>JAQFVV010012436.1:0-460543 GCA_028023455.1 Epiperipatus broadwayi | reverse complement strand
TTGTCTTTTCCTAGATCTTTTACAATATTATACATAATTTTCAGTGATCTAATTAAGGATTTTTAACTTTTGTAAACTATCTGTTTTGAGTTGTTTTCCTTGTAATATTCTAAAATATCCACATCTAAACATATATGTACATATGTCTATAAATCAAATATTCAGTTGGGCACTACCAGTGAGCCTGCAACCATCCAATGAATGAATGATGCTATAAGCCATAAAAACAATTAACCTTGGAGTAAACTTCTTATTTGTTGGTTAAATTTGAAAAATTGGGTTGAAGTTTGCTTGAAGTATATCTTTAAAACAATAATTCTTAACCTTTTTTGTTCATGGATTTATTTTTAAGATGTAACAGCAGGTGTTTTATAGTACATTAATATATCTTTAAATAAAACTTCAGGATGATGTGAAAATTATGTTTTACAACTTTCTCACAATTTTAAGATCTAATAACCTAACACATATATTTAATGGTCACTTTATCTTCCTTTGGAAAACATTTAGAAACTCAAGCTTTTCCCACAGCTTCACAAAATTACTCTGTCATCCTTACTAACACCTTTGCAAGCAGTTATCCACTGTTCCCAGAACATACTACTTCAAATTAAAATCATAATAAATCCACACTATATTGTGTATTATTTACTAAATATATCATATTTGTAACAACATATACCCCTAAAAATGTTTTTAAATGCATAAAATAAAATTACAAATAAAGTCAGTTACATATATTGAAATTTAATTATTAAAAAAAAACATATAGTCGATTTATGTAAATTCAAATTTATTAAACGTCTTGAAATATTTTTATTAGCAGATGCATCCACTTCTGGGTTAGCAGTAAGTTAATTTACACATATATGGAAATATATATAATATATCTAAAATATTTTGTGCCAAAATATTAACTATTGTCAGCTTTTGAAAGCAATCCTTTCTTTTTAATTATTATTATTTTTTTAATGTTTAAAAATTTTTGTTGGATATTTAATCTCTGGATTGTTGGCTTGTTGATATTTTTTTCTATCAAATTTGCTATATATTTCCTAAAAATACCTCTTAATATTATTCATTTTATTATCATTGAAATGTTTTTACACAACATTCAATACATTTTTCTATTAGAATCAAAAAGTTTTACCAAGGGTAGTCAACCACATAAAATTTGAGCCTTTCTCTTTAATAATGTTTGTCTTCCAAAAACAGCTCTCTTGCTCTCAATTCTAGAGTAATGGACATTACTCAGAGACTAGTTTCTAGTTTTTTTGCCTTCATGCATAAGAACTTACAATTCAAAGCTTAAATTCATGCACTTCTGCATCTACCAGTCATCTTTCCCAGCAACAATATCACAACACTTTTCCAAATACTTATGAGGAAGTTGTGAAATTGTTGCCAATATTAATCTGCCTAATCAAAGTGTAGAAAGGTCTACAGATGGCATAAAATTGAGATTTCTAATATATGATCCATATAAGAGAGTTGGGCTTGAGTTCAAAACCTTAAGATTGATTTTAAATTTTCTGGCTACAAAAAGAATAGTACTAAGAGGTAAATGATGGGTCTTTGACCCCTTAATTTTGGCATTAATCCTCACTGATAAAGACAAGCTAGAAATCACTATAGAGATATGACATTACCATTTGCTATTTTTAGATTACAAAGGTTTTTTAGTAGACATCTTTAGAGTAGATAAAATTATTACTGCTGAAAGCACATGAATAGTCATGTGACAGTGTTCTTTTGTATCATTTTTGCTGTTTTTTCATAAAATATGATTTTGTTTCAAATGTAAATATTTGTCAATGTTTATTTTTTAAACTAAATAAATTCAATTACTTATTATAATTAAATTTGTAATCAATTCGAATAAATTAATTCTCATTTATATAAGTATTATTATAACTGTGAAATATTCAAATAAAACCCATTACAGAATTAGTAAAGTGGTTACTAATCATTTTGACTGAATCCATTACAGTCTAATGCAGGGTAAGAATAATAACTTTAAAATAAAAATAAAAAACATGTGGATCTACTTTCAATTAAGTAAAGTAAAAATATATAGTTATATAAAACAAATTTTTAAAAGAGTGCACTAAAAGTAAAAAAATAAATATTCGTTGGGTTTTTTCACAGAATTTTTGAAATTTCTCAACCAATATAAAAGTATGTGACATCAAATCAGAATATACTTTAAAATTACTTCTAAACATGGGGTGTTGCATGCTTTATTTTGGCCATAATAATACTTCTGAAAGCTGAAAAAATTTTAATTTTAACTGACATTTTAATGTAATTTTTCATAGTGTTTTTTAATTTTTGTTTTTAGTTTTATATATTTTCAGAAATTAATAATACAATATAAAATGTAGATACACTTTAATATGATGGCAGACCATAAAGAATACTGAATCCCATATAAAATTAAAAATTATATATTTTTACTAGTTCTTTACTAAAATTATTTGCAAACCTTAAAATGCATTGCCATCTGGAATACATATGTATGCAAAGTTTCATCTTGATCAGAAATTGAGAAATGGATAAGAATAAGCTACAAGATATATTAGACAAACAGAAAAAGGAAATAAATTTTTAAATAAAAGCACATATTAAAAAAATCTCTGTCAGGCAAAATAAACAGAACTGCTGTTCAGTTGCATGATTAAAAACAACTATGTAACACAGATTAGAATAGCAATTGTGTTATGTTGAATACCAGAAATGGGCATATACTTGATACAAAACATATGCAATTGTTAACATGTTTTTTAGCATATGTGCCATATCCAACATTTATGCATTTGATTTAAGATGCTGTTTTCTCAATAACTTCCAGGACCATAAAAATATATATTTCATAAAGTTAAAACATATGATTAAAAAACAAACTAGAGCAAAAATAATAAATTTGGCATTTTAAAGATAGTAATTTTAAATTAATTCATAAAATGTGGAATTTTGATATATAATGTTTAAAATATAATTTTTTTTTACTCATCATCATCAACCATTATTAATCCACTAGAGGAGGAAGGATTTCTTTTAATCCAATCTATCTCCTCTAATCTCTAGCCTCTCTTCTCCACATCACCCTTGCATAATTTCTTATTTCATCCAACCATCTCACATGTAGTCTCTTAAATGCAGCTTTCAAATTTCTATTGTCCATCTATTATCATCTCCTCTAGCAATATGTCCAGCCCAATTCCACTTCAGTCTTTTAATCTTTTCAATGATGTCAGTAACACCTGTTTGTTCTCTTAACAATGTATTGCATTTTTCATCTTACAACATGCATCTCTCTATACTTCTTTGAGTGGTCTGAAGTCTCTGTATTGCTATTCTATGAAGTATCCACATCTCAGATCCATAACCAAGAACTGGTAAAACACATTTATTAAAAACCTTTCAAACACATAGGCATATTTCCCCCATTTAATATTAAGTTATTTATACCAAAAGCACTTCAACTAAGTTTAATTCTATGATTAATTAGATCCATTATGTTTCCAACAGTAGTAATAATTTGACCAAGCTATTTGTAGTTGTTAACTTCTTCTAACTCATCATAATCAATCTTTATTTTCATCTTTTGAGAAAATCCATTAAACATTACATTAGTCTTTCTAACATTTACCTTTAATCATGTTTTTTTACTTTCATCTGATAACTCTTTCAACATTTCTTGAAGCTCTGAAGCATTATTTGCAAAAACAACTACATCATCTGCAAAATCTAAGTGACTTAAATAATCTCCATTTAACACAGGCAAAACTTCTCCATACAGTTTTAATTTACATTTATTTCTTTAGCTTCCCATTTTAATCCACAAAATGCTTCTTGCATCACTACTGTAAAAAGTTTTGGTGATATGGAGTCACCCTGTCTTACACATTTCTCAATGTTAACCATCGTAATATTATTTTATAATGTAATTGTTGATATTGCATTTTTATAAAGTATTCTTCAGAATATGATAATATTCTGCATCTATACCTTAATGATCCAATGCTTTAATCACTGAAGAAATTCCTATAGAATCAAATGCCTTTTCATAATCTACAAATCTAAAGCAAAATGGAACTCATATTCATTTTTTTCTATAACATTTGTCAATATTTGGATATGATCTACTGTACTAAAACCGTTTTTAAATCCAGCTTGTTTTTTTGGTTGATTAAAACTCAATTAAATTAATTAACAAAATTAAAATTATAAAAAAATTAAAAATTTATATGTATTTTTGATGCTGAATAAAACCTTGAAAAAATTTTCATTAAAATAATATAAAATAATAGTCATCAGCTATATTTTGTAAAAATCCTTTTATGGTAATAGGCAGAATTTTTCAATTTTATTTTTAAGTCAAGACCTCATTTATAAAAACATATGGTTAGAAAATGCCTTTTTTCTCACAAAATACATTTTAGATTATGTAAGATTATGGAACACTAGATGTTGTTCTATATGTAGTAATTGGTTAACATTAAAATAGATGATTCACATTTGAAAAGTACATAAAATCATGAGCTAAAAGGATTTATTTATAATTATTATTAATATATTCATATATATATATATTGCTTATAATAACCCCTCTTATATACACTTTAATGCAAAACATTTTTTAAATAAAATTTCTTTATTTTCCTGATCAGAACATTCTCAAATTTCCTCTACCATTAAATTTTTTAAAATAAAACTTCTTTATTTTCCTGACAGTTTCGACTGCCCAGCAGTCTTCATCAGAGCATTCTTAATTTGTAAAGGAAATTGAGAACATTCTGATGAAGACTGCTGGACAGTCAAAACTGTCAGGAAGATAAAAAAGTTTTATTTAAAAAATGTTTTGCATTAAAGTGTATATGAGAGAGGTTATTATAAGCAATATATATGAATATATAAAGAAATGCAAAGAAAGTAAAAGAGAAGAATAAGAGTATATACTTCTGTTATTAATATATTTATATAGCTGTTGTATATGATTTTTATCATTTGTTATAATTGTATAATAATTTGTTTTTAAATGTTTATTATATAATAGCATTAATAAATTATAATCTGGAAGTGCAAACATACATTAGTATTTATACACACACATATATATATATATATAGAAATATATATATATGTGTGTGTGTGTTAAATTAAATATTTATATGGATTAATTATGATGTAAACAAGGAAATGAATGGGGTTATTTCTATGTAATGAGTAGACAAAGGTGTTAACACTGGTTTTTCTAGGTAATTATCAATTAACAATAACAGTATTTAAGCGACAGAACTTGTTCTTAAAATTCCACAAGTATTTTGTCTTGAATTAAATTAGATATTAAACGTTCTCTATTATTTATATATAATACAAGGTGTTATATGAAATTAATTCAGGGATTGTATTTTTATATTTATAAGAAATTAGAAAATTTTTCTCATTTTTTATATTCTGTAAATATTATTTTATCTCCTGCATATTATTAAATATATTGTAACTGATATAAGTGCTAGGAATGCTGAGTAAGGGAAGCTTAAAATAAAAAGTGAAAATAAGAACCACAGATCACATGACCCAATTCTCTTAAGCTTGTAAGATATAAACAGTGAGCACTGCCAATTGCTCAACAAGCTTAGTGATAAATGCTTAGCCAGAGAAAGCATTTAAAATATCTCTGTCGGGACCCCCCCCAAAACTCTGACCATGGTTTCATGCTTTGGCACTCCTCAGAGAGGCGCTAAGGTAGCTTCAGACACTAGATCTAAAAATACCAACCCAAAGCCAGCATTTATCTAAAAGTTTTATTATATTATGCTAAGCAACTTTCAACTTCTTAATCCTGATACATACTCATAGCAATAATAAGTGTTTATATCAATTATAATTGTATAGGAAAAGTTAACCAATGTAGATAGAACTAAATATAATTGTAAGACGTGAAAACATTCGTATGAACTAAATACATTATATACATACATACACAAGAATAAATATATATTTAGCCTTTAAAATATCGCAAACATATATTTATAGACTGACCAACTTTTAATTTAATTTTTAATGTATAATAACAACTAATTTTATTTTTTAGGAAATAAATTAAAAAAAAATTATTAAGACATTTATTACATACATTGTGCAGGCTTAACATCTGCATTTATATATGTAATATATGTGGGATTCGAACTGAAACTTTCACACGACCCACAAATCTCAATGCCGATTGTATATATGTGTGGAGATGGTATTCTGGACCAACTGATGAGTTCTGGTTTAGCACAAAATATGTATATTGGTGAATATTTGTTTTTTCAACATGTGTGTGATCAGATGGGCCAGCAATATAAGATGGCATTGAGAGTTATGGGTCGTGCGGAAGTCTGAGTTCGAATAAAACATTTATTATAACATAAGCAAAATAATAGTTACAAATATAATAATTTATATCGATGTGTACTGCCAGGTTCTTTTAAAATGTTTAATCCATATAGATTCTTTAATGTTTTCTTTTTCTATATAAAAAAAATAGCTTTTTCAAAAAAAAAAAAAAAAACATTACAAAAATACAAAAATCTTATATGGCTTACAATCTCACAGTTTTAGCTATCTTAATGGAAATATGTTTTTTTATCAGATTATGAATTAAATACATATATGATGTAATGTCAAACTTTAATATATTTTATCTCCAAAAATGTAATTCAAAAAAATAAATACATACAAAAGTATTTAGAGAAAAGTTTTCATTTAACCTTCAATTAGCATGGTATGCCTAGCATGCTTTCAACTACTTAATAGTTATTCTCATAGCACAGATTGTAAGAGGGACATGTGATATTTAATAAACAATAAACAAGTCAGGGAATTTACATAAAACTTGAAATGTAAATAAGTACAGTTATGTAAGCCATTTTTTTTGACAGGGAATGCAGAATTCTTTCTTTTTTCACATTACATTTGGCATTATTATGTTCAGAACAGACAATGCTGACAGATGTAGATTCAATGCTTAAAGAAAATGAAATTGGTTTCAGTGCATTCTTGACTGTGATTATATAAGTATCTGCGTTGTGCACCCCAAGTAGATAAATTGGTGCACAATTCCCTATACTAAACTGCATGGCAGTTTATACTGTAGCAGCTAATCTTGTAGACAACTTGAGATTTTATCTTAGTGGGCAGTTTATCCTTTTCATTGTTAATCATCCAATTTAATATGAGGAAGTGGGGTGTGAAGGACAATTTGGTGTGCAACTGCACAGACTTTATACATCCTATGTGATGTAACTCTTTTTTTTTTCAATGTTTAAAAGAAAAATGAAGTCAATTAGTTTAACTTTTACTTTTGCTTAAAGTATGAAATACAGTGAACTAAGAATGTGAAATAAGTAAAAATAGTTGTACAATAATATAGAAAAAATTACAAGAGTCATATTTTATTGTTTAGCTGCATAACAATAAATGTGGTGTGAAATTCTTCTAAGATAAATAACTTTATGATACAGAATGAATATTCAAAGGTTGTTAATATAAATGCCACTAAATAAAAAATGATATCAGAGATTGATATGGATATTATTGTAGACAACAATTAATTTAATATTTTATATGTTTTTCAAATAAAATATTTTTATTGTACTATTGTTCATTTTACTTTGATTGTAATTTAATTTTTTAAATTAATTAATGGTATCAACAGTGTATGAATCGATGACTGAAACAACTCCTGCAATAACAATCACACCTAATAGCCAATCATATACTCTGAGTACTTGGCTTCTCCATTCCAAAAAAAAAAATACTCTGGATGAAGATTAACAAAATCAGAATAGGCCAGGGTAGATGGAGTTATATGTCACACAAGTGGGGATTTATAGACTATCAAAACTGTGAGTGTGGAATAACACAAATCTTGGTTCATATTTACAAGGAGTGTTCAAGTTACCAGATCTTTCTTGGCTTCTTTGCTCAACAAAATCTGGAAGAAGCATCTCCTGACTGCTTAAGACCTGTTGGTGTTGAATTTTGACATGCTGATGCCATATGCTAAATAAATAAATAATGTAAATATTAATGTGCCATTCACTTTTCTCACCTTGTGTGGCTTAGTGTCAGATTGGTATTCTAACTGTAATTTTTGATGCTCAATCTTTTTGTGAAGTTCAAAATGAGAAAAACTATTCAGTAATTTTTTAAATCACTTTCTAAACAAAATTGTTTCTATAATAAATGATTTTTAAATTGAAGACTTTCATGGGCTACATATATAAATGAAATATTCGAGTACATTCATGTAGAATTTATTGAATATATATATATATTAAAAACAATACAATAATTAATACAGTAAAATTATTTTAAAAACAAATACATACTATAATTTAATTTACTTCTATTAAATTATAGTATATATTTATTTTTAAAATATTTTTTACTGTATTAATTATTGTATTGTTTTGAATAATTATATATATTTTATTATAATTGGAATACAGACATTGGTTGTTAATAATAATAATAATAATAATAATAATAATAATAATAATAATAATAATAATAATAATAATAATAATAATAATAATAATAATAATAATAATAATAATAATAATAATAATAATAATAATAATAATAATAATAATAATAATAATAATAATAATAATAATAATAATAATAATAATAATAATAATAATAATAATAATAATAATAATAATAATAATAATAATAATAATAATAATAATAATAATAATAATAATAATAATAATAATAATAATAATAATAATAATAATAATAATAATAATAATAATAATAATAATAATAATAATAATAATAATAATAATAATAATAATAATAATAATAATAATAATAATAATAATAATAATAATAATAATAATAATAATAATAATAATAATAATAATTCAATTTATTCATAAATAAACAGCTCAAACAAAGCCACAAGTATTTACAAATTAATATATATCTGTATTATAAATTACAAAGTAGTACATACAGATATGTAAGAAGATTGCTTTTATTTTGTCCTTAAATTGTTTATAGTTTAAAGAAAAAATATCGATATCTGAAAACTTTTGATTATACTCTAGTTGCAATCTATACAATGGTGAATTAATTGAATGTTTTAATATAGGTAAATAAAACAAATCATGACATCTAGAATTATAAGATGGAATCCTAATTGCAATTCTTGTGATTGCATATTTTAAGGATACAGTTCCATGTATTAATTTAAATAAAAATGACATGTCCATCAATAAAGGCAAAACTCCCCATACAGTAGTGCCACCCTGTGCCAAACAGAGTAATCAATGGATGCCAGAAGGCTTGTGCATAAAATCCCTATCTAGTGCCTACTCATCCAATATCCCCAGACTAGTTTCTGGCTTGTGGCCATCATCATTGAGGAGCCTTGGATCTGAGAGCACTGCACCTAGATCGGTGCAGTGCTCTCAGACCTAAGGCTCCTCACTGATGATGGCCACAAGCCAGAAACTAGTCTGGGGATATTGGATGAGTAGGCACTAGATAGGGATTTTATGCACAAGCCTTCTGGCATCCATTGATTACTCTGTTTGGCACATGCACAAGCCTTCTGGCATCCATTGATTACTCTGTTTGGCACAGGGTGGCGCTACTGTATGGGGAGTTTTGCCTTTGTTTACAACAAATTATGTGCTAGTATGGAGATGGTGATCATGTGATGTTTGATGTCCATCAATAGTCTTTTATTATACATATTATTTACTTTCTTAGTATATATTTTATTTTTATAAATATATTTAAAATATTTATCTTGTATTTTTTGTAATTTACATATATTTGTTTGATTGTATGGGTTCCAAATAATAGAACCATAATGCAGAACAGGTACAATTAAAGTATTAAATAGTAATCTATATATCTCTATTGTAAATTGAATGTTTGATCTCAAAATCATGCCCATAATTTTAAGAGATTTATTAACTACTGTTTGAATATGCTCATTAAATTTATAATAACTTGTGAAGATGATACCCAGATCTTTCTGTTTAAATGTTTTCATAATTTTGTTCCCATTAACATTATATTGATTATTACTAATTGTTGTTTTCTTTGTATAAGACATTGAATTACATTTTTTTGTATTTATTTGCATATTATTGATATGGCACCAATCACAAAAATTATTAATATAATTTTGCAATATTTTATGATCATTTTTATGTTTAATCTCTAAAAAGATTTTAATATCATCTGCATAACATAATATATTTTTCTCAGTTATTACAGAAGACAAATCAGAAGTATAAATGGCAAAAAGAATAGGACTTAAAATACTTCCTTGGGGTATTCCACATTCACAAGTGACCATAAAAGAAGATTCTCCATTAATATAAATATAATTCTTTCTATTAATAAGAAAAGACTTTAATAATTTTGTAAGATTAATTGATAATCCAATATTATCTGCTTTTGTTAATAAAATATTATGATCTACTTTATCAAAAGCTTTAGATAAGTCAAAATAGATAACATCAAGTTGACTTTGAGAATCAATAACTTGTGATATAACATCTGATATTTGTAATAAATTTGTTTCAATAGATCTTCCTGGTAGAAAACCATGTATAAATGAAGGAATAATATTTTTTAATTGATGTATAATTCTATTATAAATTGATTTTTCAAAAATTTTACCACAAATTGGTAACAAAGAGATAGGTCTAAAATTAGATATATCTGATTTTTTTCCAGATTTATAAATTGGACATATTTTTGCAATTTTCCAACAATCAGGAAAAATAGATGTTTTTAGAGCCAAATTAAATACATGTACTAAAATAGGAGCTAAAAGTTCAATACAGCCTTTATAAATAAATATAGGTATTGTACCGGTCAGTTTCGTCTGTTCATTCAACACGAGCTAGCATCTAGGCAAAAGCACCTCGAGTCCAACCATGTGCGAGATACCTAGGTCAGGCACACTCATGAACTCTGCCCTATTTACCCATTTCCCAGCTCTGGCAACTTATGAGCAACGCTGCTGATGATACACGAACCAATCCCATCTTTCCCAGCCGGCAATCACAAAGCGGAAACATAAAAAGACTCTAACTGGAAGTGACTTATTTATAGATATATTATTATGATTAGCGGAATTTTATCATCTAGTACCTTAAACCTTGCTATATAACATAACACATTATTATTATTCAATAAATGAAACAATGACTCTGATATTTTAAATGTATGAAAGATTTATTAAATTAGCTTAATATAAATATAACAGAGTAATGGCGTTATCTGTCAACTATAAATTACACGCTTTCTTTCCATTAAACCTTCTCACAGTAATACAAATCAAGCGTACTTATTTAAGTTACGCTGCAATGATAAATAACCAATAGTTTTGTTTATTGCGGCGATTTATATGTCAATAGCTAATACGAGAAATAAACATGATTTTTGATAGCATAAGAATAGGGCTATTTCCAGTTATTAAGTATGACATTTAGTAAAAGATAGCACTTTATGATTATTGATTTTATGGTAATGATATTTGACAAGTAACTCAATATCTGCATTTGCGAAACAAATACGTGTGTGGGACATGAGAATGGTGTCGCAAAATGGTGCACCTTTGAATATTAATAGAAAATATACAATTTGTGACTAACCATTTAGCAAAATCATAACAGTATGATTTAAGAGCATAGATAGGGTTTAACTAGAAGGAAAAGTGGAGGAGCGGTGCGTATATTACGGCGATTTGTTGAAATCCATTTTAGGATCGAAGAACGTGCTTCAAATTATGTGAACGAAGAAAGATGACTGACTTAACTGCAAACTTTAGGCAGAGTCGAGTCATAAGATGAAGAATGCACTTTATGAAGTTGCCATGGGCCAGAATGTTTCTTCCGGAGCAGTCCCCATGCAATCATATATCTAGTGCCGAAGAAATCAAAAGGGATTACCGACCCTGTTCTTGGACGTGGAGAGTAAGATCTGGGGTTCGGGTCTTACCGAGACCCCATGGAATGAAGCACAAAAAGATAGATATGAGAATCTATAGAAGGCCCGTATACACGCAACGCTTAAATTAATATAGTATACAAGTCTTAATACTAAGAAATGGAAATTTATTACCTATCTGAATTAATAACTCTTCGTACTGGTATGATTTAAATTACTCAAATGGCCATGCAATAATTGAAATTAACGCTGATATTATAGCTTAAAGAATGATAGAATCCCCTCCCTATTAATTACTTTTAAATGACAGATATCTATAACTTCCCACAACGTATAAATGGTAGAAATACTTGTTTTTGAAGCGCTTTTGAAAATACATTATTTTATATATATATAAGACGAAGACGGGGGATAAATATTTAAAGAAAATATTAACTAATTCATATCAATACGTCAAAGATTTGATACATTTGCACTATTCTTACTCAATAATAATAAAAAAAAACATTTCTAAGAAAAAAAGATTTGTATTCTGTTTTTAAGTAATAGAATACGAGAAGAATTATTTGACTCTCTTTTATTTTTCTCTCCCAAACTGGCAAGCATTTATTGCTATATAATAACAAACTTATTTTACTAAAACAAATCATTTCCCCCCCCCCCCCAACGAAAGCTTGCGAATTTGGGATAGCCATTGACATATTATTCAACATATAAAGTACTCATGGAAATTAATAAAATATTGCCGCATAGAAACGAAATTAAGAAATAATAATTATTTAAATAGGGTTTAATGGTTGGAAAGATTAATGGAGAGTTATATAAAGAGATTGAAATATATTTAAATCATAAGGTAAAAGTTTACAAAGTATTTACAAGAATTAATTATTAAACACTATATTTAGAGAAGAGGGGAATTACTTGATATGAAATTTGGCAGCAACTCGAAATGATTACCTTGGTATAATCTCGGGCGGTTTCTTTGGTGGTGTTTGAATTTCCTTCGGTGACTAGATCTAGTTTAAAAGGCATGACTGTTCAGGCAGGTATTAAGTTCATTGTTCATAAATCAGGTACATCTTTATCGGGCTCCTTGAGTATGGGTCTCAGGAGAGACCGTCTCCGAACGGAGAAGAAGGGTGGAAGTTCCTTAGCCTCGGTACATTGAAGTTTTTACAGGTCAAAACTAACGTGGATTTTATCTGCCACTCCTTTCCTTCACTTTCTAATCACCTTTTTCCGGTCAAAAATAGCTCGTTTTATATCTATGCCAAGGTATTCAAAGAATGTCTTTTTTTTTATCTCTTCCAGCTAATGAAAATCTCCACTTTTAACTTAACAAAAATTTTGTGTATTGTTTGGAAGACGCAATTAGATAAGGTGCATCGAAATAGATTTGACAAAACATGTTTATGACAAAAAGTAACTCAATTATTTTAACTTCTACTTTTAACTTTAGGGAAATGTTTAATTAAAACATTTTTTTAAATCAAGATTAAGTTTCCCTCCTTTAATTATTTGAACAATCACTAATTGCGACTTCCCTCTTGGAATTAAAAAAAAAGAAGTAGACTTTGATAAAACAAAATAATTTAAAACACAAAATCTGATAGATCGAATTTCCCGAAATATTTTGAATTAGTATTTTTTTCTAGCAATTATTCTTCCATGACCTATTGCCTATACGTACTCACTACGCACATATTCTAATTAAACGTAATATATTTTTATTTACATGTTTAAGTTCAGATACTTACATAAATATCGACGTTATTGATTATTTTAAATATAAAAAAAAAACTGTTAGTGAGTAAGAATATATACGCAAGAGTAGGGTTCGAACTAGGTTTGGCAATGGAAGATTTGAGGTGGCTGTGAAGCGCAATCTGAGTCTCAGATTCCGCTTCATATTCCCGCACATACAATTGATAACAAAAAAAAATGTTTTAAATAAAAAAAAAAATCTTACTTGATGTTTTGGTGACAAAAGAACAACCTGGTTTGAAAAGAATACATGGTTTTATCCTTAAAACAAGTCATCAGACTACTGTTAATTTATATCTATATCTTTGTATAACTTTCTTTTTTTTTTTTTTTTGAATTTTTCTATCTCAATCTTGCTGCTATGTGCTAAGAAAAATACATTTCTTCATGACCGTAAAACAAATTTACACTTAAAACGATGTCTATAAATTGGGGCTGTGGTCCAAATTCCTTAATTTCTCTGTCAGTCTGCTATCTATTGTCCTTCCGGGTCTAATTCCTTTTATATTTTCCTCGGTCTGGAGGTTCATATAGTTTTTTAGGTCTGGTTTGCTCACCCTGCCATGAGTTAGGCTGGTCTTGATAGGGTTGGCCCATTGGTGCGGCCTGGTACCTATCCTGCTCTCCTCTCCACGTATTTGTCTGCTGTTCTTTACTCATCAGCGTGTAATCAATAGTAGTGAGGAATTGTGCCATTTCCTCTATCTTTCTCAACCGGCATCCTACCATCATCTGCTGGACGTATGGCGGCATGTTCTGTTGGATGGCTCGAATGATCTGGGTCTCTGTAAATGGGAATGCATTTAATGATCGGAGATGTGCCACTTGCCTCACAAAAAATTGTGTGTGAGTTTCTTTATGTACAGAGCCATACGCTTCTTTCAAGACTGCACGGTAAATACCATCTTGGCGCTCTTCACTCCAAAAGGTTTTCAGCAGAGCTGCCGCATACTGTTCAAAATCCGATGGTTTGTCTTCATGACACTCCCACCATGACCTAGCATAACCCTGCAAATAGTGGATCGCGAGAGCCACCTGATCTGTCGCTAGCACCTGCTGGAATCTGAACAGCTCCTGTAAGCTATCTATATGTAATTTAGGATTTTCTCCTGCGTCCCCTTTAAAGGACTTTACTTGAATGAACTTTGCAATCTGAGTTGGTGCATACGAAACGTGTTCCAAAGGCGTAATGAGGTTTGACCTTCTATCTGTAAGCTCCTGGGTCAGTTGTAGTTTTTCTGGCCTGCTATATAATTCATCTTTTGTCTTTACCTTGGTCTCTTCTGGCGCCTCTCTATTACTCTCTAGTGTCTTCATTGTACTCTTCTTCATTTTACAAATTTCATCTTTAATTTCAACTAGCTGTTCGTTTGCTCCCATCTGTGTCTCTTGCAAGTCTTTAATGGCCCTTTCTTGTTTCTCCCTACATCTCTGTCCATCCTCTAGACTATCATTAATTTTATCAAAGGCTCCGTGGAAAGTGGCTTCTTGCCTATCTATCCTATTTCGTGTCAGCATTACTTCCCCCGTCATTTTCTGCACTGCATCATTGGTTTCCTGTTTATAGTCCCCCAGTAGCCCTTCGAATTTAGTCTGCACTTCCTCATAGCCACTTTTGCAATCTGTCTGTATCTTGTCTATTTTTTTCATTAAACTGTCATTCATTTTGTTACACATTGTTATCATAATGTCTTTCACGTTTTCATCCCTTGCTTCTATTTTGCTTAATCTGGCTTCTAATTTTTCTTCCATTCCTTTCAACATAGTGACTAATAATGCCATGTTCAATTCCTGATTATTAGTCTCCACAGGTTTCTGGACAATCTCATCCTGGGTGCTTTTTCCAACCTTATTATTGTTTTCTATCTCTTCCACATTTTTATTTTCTTCTGAGATTATTTTCCCTGATCTCAGCATCTTTCCCTGACATGTTACTTCCTCTTTCTTTTCTGTATTCGTCTCCATTTGGCTATGAGCTTAGAATATATATATAGCTATGTATTTTACTTATTTATTAATTTTTTTTAAAGATACACTCAAAATGTTCACTTGTAGCTTCTTGTTTTATTTTATTCATGAAATGATACACCTATCCTCCCCATTCTCGACTGTCTCACCCTAATCCCACTCCCCAACTCCCGTACCCAATCTAGACCTGACTTATTATTTAATATTCTACCCTGCCTGACTTTTACAATTTTATGCTTGCCCTAATTCATCACTATATCTACACTAAATACTAGTCTCATATTATTTTTCAACTTATCTCGTCTTTTCTCCCCAGTGTTTTCCTTTCGGTTGTTCCCTTGCACCTGAAACATATTTAAACTTAAAATGTCATTAATTCATGTTAGCATTATTCAAATTGCATTATATAATTATGTATACAGTGTGTAATTTATTATATACAACTCTCCACATAACTCGTTCGATCTTTGAGTCATTGCCTCTAACATTTTTATTTTATTTTCTTCAGTCTACCACCTGTGGACAAAATTTATAATGGTATTACTACCGAGCGCCAGCCCAAAGGGATAGACTGTTACAATTCTCTTTTGCTAGATGATCCGCTTTTAACTGATTGTATATTTTTACGAACGCATATTTATTAATCATGGTTGTGCTGCAATCCCCATTTTAACATCTATCATACACAAACAAATTTTTCCCACAAACTGACATATGTCTAGAATTATTCTTGGAAGATATATACTGGACTTTTATTTGTTGAGGAAAAGAAAAACAAACAAATATATGCTTTAACCCATTCGTGAGATAGGAAATAGTACATTTATATTACTACTGACATGTTCATGGTATTTACATTCTTTGAAATCATATGAGTTAGGTGTACAGATTCAATAAAAACATTTTTTTTTTTTTTATATATATATATTTTCTCACGAATATGCTATATCTATTCAGGGTATGTGGGTGTTTATCTCGAGCCTCACGTTGTCGCGCCACTCCTTAAGAAAAAAAAAATTAGCATGTACCGGTCAGTTTCGTCTGTTCATTCAACACGAGCTAGCATCTAGGCAAAAGCACCTCGAGTCCAACCATGTGCGAGATACCTAGGTCAGGCACACTCATGAACTCTGCCCTATTTACCCATTTCCCAGCTCTGGCAACTTATGAGCAACGCTGCTGATGATACACGAACCAATCCCATCTTTCCCAGCCGGCAATCACAAAGCGGAAACATAAAAAGACTCTAACTGGAAGTGACTTATTTATAGATATATTATTATGATTAGCGGAATTTTATCATCTAGTACCTTAAACCTTGCTATATAACATAACACATTATTATTATTCAATAAATGAAACAATGACTCTGATATTTTAAATGTATGAAAGATTTATTAAATTAGCTTAATATAAATATAACAGAGTAATGGCGTTATCTGTCAACTATAAATTACACGCTTTCTTTCCATTAAACCTTCTCACAGTAATACAAATCAAGCGTACTTATTTAAGTTACGCTGCAATGATAAATAACCAATAGTTTTGTTTATTGCGGCGATTTATATGTCAATAGCTAATACGAGAAATAAACATGATTTTTGATAGCATAAGAATAGGGCTATTACCAGTTATTAAATATGACATTTAGCAAAAGATAGCACTTTACGATTATTGATTTTATGGTAATGATATTTGACAAATAACTCAATATCTGCATTTGCGAAACAAATACGTGTGTGGGACATGAGAATGGTGTCGCAAAATGGCGCACCTTTGAATATTAATAGAAAAGATACAATTTGTGACTAACCATTTAGCAAAATCATAACAGTATGATTTAAGAGCATAGATAGGGTTTAACTAGAAGGAAAAGTGGAGGAGCGGTGCGTATATTACGGCGATTTGTTGAAATCCATTTTAGGATCGAAGAGCGTGCTTCAAATTATGTGAACGAAGAAAGATGACTGACTTAACTGCAAACTTTAGGCAGAGTCGAGTCATAAGATGAAGAATGCACTTTATGAAGTTGCCATGGGCCAGAATGTTTCTCCCGGAGCAGTCCCCATGCAATCATATATCTAGTGCCGAAGAAATCAAAAGGGATTACCGACCCTGTTCTTGGACGTGGAGAGTAAGATCTGGGGTTCGGGTCTTACCGAGACCCCATGGAATGAAGCACAAAAAGATAGATATGAGAATCTATAGAAGGCCCGTATACACGCAACGCTTAAATTAATATAGTATACAAGTCTTAATACTAAGAAATGGAAATTTATTACCTATCTGAATTAATAACTCTTCGTACTGGTATGATTTAAATTACTCAAATGGCCATGCAATAATTGAAATTAACGCTTATATTATAGCTTAAAGAATGATAGAATCCCCTCCCTATTAATTACTTTTAAATGACAGATATCTATAACTTCCCACAACGTATAAATGGTAGAAATACTTGTTTTTGAAGCGCTTTTGAAAATACATTATTTTATATATATATAAGACGAAGACGGGGGATAAATATTTAAAGAAAATATTAACTAATTCATATCAATACGTCAAAGATTTGATACATTTGCACTATTCTTACTCAATAATAATAAAAAAAAACATTTCTAAGAAAAAAAGATTTGTATTCTGTTTTTAAGTAATAGAATACGAGAAGAATTATTTGACTCTCTTTTATTTTTCTCTCCCAAACTGGCAAGCATTTATTGCTATATAATAACAAACTTATTTTACTAAAACAAATCATTCCCCCCCCCCCAACGAATGCCTGCAACTTTGGGATAGCCATTGACATATTATTCAACATATAAAGTACTCATGGAAATTAATAAAATATTGCCGCATAGAAACGAAATTAAGAAATAATAATTATTTAAATAGGGTTTAATGGTTGGAAAGATTAATGGAGAGTTATATAAAGAGATTGAAATATATTTAAATCATAAGGTAACAGTTTACAAAGTATTTACAAGAATTAATTATTAAACACTATATTTAGAGAAGAGGGGAATTACTTGATATGAAATTTGGCAGCAACTCGAAATGATTACCTTGGTATAATCTCGGGCGGTTTCTTTGGTGGTGTTTGAATTTCCTTCGGTGACTAGATCTAGTTTAAAAGGCATGACTGTTCAGGCAGGTATTAAGTTCATTGTTCATAAATCAGGTACATCTTTATCGGGCTCCTTGAGTATGGGTCTCAGGAGAGACCGTCTCCGAACGGAGAAGAAGGGTGGAAGTTCCTTAGCCTCGGTACATTGAAGTTTTTACAGGTCAAAACTAACGTGGATTTTATCTGCCACTCCTTTCCTTCACTTTCTAATCACCTTTTTCCGGTCAAAAATAGCTCGTTTTATATCTATGCCAAGGTATTCAAAGAATGTCTTTTTTTTATCTCTTCCAGCTAATGAAAATCTCCACTTTTAACTTAACAAAAATTTTGTGTATTGTTTGGAAGACGCAATTAGATAAGGTGCATCGAAATAGATTTGACAAAACATGTTTATGACAAAAAGTAACTCAATTATTTTAACTTCTACTTTTAACTTTAGGGAAATGTTTAATTAAAACATTTTTTTAAATCAAGATTAAGTTTCCCTCCTTTAATTATTTGAACAATCACTAATTGCGACTTCCCTCTTGGAATTAAAAAAAAAGAAGTAGACTTTGATAAAACAAAATAATTTAAAACACAAAATCTGATAGATTGAATTTCCCGAAATATTTTGAATTAGTATTTTTTTTCTAGCAATTATTCTTCCATGACCTATTGCCTATACGTACTCACTACGCACATATTCTAATTAAACGTAATATATTTTTATTTACATGTTTAAGTTCAGATACTTACATAAATATCGACGTTATTGATTATTTTAAATATAAAAAAAAAACTGTTAGTGAGTAAGAATATATACGCAAGAGTAGGGTTCGAACTAGATTTGGCAATGGAAGATTTGAGGTGGCTGTGAAGCGCAATCTGAGTCTCAGATTCCGCTTCAGTATATCATCATGTGCAATACTTCTTTTATTTTTTAAAGATTTAGATGCCATTATAATCTCATCCTTACTTAGATTAGATATACTTATTAAATTATTATTACTTATAAGATCATTAGTAAAATTATAACTATATGAATTTATATTATTATTAATCATTTGTGACAAAAAATATTTCATAAAATCATCTGGCTTAATATCTGTTGTTTCTTTATTTCTAACATTAAGATGTTCTTTCATGATATCCCAAAATTGTCTTGGATTGTTACTAATGTTATTTTGTATGTTTCTCATATAGGAATCAAAATCTTGTTTTTCCAATTTTCTTATCAAAAATCTATAATTTTTAAAGTTATTTAAAAACATTCTATCTTGATATTTTTTGAATAAATTATAAAAATATCGTTTTCTCTTTATACATTTTATAAGTTTGTTTGAAAACCATTTAGGATATTTAGTAGATTTAATATGTTTCATTGGAATAAATCTATTCACTACATCAAATAATAATTTTTGAAAATTTTCTGCTGCTATTGAAGCATCCGTATTGTTATAAATTTCTTCCCAGTTTATATCTTTAATTGCTTTATATAAACCAAAATAATCTCCTTTTGCGTAGTTTTTTTTAGTTAAAGATTTAAATTTAGCTATTTTAATGTTTAATACCAATTCAATTTCTAGTGCAAAATGATGATAATCTTCAGGTACTAAAGGGTATTCCCATTTTTGTGTATGAATAAATTCATAATTTGTGATTATTAAATCTAATGATATCCATTATTATTGTATACATCATTGATCTGTTTTAAATTCAAAAATTTAAGTAGTTGCATCAAATCATTAAATTTGGTATTACTTTGGTAAACATTGTTTCCATAATATGCAATGTTTAAATCTCCCATAATTAATATTTTATGTTCATATGAAACTAGAAATGACTCTAATGCTTCAAAACTTGATTTTAAATATTTCTGTAAAACATTAGGTGGAATATATATATTTCCCAATAATAATTTAGAATTATTTAATTCAATTTCAATCCATAGTGTATCAAAAAGGAAACCTGGAATATGTATACATTTACAATTAATATATTTCTTAAAAGCAACTAATACACCTCCACCTCTTGTAGCAATGGATATTGGTCTATCATTTCTAAAGACACTATATCTATCATCTATTAAATATTTGTTATATATATCTTCCTTTAGCCATGTCTCTGTTAAACAAATAATGTCATATTCTTCTGTTAAAATTTTATGTTTAATCTTACATAACTTTGTTCGTAATCCTCTTACATTTTGTAAGTAAATAGTTAATAGTTTATTATTCATTAATAATAATTTGTTTAGAATGTATAGATTGTAATATTTTATCATGTCTAATTTGTATGTCATTCACCTCTTTGGTAATATTATTTTCATTCAATGAAATCAATTTATGTAATCTTCCATAAAAAGGAAGTAATACAGATCCATACGGCCAAAGCTCTGGGTTTATCATATGTTCTGCATATTGTTCATCTACTGAAATGTAAAAAGATGCATATTTTTTTATTTTCAGATGGTATTTTACGACAAACAACTGAAGTTTTAAGTTTATCTGTTAGATGATTAATAATATCTGTCTCATTCATTGTTATATTAATTCTTGTGAGAAATTTTTTTTTATAAATTATTCTTGGTTTTACAGCCAAAATATTATGATTTTCTTGAATTCCCATTACGGCTATTTTATTTGCTTTCTTTCTATTAGTTTTCTTTTTATATGATACTGTAATAAAACCATCATTAGTATCTTTACTTTCTGCATTCTGTAGCATTAATTTAGTATCTGTATCAGAATTATTTTTCTGTATATTTTTAATTTTATTTGCTTTATTAGTATCATTTTTATTACTAGTATTCTTATCATTATCACTTGATGTCACTACATCAGCCCAGGTTTGAGTATTATTAGTTTCATTAATATGCATTTTGAATTTATTAGTATTATAAGATTTTTCATCTATGTCAGCAGAAATCACAAAGATTTTATTATTAGTAGATTTATCATTAACAAATTGTTTACTATATTGTCCCTTATTTTTAATTATTTGAGGTTTATTCACTTTAACTTTTTTGTCACTAGGTTTTATTCCTGGCTTAACAATACTTTTTATAATATTAGTATCAGTTTTATCAGTTTCAGGTCTTACATGATTAAGTTCTTTTTGTTCAGTCAAATTTATTAGCGCTTCTTTTAAAAATATATTTTCTTTAGATAAATTATCTAATTTTTGTTCAATTGTAACAACATGACATAAAAGTGATTTGAAATTTAACAAAATTTGCTTACAAAAATCACTATTATTAATAGATCCTACTATATCTTCCTCCAAATTAAATGTATCATTTGAAGAAATATTTGATGTAATATTGTCTTCATTATCAATAAGATTAAAATCGGTTTGTGTATCATAATTAAAAGTAATCTTGTCTTTTAACTGAGTCAAAGCAGAATCAATTCCATTACAATCAGGACATTGATAACAATTAATGTCATTCAATATAAGCAAATGTAAGTCTACTGAATTTAATTTTAGACATTTTTCATGAAATCTCCTAGAACAAATTCCAGAACAAGTTATAGACAATTGTTCATTATTAATATCAGAAAAACAAAACTGACATGTTTTATTGCAATTAGTATTATTATTATCCTGTGTAACTTGATCAATTATTTTATTTTTTTGTTTAATAGTTGATTGCTTATTTCTATTAAATCCAATATCTTGTTTGAGTTGATCAGATATTTTATTTTCTCTAGTTTCAAGAGTAATATCATCTTCCTCCAATGATGTTTGTCCTACTAAAGTAGTTTCACAAACCTCCATTTTGTTTTCAACATTTGAATTATTATTACATTTTTCACATATATAACAATCCATTACTTCTTCATTTTTATGCTGAAATGCCACAGTAAGTTTTAAGCATGATACATGAAATTTTTTATCACATATATTACATTTAATTCTTGCTTGCTTACCAAAAATAAGTCCGTTACATAAATCACACGGTGTTCCACCCATTGTTAAAAGTTTTTCTACTTTTTTATACTTTCTGCTAATATTTTAAAATTCAAAATAAAATTGAATTAATAATAATAATAATAATAATAATATTATTATTATTATTATTATTATTATTATTATTATTAATAATAATAATAATAATAATAATAATAATAATAATAATAATAATAATAATAATAATAATAATAGTTTTACATTTTGGATTATAGGCCTTTATTTTACATGCTACAAAGTGCAAGTTAATCAAACTATAGAAAAAGAATATTCAGTTCATTTATAAGTGTCAATATTTCAAGAACAGTTATATTTCCTGATTAACTTACCTAATATTAGATTGTGATGCAAATTGCCTGCAGAATCCGTTTTTCATTTATTTAAAGAGAGCATCAGGATCATAAACCCACTGATATCCATTGCATTTGTAAATTAAGAAGCAAATAACTAAAAATATCAGGAATTATGTTTCGTAGTTATTTAAAGCTTTTATATGATTTTTTCTTTAGGAATTTTGTTATTTAACAAGCATATTGGCAAAGGTAATTTATGCAATTCTGAAAACAAGTAGCTAACAATAAATTTAATAAACTAATATTAAGAACATACAAAGAAAGTGTTATATTAATGATAAATATTTTATTAAAATCAATTAAAATATTTAAATAATAAATTACGAGTTACTAATAAATTGGAAACAACATACACACACTAATTCAGATAATAACACTCAAATAATTAAAACAGTTCATAATACATTTAAGTTTCTTTTAGAAAAGTCTCTGAATAATAAAACAGTGAATGTCTGTAATGATATTAGAAGCTTCATAGTTAAAGTTAGTTTGCAAACATTTAATTAATCACAAATCAGGGATATGAATAAACTTATCTTACTGGTAAGTATAGATTAGGGTAGCATACATGTATATCTTGAATTGAAGGAAGAGCTTGTGGCCATTGATTGCAATAACTGTCAACAACCGTTATGTTCCTGGTCCATCCTAAGCCTAGACTCAAAAGCTTTTTGGAATAATTTTTATGGTGAAAGAAGATGTCTACAAACATTCCACATAAAGACTTTATTCAGCAGATGAGTAGTACTTCTGGACAGATGCATTTCACTAGTCAGGACCCCCATGGGAACAGCCAACTTAAAGAACAGGTCACAAGACCCTGATTGCCATTATTTTCTTCCTTTTATACTTGCGATCAGTTTTCAGACATCTGCATATTTATTATCTTTTGTTTTTTATCAGAATACAAGATAATAATCTCATACATTCTCTTATTTTTGAGGTACAAAGTTTATTTTTTTTATAATTTATTTCCACCATGTTTAATTAATGTTAGAAGGATCTTCTCTGATTGTAATCTCTTGTGTTTATAATTTTTTCTTTTACTTATCTAGATTAATAATCTGCATGTATTTTTATTCCTTCCAAACTTAGCTTTTATTTTTAATTAAATATATAATTCGAAACAAAAATAACTTTCACTGTACAGTATCTAAAAATAAATCATACTAACTAAAAAAAATAAAACTAAATTGTATCTTTTGAACAATCTTTAAATTTTACTTTTTTTAAATATTACAAATACCATTATAGCTGGACCATATATATATATATATATATAAACCAACATTTTGACCAGCTCACACAGGTCATCAATTGGTTAATTAATAAATATTTGAAAATAATTGTAGAAGCAATTTAAACACTCATGTATAACAATCATGAATGTTTTAGTAATAGAAAATTAGAAATAATAATGAGAAATTATTTAGATTAATATTTTTTTTAAAAAAATTTCTAAATAGAAGGTAATTTGCATATATCATGTTGTTGATACAATTTGGCCTTTTAACAATCTCAATGGCTTCTTTCATCTGACATTGTTGAAGAGGATCACATCTGCATAGTATTCTTGTATTAAAAAAATCAATACTATGACCTATATCTATAGCATGAAGAGATAGTACAGATAATGATGGGTATTTTTTAACTACATTAATCTGTTCATCTTTTCTAGCATCGATGTAACAATTACTGAAACCTATATAGGAAACTTTACAAATGTTACATGGAATTTCATAAACTCCATGGGTTTTAAGAAAGACCGAGTCTTCAGGCTTGGTTATAATGCTATTAATTTTTTGATAAGTGGTATATGCTGTCTTTATATTATAATATCTTAGAATACATCCAATATTATTTGTAGTTCCTTTAACATAAGGAATACAAACTCTAATAGTTGTTTCTTCTTTTTGTGTCTTATTTTGATTGTTTACAGTTTGAATTAAGGCTAAGTGTATTGGTTATTATTATAACCATTAGCTAATAAGATATTGTTTATATGATTTGTTTTATTTTTGAAATTTGATTGATCTGAAAAATTAACTCTAATGAAAAGAGTATTTTCGACAGAAAAGATTTGAACTGGATGATGACATGATGAAACTTTTATATATTGTCAGTGTGTGTAGATTTTTTGAAAATTGGAAAAGATAAAAGACTATTCCTTTTCTTGATGACAAGTATATCAAGAAAATAATGTTTTCCATCAGTTTCTCTCTCCATTCTAAATTTAATATTAGGATGTATATTTATATAATAAGTGAATAAAATGTCTATCTAGCGCCTACTCATCCAATATCCCCAGACTAGTTTCTAGCTTTTGTTTTTATCAGTGAGGAGCCTTAGATATGAGAGCACTCTACCTAGATCTTAAAAAATATAAAAATATATATATAATATATTAAAAAATATATAAGTATAATAATGCTCAAGGTTAAATGGGTTTATAAGTAACCATTAGAAACCAGTCAACCCTTAGCCAATCCCAAAATAGATAACAATCAACAGTCACAAACTGTTGTGATTGTTATCTGTATTGGGATTGGCTAAGGGTTGACTGGTTTCTAATGGTTATATATATATATAATTATGTTAAGTGATATAAAAATTAAAAGTACTAATGTTTAGTTTGTCTTTATGTAAAAGTAGTCAACATATTTGTTTAGTAGCAAGTTTAGATTATCGCTTATTTAAATTTCAACTTTTTTGTTTAATTAAGCTCATAAGCTGGCTGGGGATTCTATGAAGAAATTATTTGTTCATGGGGAGATGGATGATTAATTATTTTAGCATGATGTCTTAGTATGTAAATATATTATTTTAGCATGATATCTTAGTTTGTAAGTATAAGTTAATAGTAAATTTATCAGTTGATTATTTACGCACTTTTAGGAAGTATTAATTTATATTAAATTATATATATAAAGAATGATAAACACCCACATACTGATAACACTATTCATTTCAACTATTAAATCATTTGTTTAAAATTGCTTAACAACCACTATATATAAATGATAACAGGTATCATATTGTAATGCACCTGTCTGTTATTCTTATAGCCTGGTTTCAAATTCTGGACAGTTAATACTTAAAATATTTTTTCAGGATACAATGGCTTAAGATTTTTTCAGATAGATGGCGCTCAGATAACTTAGCTAATATTGACATGTGCAAGGGTGGGTAAAAAGATGCGGATTAAATTTAGTAAAGAAAAAATCAATATAATGATGGTTAATACTGGGGAAAGAGAAGATGTAGAATTTTCATTGAGGGATATAAAGTTAAGTGTGGTGGATAGATATAGGTATTTGGGAATTATCATATGTAATCAGGAAAATTGCTTGGATGAATGAGAGAAAAAAATGATAAATGAAGCAAAGAGAAGAAAGGGTTTGGTAAAGAAATTAACAGTACTTTCATATAATAAATATGATGTAGCTAAAATTGTATGGAAGGGAGTTGCAGTAGCAGGGTTAACATATGGTAATGCTGCATTATGTGTTAGTAGAAGGGTTTTAGATTATTTAGAGAAAGTACAAAAGGAAGTAGGAAGTCATGCATTAGATGCAGAGATGTGGACAGCAAAGGCAATTCAAGGAGAAATGGGATGGTCAAGTTTTTATATGAGAGATGCAAAAAGTAAAATGAAAATGTTTGGTAGGTTGCAGTTTATGGATAGTAAAAGAATAGCCAAAATAGTGTTTAATTGAGTTATGAGTAAAGGGCAGGTAACAAGATGGGTGAGAAAGGTAATGTGGTATGCAAAAGATTTGGATAAAGAATTTATATCAGTATACTTGTATAAAAGGTGGGATGATTGTGTTAGGAGGATTGTTGAGTGTTATAGTGATAAGGAATGGGAGTTGGAGAGATGGAGAACTAGTATGGAGGGTAAGAAGAGTTTAAATATATATAGAAATAAATGGAACATTGGATGCGAGTTAATTTATGATAATAGTAAGGAAAGTAGTTTATTGTTTAAGGCTCGAACAGGATCTTTAGCAACAAGAGAATATACATATAAATGGAAAACTATGGGTGACTTAGTGTGTAAATTGTGTAAGGAAGGTATAGAAAATATTAGGCATCTGTTGATTGAGTGTAAATGCTTGAAAGCAGAAAGGGTACAGATAATGAAGTTATGGGAGAATAGATATAAACAAAGTGATTATACAGAAAGTGAGTTATTGGTTTTTATGCTGGGGTTGCGAAAAGATAAGGGGGATTTAGATATAAAGGCCATAGAGTTGACAAAGATGATGTTGTGGAAATGGGATGGGGCAGAATATCTAGGCATAATTGCTGAGATATTCTTGACTTCGTTTAAGGAGAAGCCAAAATAGATCACATCACATCACATTGAATACAGGGTTGCAAAATGAGTATCCATATATCCATTGCTAGAGGATGAAATATAAAGATAAAAAATTTCCCAAATTCTTTTTGTCTTGCAATTATACAACCTCATCAATAATTCTTTCATTTTTATTCTTTTTCTGTGAGGGCTTCGCCTTGTAGTTGCTTATTTAAAAACAATTTTATCTTATACCTAAATTTTTCACTCTTCTTAAAAATAACGAAAATTATTTTAATTAGCACACTTTTACGTTTCTTCATAAGCATCATAGATTTTTAATCTATTTATGTAATAAATTAGTCATATACTATTTTTATTCTCTTAGCAAAGTTATTTCTATATTAAGAGCTTTTGAAATTATATATGTGTACAGGCATGAATAAAGAAGTATTACAGTTTAAGAAATTTATATTAGTTACAATTAAAAAAGTTTGTATTAACTTTTAAATGAACGACAACATTTGGAATATTTATTTATTAAAGAAGTCAAACCAATCCTATCAATTTATTGATGGCATATTACGTACCTTTACCGCCTGAACAAAAACAGATGGAAGAAATATATGTTTTTTAATTTGATTATTTTTTTTTAAAAATTAGATTACTCTGTTACAATGATTAAGTTCTTTTATTTAAAATCTAAATGCAGAAATTCAATTATAACTATATCAATATCTAAATATTTTCTGTGATTTAAAACAAAACGGCAAATTAACCATTTCTAATATAGGGTTGTTGTTTTTTAAAAAGCATCTAAGATTATACAGTACTTTATCATTTACTAATATCGATATAAGCAATCTTCAATAATCATAAGAGGTAGACATTTTTAATTATTAAAAGTTGGATAATAATACAATTATTTAGTAATTTAAAGTTTGGATGTTGAAATGATAAAAGTAATGTTAAATATGCGATAGCCAACACACACACAATATATATGCATTTTCGTTATTTTCTTGGTCGACTGCTGACTATTATTACTATTCGTGCACTGCCAAAATTTATGTTTTTATATTTAAAAATATTATATAAACAAACAATATCGGTATATTCTTCGAATGCAAATACAATATTTTATTATATCCAAACTTCCAAAAACAATTGACAGTTTTGATTGTTTGACAGTCTTCTTTAGAGTTGTAAAATATATACTATATATAAATACCATTATCATAATGAAATTAAGTATCGAAAGCAAATAATTCATACATGTTATGAATTATCAAAAGTTAATTTAAATAATTTGATTTAAATCTATTTTTTATATTAGTTTTATATTTATAGCATATCAGTGCCTAATTCTCAATTTTAATTGTATTTAATTTTAAAATTAAGCCATTTTAAATGCTTCATATGAAATTTGTATCTTCATATATTATTTTTGAAAAATATTACTTTTACAATACTATTTTATCTATCATTATAGATTTTTTTTATAATGTCACAACAAATTACATACCTATATTATAACGTTTACATTATTTAAAAAATCTAATTAAATTTTTTTATTATTTGCACTCTTTTGCTGCCTATTATTAATAATATTAACAAAACAACATGCACTAAATAATTATTATGTAACCATGTTCTAACATAAGGATAAAAGATGAAATAAATGTACCAAATAATTTTTCATCAATCCAGATCCCAAGATTATATTGAACATCAATGCAGATTTTAAAGTTATATGGACTGAACACATAAAAATGCTAGAACTGTTTCTACAAGTAGGATAAGAAAGCATAAAAAATAATGCCAGATATGCACCAAATATTTTTAAATATTTAGGAGGAGTGGGCACATAAAATGAATGATATGTACCAAATAATTAAAAATTAATCCAGGAGTAGGAAGACAAATCATTTTAAAAGATCATCAAGCATGCACCAAAGAATTTTAAATTGATTCAGGTTCTAAGATTAAGAGAAGATAACATACAAAGATATCACCGAACATATAGCAAGTAGTATTAATTTGATTAAACCACTAAACATCAAATGATCACCATTTCTTATGCTTGCTGATGACTGTTATTAAAACAGGCCAACCTCTCCATAGAGTAATGCCACTCGGTGAAAGACAGAGTAATCAATGGATTCCAGAAGGCTTGTGCATAAAATCCCTATCTAGTGTCTACTCATCCAATATCTCCAGACTAGTTTCTGGCTTGTGGCCTTCATCAGTGAAAAGCTTTGGATCTGAGAGCACTGCACCTAGATCTTAGGGTCTAATGCAACCCTCCAGCAGGAACTTTTTATCTCTACTTAACTACAAAACTATGAGAATAAAATTGAAAACACAATATTTTTAATCTAAGCTCATTAGCTTATATAGTCATATAGGACTGAACTGAGTTCAGTACCCATACATTTTGGTGTCTTTGATTCTTTAATAACCATAGCCACCACTATCCTATTAGGCAGGATTGGTTTAAACAACTAAACATCACATGATCACCATTTCTTATGCTTGCTCCTAGATAGGGATTTTGTGCAGAAGCCTTCTGGCATCCATTGATTACTCTTGTTTGCACTGTGTGGCGCTACTATATGGAGAGTTTTGCCTGTTTTAGTATTGAATTAGTGCTGATTCTGAGATTAGAAAGACATAACATGTAAAAAGAGTATTTAGATATGTACAAAACGATTTAAGGCTACAAAGAAGGAGCATATAAAATAACACCAAACAAGAGCCAAATAATTTTAATTTAGTCCAGTTTTATGGTTAGAAGAAAATACCACACAAATAGGACACCTGAAAAGTACCAAATAATTTTAAATTAACCTAGCTCTTTAATAAAAACTACAAATATGTATAAAATAATTTTAAATTCATTCAAGATCTAAAATTAAAAGTATGCAATGCATAAAAATAACACCACTTTGTAGCAAATAATTTTAATCCAGGCTCTAAGATCAGAAGGAGAAATCATATCAAAAAACTACCAGACATGTCCAAATAATTTTAAATTATTGGTGTTTCTAAAATTACAAGGAGAGATAACATAAAAAGAACATACATGTAACAAACAATATTTAATTAGACCACATTCTAAAGATAGGAGTAGAGAGCACATAAAGAATAATAGACATGCAGCAAATAATTTCAAATTAATCCAGATTTAAAGATTAGTAGGGGAACACGTATAAAAAACACCAGAGTACTAAACAATTTTAAATTAATCCAGGTCCTAAGACTAAGAGGAGAGAGCACATAAAACAAAAACCAAACATGTATCAGATAATATTTGCTTAATACAGGTAGTATAATTAGAAGAATATAGAACACATACAAAAACATATGACAAGTACATAATAATTGTAAATTAATCCAAATACTAAGATGAGATGGAGAAAGGGCATAAAGAAAACACTAGTCATGTATCAAACAATTTTGAATTAATTCAGATTTTAAGATTAACAGGAGAAAGCATGTAAAAATATCAAACATGTTTTAAATTAGTTAATTAATTTTAAATTAATCCAGGTTTTACAATTAGGAGAAGAAGGCACATAAATATATTTGATGGTAAACGAATATTTTAAATTACCACAGGTATTACAATTAAGAAAAGAAAGCACATAATAACCCCAGGTATGCACCAAATAATTTTAAATTAACATAGTTTCTATAATGAGGAAAAGAAATAATTTGAAACAAACACAACATGTATACCAAATAATTTTAAAATAACCCAATTTCTAAGATTTGGATGAAAGAGCAAATAAAAAACACATCAAATATGAAAGAAATTATTTTCAATTAATTCAAGATCTAAGATTAAAGAACACAAAAAAAACACCAGATGTATGCAAATAATTTTTAATTTATCAATGTTTTAATATTAAGAGGAGAGAACATGTAAAAGAACACATATGTGGCAAATAATTTTAAATATATCCAAGTTTTAAGATTAAGAGGAGAAAGTACCTAAAAAGAACACCAGAACTGTATCAAAAAATATTAAATTATAAATAACAGCTATATATATATATATATATATACGAACTAACTAAAGGAAAAATAAAAACATAATAAAAACACAGAATTACTTTTATAAAACTGCTTTAATATTTTAACCAGCAGACTGATTTTCATCAGAAAGCAAAATGGCTACTTACAGAAATTAAACGCTAAAATATTACAGACAGTTACGTATCAGATAACAAAACTAATTCCTATAGGCTAAAAATCTTTAAAAACTTTGTATAAATATATATATATGTATTTACAAAACTTTGTATAAAAAATACGAAAATAATTATTTCACAAAAAACTTATTTTAAAAAACTAAAACTATACATCATCATCAACCATTATCAGTCCACTGCAGGATGAAGATCTCTCCGAGTTCAATCCATCTTTTCTGATCTTTAGTTTCTCTTCTCCACATTACCCCTGCACACTTTCTTATTTCATCTATTCATCTCACATGTGGTCTCTTTCTGGGTCTTTTACAATCTCTTGGAATCCAGTTTAAAATTTCAATTGTCCATCTATTATCATCTCTTCTAGCAATATGTCCAGCCCAACTCCACTTCAGTCTTTTAATTTTTTCAATGAGGTCAGTAACACCTGTTTGTTCTCTTACCCATACATTGCATTTTCGATCTCTTCTTGTTACTCCCAATATGCATCTCTTCATACTTCTTTGAGTGTTTTGAAGTCTCTGTATTGCTCTTCTATTAAGTATCCAAGTCTCGGATCCATAAGTAAGAACTGGCAAAACACATTTATTAAAAACCTTCCTTTTCAAACACATAGGCATATTTTTTTTTAGTACCAAGTTATTTCTACCAAAAGCACTCCAACCAAGTTTAATTCTATGATTAATTTCATCCATTATGTTTCCATCTGTATTAATAATCTGACCAAGATATTTGTAACTGTTAACTTCTTCTAATTCACCATAATCAATCTTTATTTGCATATTTTGAGAAAATGTATTAAACATTACTTTAATCTTTTTAACATCTGTCTTTAGTCCTCTTTCCTACTTTCATCTGATAACTGCTGCAACATTTTCTGTAACTCTAATATATATTAAAATATATCAAAAAACAATAAAAATATATTATTATATATGCACACACTAAAAAAAAACTATATATATATATATTCTACTATATGTATTTTACTATATACATATATATCTTATGCACATATATTTTTTTTATATATTTTATATTTATTCTACTTCGTGCTAGTCCACCTATAAAATAATTATTTAGGAAATAAAAAAACAAATCCCTAGGAAACCAGGTATTTCAAAGATGTGGTAGTACCTATATTCATATTCATCCCATGAGGATGTAATGTCTTAAATTTAAAAACAAAAAAAAAACTCTCCTGTTTTTTTTTCTCTCATGGAAGAAAAATTATCTTCCAATATAAGCACTCTTAAATCATCAATCGAGCACTTAATTTCTGTAAGTAGCCATGTTGCTTTCTGATGAAAATCAGTCTGTTGGTTAAAATATTAAAGCAGTTTTATAGAAGTAATTCTGTGTTTTTATTATATATATATAAATAACTTTGTAATATCAAATAATATAAGTATAATAAAAAAAATCCACTAGAATAAAACTACAAAATTTTTAAAATGCCTATATAAAATTGAAGATTAATATCCTTTGCTATAGCCAGCTTACGGCATATTCCACCAATCTTGAGTAGCAGATAAAAATATTTTTTGTCACATGGTTTCATGTCCTTCTTAAATGTTAAGTATGAATATTAACCATAACTAATTATTGTAGATAGAACACTATCTAATGTTCTACAATGGAAATAAAAACAACAACAAAATAAAATACAGAGATCAAATAAAAGATGAAAAAATTAATTATATGACATAACAACTATACAGAATAAATAAAAACATACCCTATATAATTTTACATATATTATCTTATTATATAATTTTCCATTCATTTTAATTGACTAGTTATTAACTAAATTTGTTGAAGTTTTATAAAATATTCATACAATTATTTAAGTTATACTTAATATAATATTTTATATATTTGTCTTTTTTGATCTTTAATATGAATATTTAATATTTCTTGTCTAATTTTATGTGTATATATTAAATAGAATATGGATATATAAAGCAGATTTATTTTCTCATCTATTAATTGCATTACTATGTTCTTTGGATCTTACTTCTGTTTTCCTGTACAATCATAGTAAATCATATTGCAAAAGTCACAATTAATTTTGCATACAATTCCTTTACTTTAAACTATATTAAATATCATTCCCCTCTCACACACAAAAAAGTACAAACATATGAATAATATTATATTAAGCACAACTTAAATAATTGTATGTATACAATAAATTTAGTTAATACCCACTAAACATTACATGATCACCATTTCTTATGCTTGCTCAAGCTGATAAACTAAGAAAAACTCTCCATACAGTATACACAAACCTTCTGGCATCCATTGATTATTCTGGCTTGCAATGAATGGTACTACTGTATGGAGAGTTTTGCTTAATTTAGTTAACAATTGGTCTCTTAATGATAAATGGAATATTATATAACAAGATATTATACCTAAAGTTGTATAGGGTATGTTTTTATTTATTCTGTATATTGTTAAGCTATATACCCAATTCTTTCAACTTTTATTGAATCTCTTAATATTATGCTGTTTTATTAATGTTTTATTTTATTTTACTTTTCTTATAGAACATTATATTTATCTGCAATAATTGCTTAACATTAAAATAGATGATTAACATTTGGAAGGGCACAAAACTATGTGCCAAAATGGTTTTCATATATATATATGATAAACAAAACAAGTTATAAATTTCGTAACCTGCTTTAGCTTGCATTTTATGATCACTAGATGGAGCTTTACTAATAGCTCCTAACAAGTTTGTTTACATGAACACTGAGAGATATAGAATTCAATATCTCTTTTGTTGTCTACCACCTCCAGACCATGGTTTCGAGCTAGTTGATTCACGTCAGTGAAGGGTTGGAAAACTAGAAACTAGATCTAAATACTAACTCTAAAATTAGCATTTATCAAACATGTTTCTATCAGTTTGAAAGCATGAAGTTTCTCAGACATGTAATGTCTTTAAATCCAGCTAAACAAACTAGATAGCTATATGGGTCTGAAAACAGTTCAGTTTCACCATATAATAAAAGCCTCTGCAATATATATCATTGCAAAAACCTTCAAGGGTACATTTATGATAAACAAAACAAGTTATAAATTTCATAACTTCCTTTAGCTTGCATTTTATGATCACTAGGTGGAGCTTTACCAAAAGCTTCTAACAAGCTTGTTTACATAAACACTGAGAGAGATAGAATTCAATATCTCTCCACTGCAGGATGAATGTCTCCCCACAAGTGCAATCCATCTTTTCCAATCTCTAGCTTATCTTCTCCACATTATCACTGCACACTTTCTTATTTCATCCATCCATCTCACATGTGGTCTCTTTCTGGGTTTTTTTAATTTATTGGAATCCAGTTTAAGATTTCAATTGTCTATCTATTATCATCTCTTCTAACAATATGTCCATCCCACTTCAATCTTTTAATTGTTCCAATGAGGTCAGTAACACTTGTTTGTTCTCTTACCCATATAGTGCATTTCAATCTCTTCTTGTTACTCCTAACATGCATCTCTCTATACTTCTTTGAGTGATCTGAAGTCTCTGTATTGCTCTTCTATTAAGTGTCCAAGTCTCAGATCCATAAGTAAGAACTGGTAAAATAACCTTATTAAAAACCTTCATTTTCATACACATAGGCATATGACTGTCAAACATATAACAAATAATTTTAAATATGCCATGTTCTAAGAATAGTAAGTGAGAACATATAAAATAAACACCTAAAATGTATCAAATAATTTTAAAATAATATAGGTTTTAAGATTAACAAGAGAAGACATGTAAGGGACTCCAATCATGTACCAAATAATTTTGAATTAACCCAAATTTTATTATTAGAAGAGAGACATTTAGCAAATAAGTTTAAATTAAACCAGGTTCTAAATTTAGAAGAAGAGAACACGTAAAATAATTAGTAGATATGCACTAAATAATATAAATTAACCCAATCCTAAGACTAATAGAAAAGAGCATATAAAACAGACACCAAACATGTATCAAACTATGTTAAACTAATACAAGTTCTAATATTGGTAGGGGATATATACATGATCACCAGACATGTATAAAATATTATTAAATTAAACTCACCTATTAAGATTAGAATGAGAGAGAACACAAAATAGATATAGACAATCACCAAATAATTTTAAATTAATCTAGAATGTAAAATTAGTAGAAGAGAACACATAAAAATATTAGAAATGAAACAAATAGTATTAAACTAATCAAGCTTCTAAGACTACATACAAATAAATACCTGACTTGTTCAAAATAAGTTAAAATTAATTCAGGTGTAAAGATTAGAAGAAGGGAGAAAATAAAAGAAACACAGTTATGCACACAATAATTTTAATTTAATCAAGATTTTAAGATTAAGAGGGAAAAGTATGTAAAATGAATGCCAGTTATATACCAAAATGTAACTATCTTTTAAGCTTAGAAAGAGAGCAAATCAAATAATATCAAACATGCATTAAACAATTTTTTATTAATCCATCTTCTAAGATTAGACCCAGACATGTACCAAATAATTTTAAATTAACACAAATTATAAAGTTATGTGGTGTGAACGTATAAAACTTACTAGGCACGAATCAAATAATTTTAATTCAATCTGAGTTTCAAAGTTCAAATATTATGATGAGAGAGCACAGAAAAATAATGCTAGACATGTACCAAAGTATATTAAATATTTAGAAGGAGAGGTCACATAAAAGTAACATTAGTCATGTACCACATAATTTAAAATTAATGCAGGTTTTAAGAGGAAGCATAAAAATATAACATCAAACATGTGCAAGTAGTTTTAAATTATTTTGCTTTGGAGATTTGGAGAAGAGAGAGAATATTAGAAGAATACCAGATTAGTATCAAATAATTTTAAATTAATTCAGATATTAAAGGTAAGGGAAGATAGTAAAAATGTATCAAACAATTTTAAATTTAATCCATGTGCTATGATTAGAAAAGAGTAACATATAAGTTGAACATCTGACATGAATTAAATAATTCTAAATTAACATAAAATATTAAGATTAGAAGGGGAAGCACAGAAGATATTTGACATGTAAATAATAATTCTAAATTGACTCAAGTTTTATAATTAGGAGGAGATGAAAATAAATAATTAATACCACTTTTTATCCAAATTTTAAATTAATCCAGATTTTAAAATTAGGAGGAATAAGTACATCAAAAGAATGCCAAAATATATCTATAATTTTGATATTATTCCAAATTATAAGATTATAGGCAAAGAACACATAATAATAAAACCAGATAAGTACCAAATAATTTTAAATTGACTCACATTCTAAGATTAGGAGAAATAACATGAAAACAAACACCAGATATGTACTAAACAATGTTTAATTATGCCAAATGTTCTAAGGATAGAAGAAGAGAATACATGCAGAATACTACAGATGCAGCAAATAATTTTAGATTAATCTAGATTTTATGGTCAGGTGACAAAACCATCTTTAAAAAAACTCAGACATGTACCAAATAATTTTAATTAAAGCAGGTTCTAAGACAAGAAGGAAAAAGCAAATAAAAGAAATACCAAAAAAGTACTAAATAATTTTCACTTAATTCATATTCTACACTTAACGAACTTCTGACATTTATTAAATAATTTTAAATTAATCCAGGTACTAAGATTAGAAAGAGAAAACACATAAAAAGAACAGCAGATGTGTACAGAATAATTTTAAATATATTCAGCTTCTATAATTAGGATGATAGAGTATATAATAATACCATATATGTATGAAATTATTTTAAATTTGTTTACACTTTCAAGATTAAGAGAAGATAGCACATTAAAATAATTTCAGACATGTATAAAATAAGCTTAAACTAACTCAGATTCAAGATTAGAATGAGAGAGTGCATAAAAATGAGGATTAGTCATATCAAATTATTTTTTAATTAAACTAGATTCTAAAGAGGATATAAAAAATAACATCTGTCATTTATCAAACAATTATAAATTAATTCATGTTCTAAGGTTAGGATGAAAGAGCACATAAAACACATGAGATATGTATCAAATAATGTTTAATTAGTCCACAGATTAAAGTTAGAATAGAGATCACATAAAAAAAAACACTAGAGTTGTACTAATAAATTTTAAATTAATGTAGCTGCTAAGATTTTGAAAAGAGAGCACACGAAAAGAATACTAGACATATACCACATAATTTTTAATTAATCCAGACTGGAAGATTAGAAAGAGAGGGCACATTAAACATGTATTAAATAAATTTGTATTAATCCAAGTTTTAATATTAGGAGAATAGAGCATATGTTTGGAAAGGAGCACAAAAAATGAATACTAGACATGCACACTAATTTGAAATTACTCCAATTTCTAAGATTGAGAGAGGTGGGGATTTAAAAAAACTCCATATATGTACCAAATAATTTTAAATTAATCCAGGTTGTAAGATTAATAAAAGATATCACATAAAAACGCAACAAATATCTACCAAATAATATTTAATTAACTCGGGATCTAAGATTAGGAAGAGATAGCTATAAACGATATAGTTTTAAATTAATCCAGATTCTAAGAATAATAGAAGGTATCACATAAAACTACACCAGATATCTATCAGAATACTGATAAGCTTTCAATATTGTAGTGCAAACCATAGAAGTCAAGGAATGCAAGGTTTGTGCATAAAATTCCTATCTAGTGTCTACTCAACCACTATCTTTAGTTTAATGAACTAGCTTGTGACTTTCATCAGTGAGGTACCTTGGATCTGAGAGCACTGCACCTAGATCTTAGGATGTAATACAAATCTCCAGCAATCATCTTTTACCTTTTTAGTTAACTATAGAGCTATGAGTCTAAAATGAAAACACAATAGTGTTTTGAATTCAAACTCATTCCCTTGTATAGTTATATAGATCTGAACCCAGTTCAGTATCTATACATTTTGGAGTCTTTGATTCTTTAATAACCATAGTCACCATCATCCCATGTTCAGGAATGGTATTAAATCACTAAACATCACATGATTACTATTTCCCATGCATACACAAAAAACAGTGACAAACTCTTCATACTGTAATGCCTCTCAGTGCAGGTCATAGTAATTAATGAATACAAGAAGGTTTATGCATAAACTCCCTATCTAGTGGTTATTCATCCAATATCCCCCGATTAGTTTCTAGCTTGTGACAATTAGCAATGAGGAGTCTTAGATCTGAGAGCCCTGCAACTAGATCTTAGGATCTAATGCAACCTTCCAGCAGACTTTATTATAATATATAGCTATGTGTCCACAATCAACTGGATGGAACTTCTGTATGGAGAGTTTGTGAAATGGTCATCAAGTGATACCTATAAAGTAATATTGAATTAATTCAGGATCTAAGATAAGGAAGGGGGAGTTCTAAATGACACATACTTAACAGTTTTAAATTAATCAAGAGACATTAAAAAGTAATGTCTGATTAATCCAGGTTCAAAATTAGGGGGAGGAAGCATGGAAAAAATATACCAGACATTTATCAAATAATTTTTTATTAACCCAGGTTATAAAATTAGAAGGTGAGACCATGTAAAAAATAACAAGCATGTAACAAATAAATTTTAAACACCCCAAGTTACAAGATTAGATGGAGAGAGCTTATAAAAAGATTACAGACAAATACCAAATAATTTTAAATTAATTCAAGTCCTAAAATGAATAAGAGAGAGATATTTATCAGATAATGTTTAATTAATCTGAGTTTTAACATTAAATGAGAGAACACATAAAAAACATCAATCATGTAGTAAATAACTTTAAATTAGACAAGTTTCTAAGATTAGGGTGAGAGAGCAAATAAAAATGAAACCAGAAATGTGCCAAATGTTTTTATATTAATCAAGGTTCTAATATTATACTAAAAGTGTACATAAAAAGAACAGTTTAGAAGTAGCAAATAATTTTAAATTAACCTAGATACAAGGATTACAAGGGGAAAGCACATATAAAGAATATCAAACATGCACCAAATAATTTCAAAGTCACTATGTTCTAAGCTTAGGTAGAAAAAGCAAAATACAAATAACACCAGCCAAATACCAAAAACTTTTTTTTTAATCCAGTTCCTACTATTAAACCAGTGATGTATAATTTTAAATTAATCCAGATTCTAAGATTATGAGGAAAGAGCACATAAGAATTACATTAGATATATACCAAATAATTGTGAATAGTCCACATTCTAAAAACCGAGTCATAGAGCACATAGAAAGACATGAGTCATGTACAAATAATTTTAAATTAACCTGTTCTAAGATTAGGAGAAGAGAACACATAAAGGAAACACAAAACATGTACTATATACTGTTAAATTATTCCAGGAAAAAAGGTTAGAAGCAGAGAATATATAAAAAATAACACTAGACATGCACCAAATAATTTTAAATCAACACAGAATCTAAGTTTAGATGAAATAACATATAGTAAGAATGCCAAACATGTATCTTTTGATTTTAAGCTGAGTAACCATTTTTATTCTGCATTTAAAATTTAAATAAGCTCAACAATGATTTTACAATAAATGTAAGTATATTTATACTGTATTTAAATTCCAAATAAAAAAGAGTTATTTAATTATTTAATATTCTAAAAACAAAAACAAAGCGAAATAAAAAATCACAATGCAACTACATCTAAGCTTTTTGTCCATTTCTTTAATCTTCGATTTCAAGTCTTTCTTGGATTTGCGAATTTTTTGTATTTCACAAATATATATTTTTACCCTCTCATTGTAAAAACTCCGTTAATATAAAATAAAGAAGGCAGCATATTGTAACAAACTAATTTTTTTAAAGTAAATGATTGATAACCTTTAAAACTCTTATTTGGATCATAGAAAATTTTGAATATTATGGTGAATGCCATTTTATTAGTAGTCGTAATGAATATATGAGATAAGATTTATATGATAATAATTTTCATTAGTCATTTATTAGTCTAGAGATTATTCACATATTGAATAATATGACTGTATTGTAATTTTTATTACACCACTCTCATGCAAGATAAGGGCTGGTTTCTATCAGCTTTTACCATCGTGTGGAGAAGAGCAATCATAAACATATACCAATGATATGTGAAAAAGATTTATGATTCCCAAGATGCACATTTTATGCTCAGCCAGGACACTTTTTTACATGTCTTTAGTATGTTTATGAACACCCTACTATACAAGTTGTCAAAGTGGACAGAAACCAATCTCTACTTTGCGTCAGAATGGTGTAATGAAAATTACTCTAGAGATATATTATTAATTAAGTAGATTTGTATACTTTTTGAAAAAAATTATGAATTAAAACATTTATTGAAAAATGTCACATCTTTATAGAAGAATGCTCAGTGAGATAGTCTTTCCCCTGCTTTTCTTTTCCTTAGATAGATATTTGATTCTCACATCCTACAAACAACATTTCTTATGTTTTTCAGCATAACCAAACTTTTAATTTAACATCCTTTCACTACTTTAGTTCTAGCAAAATTCGTGTCAATTTATTTGTTAATAATTTGACTTCTTTAATCTTAAAAGGAAAGTCAGCCAGAATCTTTTATATAACATTAACAAATCCCACATCTCCATATCTTACACAATACTTTTAGATCACAAATCTGTTTTTTCTATTTCATTTCTAAATGGCAGAAATAAGAATAAATAAATTTGCTACCTAAGAATACTGCCTAAGTTGGAGTTATGCGACATTTATTGATTTTATGGTGATCCTGGCTAACATAAATATAGATGCTTGCAGTTATGAAAAACTTGAGATACTGAATTGGTATTACATCTATATAAATATATACCTTTGCTGGTTTACATTCAAAGCATTAAGTTTTGTTTTGTTTTAAATTTGAAGAAAGAATAAAAGATGGCTGGTGGAGAGATGCTAGATCCAGTTCTAAATTGCCTCATTAGTATAAATTATAAGCCAGAAACTAGTCTGGAGGTGTGGCTAGATCATCAGAGGGATTTATTAAGCATTATCATTTAACATCCATTGATTACTTAAGTATACACTACCTGGAAGCACTGAAATAAAAGAAATCAATTTGCTATACAATCTTTTTGTATTATAGGCATATAAAAATAACGCAAATGTAAATACTAGTCATGGCATTTCTCTGTGATCTTTTAAAGATGTTTGCACTGATGTTTTATATCAACAGTGTGGTTGTAGAAATAATGTCAGCAATAGCTGTAAATCTAAGATAATTTAGATAATTACTAATTGTTTTGAGACTTTTGGAATAATATCATATAACTGAAACACACAGGCTTATTATATACATGTGTCTATATATGTAATATATAGGGTATATGAGCACAGACTTTCACACGACTCACCACTCTCCACACTATCTCATAACACTGATACACTTGAACACATATATGTTGAAAAGATAAATAATCACCAATATATGTATTTCATGCTAAACCAGCAATCGTCAGTTGGTCCAGATTACCGTCTCTACACATATATGCTGTAAGTGCTCAGATATATATTAAGATAGCCAATCTTCATACTTTAATGGACAGGCTTCAATCCACTCCACATTCCAACTCTTCAACCGTCCATCCAATTGAAAATCTGATGATGGAACACTCAAAGGCCACCCTGAGACCGAGATTCTTGTCACACCCATGTTGACCTAAAGTCAATCTGACCCCTCATGTACATGACATAATAATCCATTTAATACATATACAAGGGATGGTATATATTATTGCTATGCTTTTATTTAATTGCAATAGACCGTTTTTTTAATTTTACCTTCTCCGTGTAATATATAGTGTATATGAGCACAGACTTTCACATGCCCCACCACTCTCCACTCTATCTAATAACACTGATACACTTGAATACATATATTGAAAAGATAAATAATCACCAATATGTGTATTTCATGCTAAACCAGCAATCATCAATTGGTTCAGAATATCTCTACACATATATGCAATAAGTGTTTGGATATATATTAAGATAGCCAATCGTCATACTTTAATGGACAGGCTTCAATCCACTCCACACTCCAACTCTTCAACCATCCATCCAATTGAAATTCTGATGATGGAACACTCAAAGGCCACCCTGAGGCCGAGATTCTTAACATATAGTGCATTCCATTTCTGTTTTGCATTTTTTGGTGTAGTTACAAAATGTCAGATTATGAAGCTTAAGGTTCATAGATTGCGGTCCATATTTGACAAAATTTGGATTGCTCAAACATCTGTGAACTCCTGAGCAAAATCCATTTGATTACTTATTTAATGGCATCTCTGTGATAAGTAAGACTTTCATCAGATTTTTACATAAGATAAATTTTTCACAAAAAAATTAGGGGTGGAGGACAATGTTATAAACTTCTGCATCTAACAATCAATGAGTCTAAAAATTCAACTCAATTGGTCAGTTCATAGCCACTATGCTATCAGTCTACTATGAATGACCAATGAGCATCTAGTTATTATAATCTGTGTGGACATAGATAACTAATAACACATTGATCGTTAAAACAAATACTGTGATTATACTAATACCAACATCATATGCCATTTCTCAGATTACTCACATGCTTCCAAGAAAGCCATCTATTGTATGCTTAAGAAATCAATGGATATCAGATAGTATAACATATAGATATTGTAGTAATATACCATCTGATGATTATTGGTTACTCAAACTTACCATAAATATATTTAGAGTTGGATGAAGAAAGCTATTCTATGAAACATATGAGAAAGCTGAGAAAATTATATGTTGTTGATATTAATCTTCTTTTTTAAAGGGTAGAGAGGACCTATAGTTAGTGTAAAACTGGGATTCTTAAAATATGCAGAAATCAATATTACACCTATATCATTTTGCATGTGAGTTAGCATGAGTTCAAAACCTTAGATGTTTTGAATTTCAAGCTATTAATTCAAACATTAAAAAGGTTCCCATTTAAATACTATGCCCTCACTCATAAAAAAAGAATAAAAGATAGTTGCTACATGCATAAATACATAGTTCCAAGGTTAAATCCTATGCTCTCATTCATAAAAATAGTAAAAGGTAATTGCTACATGCATAAACACATTAGTTTCAAGTTTAAATCTTATGTTCTCACTCATAAAAAGAGTAAAATTTCTGCATGCATAACTATTTTAGTTCCAAGTTCAAATCCTATTTACTCATGATGATAAACTATGATTCAGTCTGGGATTGTGGGTTCATTAATATATATCAAGATTAAGGTGAATTAAATCACTGTTTGGATGATTATAATGAGATGCAGACTTCATCTCTGAAAGGGGGGGAGGTGAGTTTAAGGATTAGAAGAGAAAAGGCTGGGCATGATGCTCTGATCTTGAGCTTCTGAACTAACTACTTTATCACTACATCAAGCCATGAAAGTTTGTAGATTAATAATCTTATAATTTATTCATAGTATAAAATAGATTTAAATCTGAAAATTGATACATAAAATTATAACCTACCTTATGGAGAATATACTTTCCATTGGTATTCTTAGCTTCCTAATTACTATATTGATATTTATATTTGGACTCAATACATTTATCTCATTATCTCACTAGACCTCATAGCACCTCATTGAGCAAGGATCACTTTGGAGTAGACAGAAGTACTTGAAATAACATTCTCATAATTTTTGAATCTCATAATCTCAGTGGATAATGATACCTTAACCAGATGCTTTGTGCAAAACTTGAGTTCAAGCTTGTGCCAAATTTGTAAAATTGTCACTTCCTCTAGCCTTAAGATTGTTATCAATTCACTATAGGATGAAGGTCTCTTCAACTTTAATCTATTTTGTCTGATTCATAGCCTCGCTTTTTCACATCAGACCAAAAAATTTTCTTACTTTATCCATGCATCTCACATGCGGTCTCTTTCTAGGTCTTTTACAATTTCTTGGAATCCAGTTTAAGATTTCAACTGACCATCTATCCTTTTTAATATGTCCCCCACAGCTCTATTTCTATCTCTTAATTTTTTTCATTGATATCAATAATGTCTGTTTATTATTATTATTATCAACAAACAGGTATAATAAATGAGGATATACATATCACAAGATTGGTGCACAAACATCTTATGAACTCCTAAGCAAGAAATTCATTTTTTATTAGTTAAATAAAAAAGATCCCAGGTGAATCTGAATTGTGTGTTTGTGAATGCATCAGTGTCAAAATTAAAATATAATTGCAGGCTGATGCAAGCTTCACTGCTGAGGGAAAGGTGTCTTACATCTTTAGGATTTAATTTTTAAATTATATCTTGAAAAGCACAAATTCATATTTTTACAACTTTATTATTTATGATTATACATAATTTTTTGTGGTATGACATTAGCTTTTAAAATGTTTTAAAGGTATTGAAAATTGTCTACTTACAATTTTAATGGTATTTAGTATTAGGCAGAGTTCAAAGTAGAGAAGTAAGCACATGAGATAGAATGAAGATAAAGCATTTTATCAACATTACAATTTTGATCCATTATCAGTTTTTTAAGGTTGACTGTCTTTAAATTTAGTCCAAATTTTTCCATTCATTTTTTCCACACGACACCAATAAATTCCTTTATTTATCCATTCAACTACATATGGTCTCTTTTCCAAGATTCAGTTCAAGTCTTCATAGTCTTTTTTCCATATCACACCAATAAACCCTATTTCATTTATCCATATGAATATGATCTCTTTCCAGGATTAAGTTCAAGATTTCAGCTGTCCATCTTTTATCATCTAAAAATCTATTCACTTCAACATCATTTTATTCTTTTAATTTTTGCCAATGATATCGATGATATCTGTTTATCCTCCCAACCAACTATTTTGTTTTTGATCCTTTCTTATAACTCTCAACCCTCATCTCTCCATGCTTAATTGAATGGTCTAAGTCTCTGTATTTCTCTTGTATTAATTTTCCAAGTTTCAAATCCATAAGGACAAACTGGTAGATACATCTAATAAAATCATTTTTAAACATGGACATACTTTCTTTTAATATTCACCAAAAGAACTCCATCCAGGCCTAATTTTATGATGAATTTCATCGAATATGTTTTCAGCGGCATTAATAAACTGACCAATCATAATCATCCATCTTTATTTTCTTCTAATTTATAATTGCTAAATATTATATATATATAAATTTCTAGCTGTGTGGGAATTATTATTTCGTAAGAAATGATAAATGCAGATAAAATGTTCCAACGCAGGTGAGACTTGGGTTAGAGGAGTATTAAATAATAATAAAATAGTTTATTCCTTAGGAGTTCATGAAAAGTTTTAGCATCGGAAATGACAGCGCTGCTTGTGACCCGTGAATTTTGGAAGTCTGTTTAAACAAGTCGTATTGTATATAAAAATATCGGACTATCAACATGACTTGTGGACATTTTGCTGTTCAATGCTTTTGTCTCATCTGTCGCACTCGCATAGGAAGAGAGGATGGGCTGGAATTTTTACAACGGAATTGCGACGTAATGAAATTTGAGACGAAAAATACGCTGATAAAATTGAAAAGAAGATTGGTTATTATTTTTGTAGATAGTTTAAAAATATCTTTAATCACATAAAAAGTTTAGTTAGAAAACGAAACAAAATAAAACAAAAAATTTTGACTTTATTATTGTCCCTCTCATCTCATTTCTCCCATATCGCAACTTTTCACCAGCACAAAAACTCATATCATCTCTTTCTTGCTAGGCGGCATGCATTTAATCTATATATACAATTGATTTTTCACTTTTAAAAAGGTGATTAATCTGAGTGTGTGTGTGCGTGTGTGGAGATATATAGAGGGAAAAGATTTTTAAAAACTATAAAAATTGGGAAGAGGAAGAGATTAAAATAGTTAATAAACAACAACAACAAAAAAATTCCTACATGTTACTATTTAATTTTTAAATGAAGTTTAAAAACATAATGTAAGTATATATTTGTGTCTATTCCAAAATTTTAAAAATATAGTTTTGTTTTTCGAATTTTTTTAGCTTTTGAAATCGAAAGATTGATTTATTATTTTAACAATAGATGTTTATATAGCAGTGCCTTCAATGAATTATTTGTGGTTTAATAAAAATAAATGATTTTACGCTAAATTTCCAGAGAAATTTATATTGATTAATTATTTTTTATTATTGTGAATATTAGGTGGAAAATGTCCCATCCATAGTTAACTTTAATAAATAGCGCGAACGTCTTGATTAAATCAGACGAAATAATTCATTTGTTGAAAGCTTGAATGTGACGCCAACCGGTCGTTCTGGCCCTGGCCATCCCCTTTATGTTTAGCAATAAAAAAATAAAAATTGGCCGCATGATTTTCCAGATGATTAATCAAAGTTCTTCCTACTCACAGATGATGTCTATTTTGTTCAGTCGACGGAGTTTCTTGGCCTGTGCCGGTCGGATAATGGAAGGTGGGGAGACGAATTTTAGTTTGTTACCCTACCTCATGCAAAAAAGAAAAAAAGTCGAAGAGTTGGGTATCGTCCAACTTTATTAAAATAAAATCGTGGTCGGCAGTACCTTGTTAATATTTGGATAGAATAATAGCTAATCATCGTATCAATGACTGTCCACTTTGAATTTTTCACGATATATTCTAACAGATGTTGAATAGTAGACAGTCTCAATAGAACTGTCATTTGAAAATAAACCAAACTTATTGTGCGCATGTCAAGATCAAATTATTTTTTTAATTTATAAATCCATATTATTGTCACATTCTACACTATAAAAAAAAAATACAATACTCTATCTCAGTCAATCGAGATTGATTATCGATAATCTAACCAATTGATATTTACTTGACGTTATTTAAACTCTATTTTAAATAAATTATCATCTACGGAGTTATATGAGTACGATAATCGTTATTCACATCATAAAAAAACTTTAGCCATCCAATTAATTACATTTATCTTGATATTCAAAACTAGTGCTACTTTAAATATTTGCTTGCTCGGTAGGTGGCATTAGTTGGCATAAGTTGGAATACTTTATCTAGGGCAGATTTACAATGTTATTGTCTGAAATGAAGGGGAGGGAATGGGAGAATGAAAATATTGTTATAGAATCATATACAGTCAGTCTTCAAAACTTAAAATTACAGACTTCCGATCGCTTCATGTACAAATGCAAGAAATTATTTTAAAATTAAAATTAAATTTTTGGCAAATTGAAAACAATATTAGAAACAGCTTTTAGACTCTTTAAAAGTAGATGGTTTTTTTTTTTTTTTTGTGAAATAAAACCAAAAATCTCAAAGAAACTCAATAGCCATGGAAACATATGGCATTATCTGAAATTCGCTTTTGATATCAACGTTTAAATTCAAGGATTTCATGAATATTATCTTAATAAAGAAAAAAAACTGGAATAATAATAACTGTGCCAAGAAATTATTTTGCTGGCATCTGATAATAGAGCCGGATCTTATCGTAAAACATACAAAGAGACATGTTAAACAAATCTTTTGTAAAAGTATTAAAAATGTCTACAACTAAGTCAAGAAGAAATGCGGATCTAAAGTAGCACATTGATTTTTATCAAAAGTGAAATCAAATTAATTTGACAGTAATAAACTCATTGCTTAGACTCAAAATAATCATATAATTAACTGTTATAACTACCTGCCTTTTTGTCAACCTCTGTCTGTTTATTTATACAATGTCCTCATATAGATTTTTGTATTTTATATACTCTATTTATATTAACATATTTATAAACGTCTGGTGTGTGGATTCATATTTATATATTCATCTGGGATAGATGGTACATATAAGAAAGGCAAACAGCGTTTGTAATAAATATGACACACAGAATAAAAACTTCTCTAACAATCCTTATGATTTGTATACACATATATATTTTATTAAGAATAAATAAAGGTGTGTGTACGTACGGTACAGGTATTTAATGTAGATTAGCTAGAATACACCAGAAACAAAATAAATTAACTAATTAATTATGCAGAAAAAGAAAACTTACTGATATTTGGAATAGGCTAATTTATATGTTAAAAAAAGTTCACTTTATGCAAATTAGCCAAGCTGATAAAAGTTTGCAGAAGAATTAAGTGAGAAATGGCATAAAGTTGTGTGTACGTCCCCAACCAGATGAAATTCAATTCTTTATACATACCCTTAAAAAAAGGGGAAAAAAGATGAACTCTTAGCCCCCTCGAAAACCGTTCAGGACACATGGTACCTCATTTCAATCCCCTCAAAGGAAAATTCAACCGCGATAATCAACATAAATAATACAACAGGGGCAAGCAATAATCACCAACCCTAGAAGTATACAAAGACTCCTCATCTGCAGGGGCACTACTATATTCATCCGAATGGTAAAAGATTAAAACATCGAACATTTCAGAGACTCAACATTAGAAAATGTTTAAAATACTATGTAAGGTAGCTGGACCATCACAGGAAAAAACGTGTGTATATCAAATGTATAAATAAAAATTAAATTTGGAAAAAAAACGAGTGAAAGATAAAACTAGCCAAAATAAAGTTGCTCTGGAAATTAATAAAGAAGAGCTCTAGTCTATAAATTAATTGGACTATTTTTGACTTTTTTTTAATTATATGTTGAACTATTTTGTTCATCTAGAATTAACTGTTAAATATTTTTATTTAACTTTTCAAATACATTCAATTGTTATTAATAGCATATAGGTTAGTATATAGCACAATGATATTCTTCTCTCTTCTTGAATTGTTTCTGGCCTAACCAATAACAGTACTTGCATGGGAATCGAACCTGGGCTTTTAGATTCCTGAATACGAATTTAAGACAACACTCTAACTTTCTAAACTATTCTGTCAAAGATGAGTTTATTAGGGTATCATCCTAAATTTACTATACATGAATCTAAATATCTTAAGATTTGATTCCCGTGTCAATACTGTCACTGATCAGGTCAGAAACAACTGTAGAAGAGAGAAAAAGAATAGTATTCAAAACCTTATATATAACCTTGGTACTACTTACTAAAAGCTAGAAAATTTAAAGAAAGTTTGAATTTCTCTTAAAGACCCTTCATAATTGATTCTAGATTATGAAAGCAATCCTTCATAGAATTACAAATAAAATGCCACCATTACCTACTTTTAAACTAAGTCTCTGATATAATAGTAGTGAAGGAGAAACCAGTATTTACCAGGTTTGTTAATTTCCAGATGGTGAGGATTTGAGAAATTTTTCATCCTTGTTTAACTCTCTAGATAAAAATAGCTATATACTTGTTTATCAACAAATATTGGATATTAGTTGGGTTGAATATAGATCAGCTACCTGAGCAAAAGAACTAAATTCCTTGAGATGAATTATCTTGGATTCGAACCCCAGCATGACAGGCGGATGCAAAGTTATTTATTAATAATATATATAATCTAAAACATTTGCAGTTTATTTATATGATGTTTATTAAAAACTCACACATACTTATGTCTTTAGTACGCAATCTATGTATCATAAATAAATTATTACAGTTTGATTTAGAAGTCTCAAACTTTATGTACTCAGAACTGGGTTATCAATCACTTTAGATAAATGCATGAATGATTATGAATAATAATTTAGAAAACTAGAAATTATCATATTGATTAATAATAATCATTAATGTAATTAACAGATAGTGATGGTATCAATATACTGATTAAATGATGAAGATGTGTGTAAAAGATTGATAATTGATGTGATGGATTAGCATAAATCTTCTTCATGGGAAACATTTGATTTTTTTAGATGCACATATTTTAAATGATCTGGACATATGTAAAAGATTGTATCCTGTACCACCTCATAAATGCTGGTTCAACGTGAAATGCATTTTGACAGTCAGTTGTTTTGGTCAGATGTTTTTAGTCATTATCATTAGCTTCTAAAGGCAATAGTCACGTTGTTTTATATCTACACGTGAAAAACACTCAATTTCATGGCTCATATTTTAAGATAGGACATTCTTAATCTGCCTCTCATTTTTTTTTTTTAAATTTTGTCTTCAAAAATATTTTGTAAAAACATATAATATCTTAAAATATTACTCAAAAACTTGCTTTTTTTATATATTTTTATCATATTCGGTATTTCCCTTTTGATTTCAAGTTTCCTTAATATTTGATCATTAGACTTTCCTTCCATCCAACTCATTCTAGTTAGCCTATTTCAATGCAACATTTCCATTCCATCAATTTTTTTAGTTCTTGTTTTCCCAAGGACCATGTCACACAACCATATATCCATATATATATATATATTCCATTCCACAATATTTTTAGTTCTTGTTTTCCCAAAGACCATGTCACACAAACATATATCAATACATATATGCAATAAAATGGAAGTCTTAAATATATCTAAAATAAATAAATGAATATCCAAATATATAATTTTATACAAATTATTATTTTAAAAAATATTATATCAATTCTGCTATTATACATTGAACACATGGCAATTGTTATTTGGTGAGGGAGAAAACACAGTAATAATGTGCAAGATACATTTCAACCAAGAAGATATCTTTAGTTAGGCCAAATCCCACAAAATGACTTATTGGTAATTAACAAGTTTTAGTTTTTGACATCTACAAGCCTATTTTAAATACAAGAATGGGATTAGCCAATAATTTATTAAAAATATAAAATCATACATATGAGCAGACAGAGATAAACAGCAAAGAAAATATTATCAAGTGTTTAAGTAAAAAAAAAAACAATAAAAATATATTTTAACTTTATTAAATTTAAAGTCTGTATCTAAGTTTAAATGAAATATAATAATCCCTAATTTAACAAACAATAATGAACTTTTTTAAGGATGATTAAATATAATTAATCATCATTTACCTGATCAATCATTTTGATGACAGGCAACAGTGGGGATGAATTATTTCCAGGTGTTTCTGTCTATATACTGTTAATCTAATTCATTCTGTGATATTATTAATTTATTTAATATTGGTTGTTCTCTTTTTTTGTCATTCACAAATATAATCATGATATCTTTTTGCAGTGTTTCCACCTATCTCACCATATGCCCAAAATAATAAAGGTTTCTTCACTTTTACATCTCAAATAGTTGTTCTCAGGTATTTGACTACACCAAACATTATCATTATTTCTATTAATCATCCAAATGTACCCAAACATTATTTGATGAAATATCATTTGAAAAGTACCAATGCCATCTGTTATTTTCTCAATGTCCATGCTTTCCATCCATACACTGCAAATGATCATATCAGAACTATCAATAATCTAAACTTTGTCTACATACTTACTCTTCTATTTTCCGTATTGGTTCTAGTTTTGTAAATACCTTTAATGCCAACAATAACTAACCACTTACTTCAACTTAACAGTCTCCATCATGATTCAGTCTGTATTCCAGACAGACAAATTTTGAAGCATGTTTCAGTCAAATATTTTTTATTGTTATCTCTACTATCTGTACTATTAGTTGAATTACTATTGTCTTGCTTGTATTTGGGATTATCCGTACTCTGTTTGGTCTTACCTATTGATCTATCAGATTCTATAGGTTTTCTCTACTGTTACCATAAATATTGTATTAAATGTATATTGCAATAAAGAATCTTTTTTGAAAATCATTCAAAGTCTTTCTAATTGCCATCTTTACTACAAGATTGAATAAATATGGTGATGACAGCTTATCACTTTACTTGAAGCAATTTTGCAATCTTTTTTTATGTTTTCATTTTCTATATAAAAATGATAATAGCTGTACCAAGTGTGGAGGATATCCCTATACACAATATTGCTATCCAAATCTTGTCTTGCCATGTAAGTCAAAAGTCTTCTGATAAGCTATCAAACAGAGATAGAGTGACTGTTGAAATTTCTTAGCCTTATTGAAAACATAAGTTGGTTATCTGATCTCCTATTTCATTATAATCTAAACTTATCTGCTCTTACACTAAACCTGTCTGCTCTCACAACAATTTCAATTCTGTCTTTATTTGCATTCTATATATGCTCACCTATTAAAGTAACCCTATTGTCCTATAATTAACATATTCACTGAGATGTCCTTTTTTTGGAATCTGAAGAAATGCTTCTGCAATTGAATTCTCAGGGCAATCTCTATTCTCTTCCCATATAATGATTAATCTATATAATCTACCTACGATGAATCTTCCTCTTCTTCAATAACTTTGCTAATACATCAGCTATTTCTGGTGATTTTTCAATAACAGTTTTTATGGTATTACTACTTTATTTTTTAATGACATGGTTCATGTTCGTAATGAGTATACCAAATATTAGTGTAATTTTTGTGCATATCTTTACAAAATTCCAATATCTTTTCTGGATCTGTCAGCGGACTATTAACTTTATCTTTTATCATTACTAATTTTGATATAAACTTTCCAGTAAGTTTTTTTCTTATATGAAACTTTTCTTAGTATTACTAGATTTACTTTCCCTTTCAAATTCTTTGAGTAATATATTTATATGCTCTTGTTTGTCCAACTTTATTGTCATTTGTATCTCTCATTTCAATTCATATTTTATAGGGTTACAATTCTGTTCTTTTTTTATTCTCAATCATGTTCATTGTTTTCACTGTTAACTAATCAGTTAAACTTGTTTTTCCCCATGTTTTATATCTTCTTATATAATCTTCAACATATTAATTGTTAAGTATTATTACTGAGTCAGGCATTCAAATAAATGTATTAATCTGCAAAACCTTCTGATAATCTATCACCATGTTATCTACATTCAGACACATTCCTCATGATATTACATTACTTTATATTTATGTTTGCAATAAAAAATCAATGATTAATATCTAAATCAGATTCTAGATATGTCTTAATATTTATTTCTCATTTCTTATTATCTATAACAGTGGTCTTCAACCTTTTCACACCTGCGGATTGGTAAAAATAAGGATAAGGTTTCACGCGGCCTGGCAAAAATAAGAATAATGTTTAGCAGACCGGCAGAAGTTTATAAATAAATTTTCTTAAAGATGTAAACTGCTTAGCTTTAGATGAGCATAATTGTTATAACTGATCAAAACAATGTTAAATACATGATGAAATTATATATATATGGAGTTTGTATAATAAAAAACCTTTTTTTAAAATTTTGAATTTTTTTAGAAAAGTAATAAAAAATTTAATTCAATCCCCACCCCCCATAAACATTTGTGATAACTAAAAAAAAAATTAATTTATGTATGATTGATTAGATTTTGTTTCCGTTCTGTTTCTTTTTTTTTTAATTGGGTAAAAATGAGATGAGAAAAGAAATAAAAATTGTTTATATGAATTAAAAGTTTAAATTCTTATTATTTTGTTATTACAAACTTTCCTGCGTACCAGCAGAAAACTTCTGCAGCCTGGCACCGGTCCGCAGACCAAGGGTTGAAGATCACTGATCAACAATATAGTCAATTTGGTTTATACTAACACCGATACATAAAATATAAGATTCATTTTTTTATATATTTGGCTTTCAGTTTAAATAGAATTTGTGACAAATTTTTTTTTTTGAATATTTATTATTAAAACTTACTTTGACAATAAAGCCAATTGCTCAAGGCTTTTATCGATTTATAAATGTAGAAGAAAACAATCAACTTTTAAACTATCAACAATCTCAGCCTGTAGTCAAGGCAACCTCCTTTATTGTTAAAGTAGGTTGCCTTGACTACAGGTTGAGATTTCTGATTGCTTAAGCACAGATTGCAATAAAGCAATTACTCAAGGCTTTAATCGATTTATAAATGTAGAAGAAAACAATCAACTTTTAAACTATCAACATTCTCAACCTGTTGTCAAGGCAACCTCCTTTAACAATAAAGGTACCACTTTTATTGTTAAAGAAGGCTGCCTTGACTATAGGTTAAGATTGCATATAGCTTAAAGATTGATTGTTATCATAAAAATTACTTCATAAATAAGCAAATTAATAAAAATATTTTAAAAACAACAAAATTATTATATGAAATAAAAAAAATACATTTCTATTAAAATAAAATATTGCTTTGTTTCTAATATATATATATATATTTTAAAAAACATATTTTTCAAAAATAATGTAATATATAATATTAAAGCTATTAAGATATAAAGTACTGAAACAGTATGATTTGGTCATCATACATTTCACCTCTATATAAAATAGTAGTCTTCATTTCCCTAATTCAAACCCTAGAGGTACACATATATATAACAATATATTTGGAAATTTAACATATATAAAAGTGTATATTTACGCATATATGTGTGTAATTGTATATGCACACACATCTGCTATGATTGTATACACATTTTGTAATATTTTTATTTGTTAAAAATTGTATATTCACATCTGATTGATATTATCATTATATAATGTACACACCTTATAATTTCATAAATATTTATCTTATGGTTTTAAATTATTAAATTGGTTTTAAGCTGTGGAAATTGTATTATATAAGAACAGAATTCTCTAAATTACTTCAAACCATCTTTGAAGTTACCCAATTACTAAATTAGTTAATCACGTATAGCAATTAAAGACAAATGTAGATTTCTCACGTGTATGTTAAAATGTTAGCAGTTTAAATCTCTTTCAAGAAAAAAAAAAGAGAAGAATTCAATGTTTAAAGAAAAAAGAACTTTGTCAATCTTATGAGACACCGCCTGTATAAATCCAGATTTTATGATTCTTAATAAAATAAAAATTGGACAATTAAACCTGCAATAAAATCCAGCTGAACTTGAATCTGGTGAAATAAAAAAGGAACAATTAGTAAACATTAAACCTGAAATCAATCTAACCGATTCGTTTGAAGTGGATGAAATTAAGACTTCTTAAGTTTTAAAGTCCAAAAATAAACATTGTGAATGAACTGTAAGAGGGGAGGTTAAAGAAATATAAAAAGGCCAATTGAAAAGAAATCAAGATTCCATTTTGCTTTACTCATGTGTCAACTTATACCCAGGCAGTTTGCCCAGTTTTTATCATGAAAATAAGTGGCTAGAAAAGCAAAGGCCACCTTCCTGGCAGCCAAGAACTGTTTATGGAGACCGGAGAACCAAACCACAGCCCTACTGAAAGAATAGCCCATAGATGAACGAGCTCAGATAAATCAGTCCATGCATGTGTGTTTCATACTGTCAAGCTGCAAACCTTCAGAGTAAATAATCGGTAACAACTTCTCAACCAAGCTAAATCTAAAAGCTATAGCAATCTATAAATCTTTCCTAAAGCTAGCTATATAATATAAATAATGTGCACAAACTCTTAAATTCAAATCTTATAGATTAATCAAACTATGTCAAATAATTGTTTTATCTCTTAAAATAATTAACTGTATTAGATAAACGTATCTCAATCTGTATAATTTTAAAATACTTTAAAAGTTAAAATGTAAATCTTGCCTGATCTCAAATTCTTAAATCTTTTTAAATTCAACTTATAAAAGCTTATTTGCCTTATTATTTTCTCTATTTACGTCTATACTTTTGCACATATATATATATATATATATATATATATATATCTATTTACGTCTATACTTTTGCACATATATATATATATATATATATATTAAAATGCATTTATTGATTTATGCTATGCCTTCAGGGCAGAGATTATTAATTATTATAAACTTAAAGAGACGTTTTTGTTCTCAAGTAAATTAATGTATGCTGTTTGGCATGTTATAGATCTCTGTTCTGAATCCTACTTTGATATATTAGTCGAGCTGCTATGTTTAGCTTAATATCACATATATGTTGCTTATTAAAAGGTCTGTTTAGTTAAATATGAGAGAGTGATAATTTAAGGCATATTCAGTAGTTAGCCCAGTTTAAGTCCCAGATATGCTTTAGACCCCAGTAATGTATTTTCTTAGAATATGTAGTTAATTGATAAACTAGATCATTTTTAATAAAGTCCTCTTTAGCACAATTTCAGTGTTTATTTAACTAACTGGCATAGGGTAGTTTGCAGAAGAAACTATAGATTTCGCGCTTTACTAATTGTAATAATTAATATTTAGAAAGCGTTGTGAATGAGTTTTTACAAAGCACTGAGGTGCATTCTGCCTTGCTATCATATAATTATTAAGATAAGATTAGGTTTTAAGGACTATCTTATCATCCCTAGTTCGGACAGCCCTCTCTTGAATGGGATAATGATTTTAAGGGTCATTCCCATTACCTCCTCCAGAACTGGAACAACGAAATCCAGCATTGTATATTATGGCTGTTTGATCTGAACTAAAAGTTCACATATAGCAGGTGACTGGTATCTGAGAACCGAGTAAACGTTACTGAATCTCATGTGTAAAGGCACATTCAAGCCGCACCTCTAATGTAATTTGCATAGTGCCATAGCCGCCAAAGTTATGCTACAAAACGCCAGTTCATCTGCTGTTATATTAATTGTTCAGCATTGATCTTAACCTAAGATCTAGTTTATCTAAGAATACCTACATAAAGAGCACATTGACTGCTCATCACATAATGATAAATTTAAGTACACATTGTATAAAGTTGCCACTCTCTTAAAATTTAACCTTTAACAAACTGAGTAGGAATGGCAGAACATAATTTAGACATCAGTGTAGACGTAAAAATAATTAATAATGTATAAACGATATAATAAAATGATGATCGTTAAGTACAATTGATTACAGAATGTGTAGTTCGTATTTTCACCATCCCACCTGCAAATGGAATATGCAGTATATTTAATTGTTATTGTTTGTGTTTTGTTGATATTAAATAATTTTAAAACATATTAATGTCTGTAGTATTATTCACTTCATTTATATTAAATCACCATCCATAATAATTAAAATATGCATTAGATAATCAGCCATAGGTTGTGTGTGTTTGGTTAAGCTATAAAACATTTAGTTAAGTATCCCCGAGTCTCTCGTTTTACCCTTTGCTACTGCCGGTGCGGAAATTAAGAGATTACGAGTGTGATTTCATATATGTCATTCATAAGGTAGTAAGTCAGGGAGTGTTGGTGAAGAAGCTGAGGTGCGGTCGGATTTGGTCTCAAACCCTCATCTCGATCAGCCTTGGTATAATTTACCAAAACTCTGGATTTTGTTGCGTGAATGTTCAAATATGACTGTTACAGTACATCAAAAAAACTGAGAGTTACTTAATTTTAAAATAAAATGGAAGGTTTAGTCATAAGTCAGATGATATAAATATAATTAATATTTAAAAAGTCAGAATTAAAGTATTTAAATTTTTTAACAAATCCATTTACTTCTGTTTCTAATCATGACTCAATCCTTTTTTCTTTTCAAAAATATACAGTACATATAGCCATATAATTCTATAATTAAAAATCACTTCTTTTCTTTTCAAAAACTTTATTTGATGTATATATATATCCACTTATTTCCAACGTTTCGACTATCTTTACTCTATAGTCATTTTCAAGGAAATAGAAAAAACATTACATTATAAACAAACTTCACATAATAAAAATAAAAATAATCAAAAACAATATAAAGCATATAAACCCCATAAAATTTAAAAATAAATAAAATACATTAAAATCAATTAAATTAAAAACACAAAACATACACCACACTTACTTGACTCCCTTCTCAAAAAACTTTCCCTTTTTTACATTTTTTATCCAAAAAACCAATTGTTACAATAAAAAACTTATTTCCTTTTTCTTTTTTATATACTTCAAAAATGAATTTATTTCCAAAAATAATTCTTTGTTCATGTCTTATCCAAAAATGTAAAAAAGGGAAAGTTTTTTGAGAAGGGAGTCAAGTAAGTGTGGTGTATGTTTTGTGTTTTTAATTTAATTGATTTTAATGTATTTTATTTATTTTTAAATTTTATGGGGTTTATATGCTTTATATTGTTTTTGATTATTTTTATTTTTATTATGTGAAGTTTGTTTATAATGTAATGTTTTTTCTAGATCCTTGAAAATGACTATAGAGTAAAGATAGTCGAAACGTTGGAAATAAGTGGATATATATATATATACATCAAATAAAGTTTTTGAAAAGAAAAGAAGTGATTTTTAATTATAGAATTATATGGTTAAATTTTTTAATATGTATGAAAGTTTTATTTTGAAAGTTGATTAGTGCAGTACCTTAAAATTCAATATTCCAGAATTTAAGAACACAGGTTTGATTCCCATTCTAGTACTGTCACTGGTCAGGTTAGCAACACCTGAAAAAGAGAAGAGAATAATACCTCTTGAAACATTGTGCATACACTAATCTGTGTTCTATTACTAACAGTTGAATGTATTTAGAATATTTAAATAAAGTTTAAATTTTTCTAAAGACATTTAATACTCATATAAGATGAATGGAAATAGTCCAATACAACTAAAACACCATCATCACAAACCTTCAGGAAAGTACTAAGAATGGACTATCTTCTCTCTTTACCTCAATTTCTTTTATAGAGGCTTTAAAAATATATGATAGATTTAAAAATATTCATGCATTATTTTCAAAGTTCTCAGATAAGCCCCTATAAAAGAAATTGAGGTAAAAAGAGAAAACGGTCCATTCCTTTTTCTAAAATCATTGATCTTGTCCTTTGGATTGAGAGTATATTGGGTTACTTAATATTAGTTGCTGGGACTGTTTATATTTATATATAAAAATATCCAAAGAGAAAATATTTAGTACTATAAAATATGTACATCCATGTGTCTTTTAGTTATTTAGTTCATTTTGTTCAACCTTCTGACATAAAATGATTATATAGATTTAAAGTTTTGTGTATTCTGTTATTTTAATGTATTACATCAAAGTGACCATATTATACTCAATCATCCATGCACTTTACTGCTGTGATACAATGCTTTATTTACCACCTTCTTTTACAGTTTACAGTTTTGATTGCCCCAGCAATCTTCTTCAGAACTTTTATATCTCCTAACTTTAACGGTTAAAAGTTCTGAATTAGATTGCTGGGGCAATCGAAACTGTAAACTGTAAAAGAGGGTGGTAAATGAAACATTGTGCAACAGTAGTAAAGTACATGGATGATTTAATACTATATGGTATACATTTGGCAATGCAATAAGAAAGAGTAGTTATTAGAAATCAAAGTGAGTTAGTTAATTACATACATTCTGATATTAATTATTGAGTTTACTAGACAAAATAAATTTCAGACAACCTAAACTCTAGCTATTAGAAAACAATAAATAATAGACTGGATTCATCTATTCTTCATTCCATTGTTTAGTTAGAAAACTAAGCTTATTACTATCAAAAGAATAAAGAGTTGAGCATAGATGAGTTGATTCTATTTTTTATAGTTTACAAATATAAAAATGATGGGTGTGTTCGTTTATTCACAGCCAGGGAGAGCCTATTCAACTCCAGTTCTGTTTCCTATATTTAATAAGTATAATAAGTGTGGTTATATGCAACTATAGAAAAGCTTGTTATTTCTATAAATTAAATATGGTTTAAAGCTTTTGAGAACTTATGGTATTTTTATATTCACAGCAAGATGAAGTATGATTGCATACTTATTACATTTATTATATTCCATATAGAAAAAGTATAAACAGTTAATGTCATTTCATATATTTATTGCTGTGCAAATTTAGTACTTATAATTTTTACTATGTAAATATATTCATTAAATCACTAAATGTCACATGGTCACTATTCCCTATCTATGCTTACATAAGCTGTTATAACAAAGGCAAAATTCTCCATACAACAATTCCAAATAGGATGATAGTGATTATGGTTATTAAAGGACCAAAGGCACCAAAATGTATAGATGCTGATCTGGGTTTAGACCTATATGACTATAGAAGTGAATGAGCTTAGATTTAAAGCATTATTGTGTTTTCATTTTGGATTCATAAATTTATAGTTAATTTAAAAGGTAAAAGATGACTGCTGGAGAGTTGCATTAGATCCTAAGATCTAGGTGCAGTGCTCTCAGATTCAAGGTTCCTCATTGATGAAAGCCACAAACTAAAAGTAAGGCTGGGTATATTGGATGAGAAGGAACTAGATAGAAATTTTATGCACAAACCTTCTTACATCCATTGATTACTCTGGCTTGCACTGAGTGGCGCTAGTGCATGGAGTGTTTTGACTGTTAAATATATTCATGATAAAGATTTTAATGTTTAAATACATCTTCATAGTTTTGATTATTGATTATTGTTTGCACTTAAATTAAGTCTGGATTTTTATATGTTATAATTTTTATTATTATTTACTCTGATATCATTTAAATGTAGATGCCTGTTGTACCTGCCAAGTTGAGATCATTATAGAAAAAGATATTATGACTAGAATAAAGGACTTATTCAAACATTTAAAATAATCTGAAATTGCTTTATTTATTTCAAGATATCAATGCCTTTGACTAAATTATTACTTTAATGAGGCTTTTTTTTCATTATTAATATTTTTTGAAAATTTTATATATTTTTCTCTAGCTATCCATTTACTATTTATCTTTCTATTTGTCTGCTATGCCTATATCTTTGGGATTGAATAAAAATAAAGGGTTACACACTTTTCACATTGCTGAGACATTACTAGAAATTTGTTAATTTTTTTACATATGGTCAAACCAGGTAGCAACCAATTATTGGTTGTAAAATGGGTATACAACTATTATTAGTTAGAAGTGAAAACGAATAAAAGTGAGAGAGAGAAACCTCTTACCGAGTTATCAATTTCATTTTAATTAACCTTGTGATAATTACATTCTACATTACTATTTCTTCGAGTAAGAATGTTGTCAAGACTTTTCTACTACAGATGGTTATTTATCTGCTATGTTTAGATAAAATTTAGAAACTTTTTTAGGCTGTCAAGAAATTATTTCAAAATTTATAATTTTTTGCACGTATTTGTCTGGGCCATATATTAATCAATTATTGATTCAAAAATTGGTATGGAACTAAGATTAAATAGAACTACAAACAAGGGAGGAAAATGTTTTGGAAATCTTATCAACTTTTAGTTCATCAACCTGGTGAAATTTTAAATTCTGCATCACTATTCTCTGTGGATAAATAATAGATTTTTGATTCTGAAGATGGCTCCTTAAAACATCATTGGAGACAGAGCCATCTGCCACTAGATGAGATTACAATATAGTGATGGTAAAAATATCTTTATGGATATTATCTGGGAGATAATCAAAAAGTATTGATAAATAAACAATTCCAGACCAACATGTCCAGTATGTAACAGAGCATGATGGGTAACCTTATGGTAGGTCTAAATTTATAAAAAGTTATATATACTTTATGGGAAAAACTGATGAAGATCGGTAAATTTTGGCACTGCAATTTAAAAACCGTTACTAGGGTATTTATTTGCTTTTTGGAGAGAAGCATTCATTCAAAAAGCACATAAAAAGATGAAAGAGTGAAGTAGATAACCAATGACTATTGATCACACATTACCAGAATTAATATGAAGACTGTTCTCTAAAAACAATATTTCTATTTGGAAAATTATAAAATATTAATGGCAGTGGAGAAAACTGGCAAATGGAAACATTTCAGTTATTAATAGGCAATAGTTTTAATTTAATTAGCAGATTATTATTATCAGAGAAAGACTAAAGTACATATTCAGAAGCATTTCTCCCCAAAAAAATAATATATATTATATCTGCAACATTGAGAAGGGTGTAAAATAGAGTAATTCCATATCTCCAAAACTTTTTACAGCAGTGCTGCAAGAAGTATTTTGTGAATTAAAATGTGAAGCTAATGGAGTGAAAGTAAATGGAGATTATTTAAGTCATTAAATTTTGCAGATGATGTAGTTGTTTTTGCAAATAATGCTTCCGAAGAAATGTTGCAAGAGTTATCAGATGAAAGTAAGAAAGTAGGACTAAAGGTAGATGTTAAAAAGACTAAAGTAATGTTTAATCGATTTGCTCAAAATATAAAAATAAAGATTGATTATGATGAGTTAGAAGAAGTTAACAGTTACAAATACTTTGGTCAGATTATTAATACAGATGAAAATAGAATTGATGAAATTAATCATAGAATTAAATTTGGTTGGAGTGCTTTTGGTAGAAATAACTTGATACTAAAAGGAAATATGCCTATGTGTTTGAAAAAAAAAAGGTGTTTAATAAATGTACTCTACCAGTTCTTACTTATGGATCAGAGACTTGGACACTTAATAGAAGAGCAATACAGAGACTTCAGACCACTCAAAGAAATATGGAGAGATGCATGTTAGGAGTAACAAGAAGAGATCAGAAATGCAATATATGGATAAGAGAACAAACAGATGTTACTGACCTCATTGAAAAAATTAAAAGATTGAAGTGGATTTGGGCTGGACATATTTCTAGAAGAGATGATAATAAATGGACAATTGAAATCTTAAACTGGATTTCAAGAGATTGTAAAAAACCCAGAAAGAGACCCCCATGTGAGATGAATGGATGAAATAAGAAAGTGTGCAGGGATGGTGTGGAGAAGAGAAGCTAAAAATCAGAGGAACTTGGAGAGACCTTCATCCTGTAATGGATTGATAATGGTTGATGATGATGATAATATCTGCAATTATAACTTTCATAGCTAGGGGAATAAGATGCCTAAAAGTGGAGAATTTGAAAATATGAAGAGTGGTGAATGAACTTAGATCTATATAGTGATTTATACAAATATACTAGGATTTAAAACTTTAGGCTGATTTTAATTTGAAGTTTTTATATTGAATAATAAAAAGTAAATAAAGCTGTTACTGGATGTTTACCTGCATTGTTTCCAACTTTGAATCCTTGTCTGAGGGATTTAAATGCACAAAACCACCAATCACTGCTGAAACTTGCACTAGATGGAATTTAGAATGAATCTGAGAAGCTCAGAATTAATTGATTTGACGTTATTATCATATCATTTCTTCATATGTATTGTGTTTGTGTAAATTTAAATATTTTTTAAATTATTATGTGCAAAGTTGTTGAGAAGAATTTATAGAAAGATATTTAAATAAAGTTATTTTTATATTTATTATATATAAATTTATTTGAATTCACTTTTATATTTCCATGATATGAATGGCTGAAGAGTTGGAGGGTGGAGAAGATTGAAGCTTGCTCATTAGTAAGATTTGCTATCTTAATATAGACTGAGCACTGGTTGTATATATGTGTGGGAGATGATTATCTGGATCAACTGATAAGTGTTGGTTTACAGAAAATATATATATTGGAAATTATTTATCTTTTTCACATGTATGTGGTCATGTATATCGGTTAGCATAAGATGGAGTGGATAGATCTAGAGGGCTTGAAAATCTGAGTCCAAGTCCCTTCTAATTACATTAAGTTTAGTATAGACAATATACATGTATTTAAATATAAAATAATATATATGCGTGTGTAACATATTAGTTTAATGAATAATATAAAAAAATTCATTATCAACCAGATATGGAATGAAAATCCTCAGCAACTTTAATTAGCTCAGATAGTTATCAACTTAAGAATGTAAATAAATTTAAATATCTTAGTAGTTTTATAAATAGAAAAATGGATTGAGAATATAATATGCAGATGAAGCTTTTAACAAGTTAAAACAAAGAATATCTTTTAACAGAGAAATAACTATTGCAATTAAGTTAACTATATAGACAGTTGTTATTTTACCTAATACATTGTAGAGAAGTGAGACATGTACCCCTTATTGATGCAGTTTAAAGGCCTTAGAAAAGTTTCATTTAAGAATATTTCTATAAAATTTAAAAAATAGAATGGCAACAGCAAAAAAGCAATCTACATATTCTTCAAATTGCTGGATAAGATGCAATATAATTCAATATTGCAAAATTGCAACTTCAGTGGATTGGATACGTACAATGCAAAACTTCCTAAAAGGGTATTTATAGTAAACACGAGTGTGATTTTCAGGAGAGTGTTTAGATCCTGTCTATATTATTAGAATTATCTCAAGATTATTCTAAAGAAGTGCAATATTGCTTGTCTTTATTTGGAAAAATACAGCATGTAATAGATATATTGAGGAGGTACAATTAGACATGGTGCTGAATTATTTCAGAAGAAAATGCTGAGAATTTATATAACAAAATATCACATAAGTAGAAAAATGGACCAGCTATATATGGACGTATTTATGTTTCTCAAGTTATTGTCATTGTAAAAGCCATTTCTAGAACAATTGTATTTCTCTTTCTTATCTTAAAATTGAAATTACTTCTTGTTTATGATTGGCTGCTGTATATATATATATATATGTTGATACGAAGATTTACACGGGTTCCATATATAAAAGACATTTTGCGGGTTCATCCGCAATATATATATATAAGGAACTTGAATTCGAACTTTCAAATTCCCTACATCTATCCAATCTATCTTATATAACTGATACACATGACCACCTACATGTGAAAAAGATAAATGATCTTCATTATACGTATCTCGTGCTGAATCAGCACTCATCTGTCCAGATCACTATCTATCACACATATGCTGATTCAGCATGAAATACGTCTATTGGAGATCATTGATTTTTTTCACATGTATGCGGTAATGTTGTATAAGATAGATTTGATAGATATAGTAAGCTTGAAAGTTCGAGTTCAAATCTCTTCTAATTACATTAACTTTAGTATAGATAATGCACATATATTTAAATATTATATATATACACACACACAAGTCCATCTTTTTTTTTTAAAATTAATGTTTAATATAAAAGTTAGATATTTCAATTTTACTACAGAAATTTATTTTATATAAATCTTTTGTATTGTTTTATGGTAAAATTGAAATTAAATTAAAATATGTTATAAAATAAAACATTGAATTTTAATCGTAATGCATATTGACTTTTTCATAATAGAAAATAAAAATTGTAAGGCCGAAACTTTTCACATTAGGTTAATGAAAATTAATTTTCTGTAAAATAAAATAATTATATAAAAAACGGATCAAGCCTTAGAATTTGCTTTACAAAACAAATTTATATTTTTTATCCCCATTTTAATTCATTTCTTATAAAATAATAGAAAAAATTATTATAAATGGAAAATCTTCAATTGTTGTTAGTGATTTGAAATTGGAGGTAATAAAAATGTATTGTTATGAATATTTTCAATATTTTAAATAAAAACATTTTATTCTAATATAAAAAAAATAACAATTTTTATATTATTTTTTTTCCATATTCATAGAGTAATGAAAGATTATTTAGATTCCAGATATAACTTTTTACCAATATAATTTTTTTTCCAGTAAACCAAATAAAACATGGCTACTAATTCAACCTATCTTTTATACGTTTTGTTTTAAAGATTGATTATGGATCTGAGACTTGGACAATTAACCAAAAAGCAAAGCAGAGACTTCAGACCACTCAACAACATGTTAGGAATAACAAGAAGAGATTGGTGAGAGTACAATCAGTTGTTATTGACATTATTGAGAGAATTAAGAGATTGAAGTGGAGTTGGGCTGGACATATTGCTAAAAGAGATGATAATAGGTTGACAATTGAAATCTTAAACTAGATTCCAATAGATTGTAAAAGATCTAGAATAAGACCACATGGGAGATGAATGGATGAAATAAGCGAGAGTGATGGTGTAATGTGGAGAAGGGAGACTAGAGATTAGATAAGATGGATTGAATTTGTAGAGACCTTCATTCTGCAGTGGATCGATAATGGTTAAAAATTATGATAATGACTGCAGGTAATGTTTTGAAAAGGCAGATATAGTCTGCTTTTTATAGTAAAAGTGAGTTGGATTAAAAACATTGTGCAATAGTTTTGGATATATAAAGTTATAATTTCTAATCTGCTGTGGTTTAACATAGTGTTTGATAAACAAATTTAATCTAAGACTTCTTGATTAATTCTCATCCGAGTAGCATATAAAACAATGACTCATATTGCTTAATGGAGACTTTAAATGTTTGTTCTACTACTGGATTACTCCAAGCTCATCTGACCTTTTCAACAAATAATTATGTGATTACCTGTTCTATTCATTTTGAATTTACTCAGTGAGATATACTTTATAAAAAATACCTGTAAAAATTAGTAGCTCAGAATTTCATAAGAAGTTCAGATACTGGAAATGTCAGTTAAGACCATATTTCAGGAACTTGATTTTCCAATCAGACACTCTGACTGTACTAAACAACATAGGGAAGTAGCGAGTGGCTGAACTTGAAAATGAATGCCAACCAATCATGGTTTTATCTTCATCACTTGCAGTAGTCACATTTCTAATATATATCTGAATGATAAACCTTTCAATTAAAAAAAATAGTTGTATGATCAGTTGACTAGAAGTATTATGATGTTTGAGCCTCAGAGTGATAAGATGAATACAGAAATTTCATTTATTAATAACTACAATTAATATACGGAATTGTTTAATGTCTAATCAATTTTACAATCAATTACATTGACCAAATGTGGCAAAATAAAACCACCATCTATTGTAGAAATGTTTTTTATTTTTAGTAATACAATACATATAGAGATATTGAACTTGTAAGTAAGCATGTATCTAATATATTTTATATATAATCAATATTAGAAATGAATGTAAAAATATTAAAATTCCCTTAAAATCTGTAAAAAGTTCTATTATGCCACTAAACATCACATGATCACCATTTCTTATGCTTGCTCACAACTGTTATTAAAACAGGAAAAATTCTCCATACAGTAGCACCACTCAGTGCAAGCCAGTGTAATCAATGGATGTCAGATGCTTGTGCAATAAAATCCATATCTAGTGCTTAGTCACCAAATATTCCCAGACTAAGAGCAAGTCTCTTTACTGATGAAAGCCACAAGCTAGAAACTAATCTGGGGATATTGGATGAGTAGACACTAAATAGGGGTTTGATGCACAAGCCTTCTGGAATCCACTGATTACTCTGGCTTGCACTGAGTGGCAATAGTCTATGGAGAGTTTTGCCTGTTTTTAAACCGAGTTCTATTAAATAAAAGCAATTAAACATGATAGCAACTGAATATTACTTATCATACACTATATTTACACACACATTAATGTTTTTAATTAATGATATGCTTATTAATATATATTTATTTATTAATTATAATTTTCTTTCAATTTTAAGCTTTCTTTTTATTATTAAATATTCAATCTTTTCTGGATAATTTGAATTCATGATATTAAACAAAAAAATTTACCCTAAGAAAGCATTTTAATTTCTTGTTTTCTATATATTATTAATTTATGAGTCACTTTGGCAGAATAAAGCTATTCACAATGTGTCTCAGCGAATAGATTATTATCTTTTCAAGCTGCCTATAGTGCCTTAAATAAACATGTATGTTGTGTAGTTATATAGTTTAGTTATTCACTACAAACATCTTAAAATACTGCTGGGTATGGGTAACAAGTTATACCTTGAAATGGGATAAAAACTTTAAAGATTGTTTTCAATGCTCTCACCATTATCTCTAAATCTTGAAACCACTTCAAATGCTATTGTGATTTATGGCTTTATTACCATGTACACTTTAAATCATTTAAAACATTTTAATAGCAGTTTTGTCTAATTTGAAATTAAATTTAGCATATTTCCCAATAGGTAGAAAACACACTCACATTTTATGTCATAACTCATGATATCAACCTCATAGAATCACAAAACTTTTGTAGAGAATTACTGAACTATGTTTTTTGTGACTATATGTTGTTCAAAGGTGGTAATACAGGTAGTTTGCAAAGAAAACCAGTCACCTATTCACTGGGGCATACTTTAGGTATACATATGGTAATATTATTTTGACATTATGTTACATTTAAAAGCTTGTCTATGTGATAAAATATTCCACTGGGAGGGATTTGATTTATCCTTGATCAAATTGATAATCAATAATCATAATAATAATGGGTCTTGACACAAGTTATTTGTAGAATGCTGATTTCAGGGCCTGAAAACAAACAAACAAAGGAAAGGCATATTGAAGTAATATCAAATTCTTATAATTTAATTTGCAAATGGAAACTTTCTTGCACTCAATCATTTGGCAATATCCTCTTTGCATAAATACATTAATAATTATTATTTATTAATTATTAGACTAGAGATTATTTTCTAACTAAATTATAGTATTAATTTAATAATATTGTTTTTTCCTTATAATATTGTTTTTCCCTTATGTAAAAAAAAAACTCCTTAAAAAATATTTTTTTTAGGCTAACATGGCCTGGGTCACAATGTCTCATAGGTTTTCCATCATCTTTGATATTTATTAATTTAATCAGCATCATCATTGTCAACTGTTATCAATTGACTACAGGGTGAAGTTCTCTCCAAGTTTAATCCATCTACACTGATTTCTAGCCTTTTTTCTCCACATCGTCCCTGCATACTTTTTTATTTTATCTTTTCATCTCACAAGTGGTCTTTTCTGAATTTATCCTTTCATATCACAAGTAGTCTTTTGTGAATTTTTTACAATCTCTTGAAATCCAGTTTAAGATTTCAATCATCCATCTATTACCATGTCTTCTAGAAATATGTCCAACTCAGCTCCACTTTAGTCTTTTAATTCTGTCAACAGTGTAACACTTATTTGTTTTCTACCCATGTATTGCATTTTCAATCTTTTTTTACTCCTAACATGAAGCTCTCCATACTTCTTTGATTGATCTGAAGTCTGTATACTGCTCTTTCATTAAGTGTCCAAGTTTTGGATCTATAAGTAAAAACTAGCACATTTATTAAAAACCTTCCTTTTCAAACACATAGGCATATTTCCTTTTAATATTAAGTTATTTCTAACAAAAGAACTCCAACAAAGTTTCATTTAATGATTAATTTCATCCATTATGTTTCCATCTGTACTAATCACCTTATTAAGGATATTTGTAGTTGTTAACTTCTTCTAACTCATCATAATCAATCTTTATTTTCAACTTTTGAGAAAATCCATTGAACACTACTTTAGTGTTTTTAACATTTACCTTTAGTCCTACTTTCTTACTTTCATCTGATAACTTTTGTAACATTTCCTGAAGTTTTAAATCATTATTTGAAAATACAATTATATCATCTGAAATATCAAGATAACTTAAATAATCTGCATTTACTTTTACACCCATAGCTTCCTATTTTAATCCACAAAATACTTTTTGCAAAGCTGCTGTAGTGTTAGAGATATGGAATCACTCTGTCTTACACCTTTCTTAATGTTAACCTTCCTAGTATCATTATGTAATCTAATTGTTGCTGTTGCATTTTTATAAATATTCTTTAGAATAAGATAATATCCTTGATCTATACCTTGATGATCCAATGCTTTAATCACTGAAGAAATGCTTATAAAATCAAATGCCTTTTCATAATCTACAAATCCAAAGCATAACGACAACTCATATTCATTTGTCCTTTCTATAACTTCTCTCAATACTTAGATATGATCTACTATACTAAAGCCACTTTTAAATCCAGCTTGTTCTGTTGTTTTGTTGAAATCAAATGCTTTCCGTACAAGAGTTGTAATTATCTTGGTAAAATTTTTGTATAAAACTGATAAAAGACTGACAGGTCTATAATTTCTAACATTTTTTTTTGATCTTTTTAAAATATTAATAATAAATACTACATTCTTCCAATCATCTGGTACATCTTTATCAATTAGACATTTGGTATGTAACTTTGCTAAAATTATTTCTATTTCTTCAATTGCTTCTTTTCATATATCGATTATAATTCCATCATTACCTAGAGCTTTCCCCTTCTTCATAAATTTAATTGCATGTTTCACTTTTTCATTTAAAATCCTGGACAATTCAGAAGATATAATAGTTGTAGAAAATACTTGCTCTTTATTACAATATAATTCTTGATAGAACTCTTCTACCTATTTTATGATATCATCACTCTTTTTAGTAACAGTTTCATCCTTTTTTCTTATTGCAGATATGTTTCCTACCAATATCAAAATGTTGTTTTACACTCTTGAGACTTTTATTATCTTCTCCAGTTTTCCTTGTTAGTTTACAATATTCTTTTTAAATCATTATCAACTCTTTTTTGCACCATTTTACAAAATTCAAGATGTTCAGTCCTTCTTAATGCTATTCCTTTTTTTCTTCATAAATTCTCTAGTCTTAGTAGAAAATTTATTGGTGGTCAACTGCTTCTTTTTCTACCAGCTATCTTTGTTGCAGTTTTTAAAAGCGTATCAGTTGTATTCCTATTGATTTCATTCAAATCTGAATCATGTTCAAAATCTTACTAATACTTGAAAATGATTTGCAAAATCTAATATAAATTTTTTAGAATGTTTCTGATGATTAGGAATATCAACTGTAAATATTGTTTTCTTAAAATAATTTTTGTCTCACTAGTTTTGCATTAGCACATATCTTATATCTTACTAATCAATGATCACTTCCTGTGTTAAATTTATTAAGAACATTACAATCTTGAAATATCTATTTTCTGTTAGTCAAATATAATTCCATTCTGCTGTACCTTCATTTGGATGCTTCCATGTCCATTTCTTTTTAATATTTTTCTTTTACTGGCATTTATTCATCAATAGATTCACGAATAGTTCAATTTAGTTATTCATTTTTTATGTTCATTTTATGATCTTTCATGCTTTTCATATTCATGCTTATGCCTTATACTCATATTTACTCATTAGATTACTTTTATAATCAAAATTAGATTAGTTTATCAATTGGGGTTGGTGTGGGTTGTCATCACTCCAGGTTTATCCCAATACTTTGTACCATTATAATATACATATATATTTAAAAAGCCTAAGAGCATAAATGAAAAGTGTAAATTCAAGAAAATTAACAATATTTGGAAAAAAATATTAGAGGATAAAATATTTTTAAAACTTCTCAGCCAATAGAATTTGAGAATGAGGAGAAAATAATAGAAGAAAAAATAATGATTTTATATCTCACCATGCTCATTCTTATGATTTGAGAAAGAAGAAGCTCCGAGGAAAGTACTTGTTATTGCACCGAAATGTCAGCTACTTAGCTATTATATTTTTATTACATGGAGGCTCCCAGAAATAATATTATGAATTCATCATTTTATATATATATATATATATATATGTGTGTGCGCGCGTGCGTGTGTATAAATACCTGAAAACAATATATTCCACTACTGTCTATTATAAGCTTAAGTATTCAGGGATTACCAGATGGTAATCTTGTTTTTGGCTTTTGCCTTGTCAATGAGAACTTGAGATTCAAAGCTAAAATAAATGCAGCTATGCATTTTTAAATCATCTTTAATGCCATTTTTGTTATTAAAATCCACGAAATAAAAAAAATCCTTAGGTTTAAGTCTCATGTGAAACTGTTTGTATAGTTAGGTAAACTTAACCCTAGGGTAGTAGCCAAATATGACAGTGATCTTTGTTGATAAATGCAAAAACCAAATACCATACTGCATACAGAGATTAAATTCAATTATTATCTAGTAATTGGTAACCAAGTCTACAATAAATGTATTAAAATGAAAAGCTGTTCTTCTTTATAATATACTGCAGTAAACAAATAATCAAATGATGTTGTGTTTGTCTTAACATTTCTGGTCAGGGAAAGGTGTGCCTGCAATGTGAAAAAAAATAGGTTACTAAAATATATATTTATTGTCTTCAGATCAGTTCTATATAATTGTATAGGTAATTTCTCAAGGGTTAAATGTGTTAGAATTTGTTTTTAGGTGTCAGTCTTTTAAACAAAGGCAAAACTCTCCATACAGTGTGCCACCCTGTGCCAAACAGAGTAATCAATGGATGCCAGATTGTTTACAACAATTATGTGCTAGTATAGAGATGATGATCATGTGATGTCAGTCTTTTAGTGTGATAGTAAAAAAAAATGAATGGGGATAAATACATAACTGCACTTCCAGCTTTGAATACCAAATCAACATTGGTAATTGTAAAAGGAGAAACCTGGCAGAGGATGGAGGATAAAGTGCATATTATCTGTTAATCTCTGATTACTTATGCTTAACATCATATGATCACTATTTTTTTATGTTTACACCAGTTGTTAAAACATTAGCAAAAATTCTTTCCACACAGTAGTGCCATATGGTTTTAAACTCTCATAATAAATAAATTGTAGAAGGTTATGCAACTTAATCCATAACCAGTGCAATCTCAACTAATATCCTCAGATTTATGTAAGCATGAACAAAAGGTGATCGGGTAATGTTTTATTGCATTTATAATAATCATAGCCAAAGAATAGAGGTGATTGTGGTTGTTAAAAAATCAGAGATATCAAAATATATAGATGATGAACTGGATTGAGATCTGTATAATTATATAGGCTATTCCACTTGGGTTGAAAATATTATTGTATTTGATGATAGCTTTATCAATAACCACAAAGTTAAAAATGAGTGCTGGAAGAATGCAATAGATCGAAAAGATCCAGGTTCCCTGCTCCCAGATCCAGACTTTTCACTGATGAAAGCCATATGCTAGAAACAAGTTTAAGAATATTGAATGAAAAGACACTGGATAGATATTAAGATGCACAACCTTTTAGCATCTATTAATTACTGTGGCTTACAATAGGTGGCATCACTGTGTAAAAAATTATTACTCAAGCTTAACACAAGTGGCAATTGATTAAATAGTGAACTTCTTTTAATTATACTGCAGTGAATAAAATTTAAAATGATGTTGGGTTATATATATATATATATATATTAATACAAAAAAAAAAGAAAGACTATTCTTGGAGTAGTATATGTTATTCCTTGTTTTTGTAAGAAAGTATATAAAGGTCAGATTACTTTGAATTTAAACAAGACATTTATTTTTTTATATAGTGCGATGTTTTTGTTTATAATCTATAAAATTAATAAGCCAATAAGCTGATACACATGTGCTTTGCAGATGTCACTATATAAATGAATACTCCCACTTTTTCAAACCCAAGATAAAGTCTTTAAGAAAATATAGAATGAATCCACCTATATTTTCGACCCAACCATATATGTATGGGAAAATCTGAAGTGTTTGAAATGAAGAGCATGAAGTTATTGATTGATCACTTTAAATTACTTTTCTACAACGTAAATGAATGACGCCAATGAAATTTCTAGAATTTACGATATGTCATTCTTATAATTAAACATATGTAAACTCATTTCAAACACTTCAGATTTGCCCATACATATATGGTTGGGTTGAAAATATAGGTGGATTCATTCTATATTTTCTTAAAGACTTTATCTTGGGTTTGAAAAAGTGGGAGTATTTATTTATATAGTGACATCTGCAAAGCGCATGTGTATCAGCTTATTGGCTTATTAATATTATAGATTTTGAATTTAAATGAAAGAATAAAGGTTCATAAAAGTGGGGTTAAAGATAAATATCTTAGTTCTGCCTTATATATCTATGTAAAAGATATAGGCTACAGTATTAATTTTGATGGAGCTAAGATTGTCTTCTTTGAGAGAAATGAAATCAAAAGAAGAATTAAAGCAATTTTGTTGTTAAAAATTTATGTTTCTGAAGCAGTTAACTTATTTAAAAGTTCTTTTAATATTAAGAGTGGATGGGAGGTAAGTGGAATTGTGGGTAATGTTTAGTTTCATTATATTATTATTTTGGAGTTCTTTACACTTGAGAAATCTGTTTGAAGCTAGCGTTTTTGAGTTTATTTTCTTGGCTAGTCTGGTTGAGTTGTGAATTTGGGGTAATTTTGATTATATATATATATATTGTGCCATTACAATTTAGTCACTAGCTAAATTTATAGTAATGTGCATGTAGAAAAGGTAAAACAAAATCATCATCACAATTTTATATAACCATAAAAGAAGCTGTAGGGAATCCAAGTTCAAACCTACCAGATCAAAATTCTAAAAGCTTTAGACAGAGAATAGGTCAACAATTATATGCTTTATTTGTTTGTGTGTTGATAGAAAGGTAATACACACATTTAAAATATTTAATATTTAAATTTTCTGTTAAAAAGCAAAGTTATAATGCATACATATAGGCAATGTAGGTGTAAATTATTTATTTGTTTTATATTTCAAATATTAAACATTTTAATTTTCTTTAAAACTAACCTATGCTTGATCAATTCTAACATTTTTTTCTATACTTTTATTTTGCTTTTCTTTAATTATAAGTGGGATTTAAAAGTTACAGATTTAATTAAATAATTGGGTTATAATTACTAAGCTAGCAATTATAGTATTTAAGGTTAGTTTATGAATGATTTGAAAGAATGCAGGATGTGTGTACATTACATACAAAATTTTACATTTCCTAAATATTGAAAGAAAAGGAAGTATTAAATCTGTCAAATTATTTTTTTTGTACAATTTTTTTTGTTAAAACAGGAAATCTGTTTAATCAGATATCGATCTTTGTAGTGGATTTTTTTGTAAATGATTGTCACTTTGGAGCTATAATTTTTGAGATTTGTCTTATCAAGATCTAAAGAAGGAAGCTCAAAGATTTGAAGTGTTACCTGGATGTTAAAAAGAAAGAAAAAACAAAAGAAAGGAAATAAGAATTGAGCCTATTTTTTTTTTTAAAACAAAAGTGTCTGGAAAAAGGATTAAACTTTTCAGTTGAAAAATACTTTGGTTGAAAATAAATTAGAGATCTAATTAAGACAAATTTGTCCAAAAATAGCAAGTGATGCTATCTCTGATTGGTTAAGTTAGCTAAAAATTGGATATAAAAAGCTGTCTTGATTTATTATGATTATTGTTGTGATTGATTCAGATATTAAACTATAATATTGAACGTTGAAAATATAAGAGATGGCGGGCTAGAAAAATTATATGTATATTCCATTTGCCAGACCATCTGGGGAAGCTGCACATCACCTAGGAAAGAAAAGATGTGTCTAAAATAATATTCTACACCTTTCAACTGACCAGATAAATAAGATGTTTTAATAGAAGTAAGAAAGCATTCACCTGCATTCAAAGAAGATGAATTAATCTACTGATAAATATTAATCATCAAGTCCAATTAATTGTTACAACAACTGATTTTGAACTCAAGAAAATTTACAAATGGGAAAACAACTGCTGTATTTCATCCACATGCTTGACAAGAAGAGAAGAAAATTTACTATAATGATTTCCAAATTGTCCACTAAAGCAAATAAACTCAATAGAGTCATCATCATCAAATAGTTATCCACCTCAAGAAAGAGATTGTTCCCAGTAAAACGGAAATGGTAGCTACAGAAATATAAACATTATACAAGACAAGTTTGAACCCTTGGAAATTCGCTACAAACAAAAGATCGGTAATATGACTTTTTATATCTATTTTCTTTATGATATCAGTCTTAATAAACATTTTAGCAATAAAGTGATATATTTTTATTTAAAAAACTTTTAAAGACTATTCAGATCGATTAAAACAAGAATGTCTTACTAATAATAACTTTGAGCTTCATAAATGACCTTGAATGTATGAAAATTATTTGTTTATTAATTTTACAGTTATGAAATATGAATATGTAAAACAATTTTTTTTTATGGTATTGTGATTTTAGTTTTAACTAATATATTATTATTTTGGTTTTAAATAATATTTTGTTATCATGGGATAAAACACGCACATACATAATGATATTTTATGTGTGTATAATTGTGAGTGAATAATGAGTAGTATTAGAATATTGGATTAGTTTGTTCATTAAGTATAGCATTTCAGAGGTAGAAGAGAGGGGGGAGAAAATAATTTAAAACTTTTTTCTAAAACTTGCTCTTTCAATTTTACTAACATTTCTATTTATATTCTATTTACATGTTGGATTTTAAAGTATGTGTGCCAATGAGCAGATAATATTTTTTCTTAATACTTTTCTCATGGAGTGAAAATCATGGTTAATGTGACGTCCAACTTAACACAAAATACATTTGAAGGGAAAGGGGGAAGAACTTAAAATTAATCTGAGGATTGTTATATAATCAATTATTATTATTATTCATGTCAATTTTCATATTTATCTAGAAATTTTTCTGTATATGTTAGAAATGTAGTAATAAATATTAGTTTGTTTTATTAAACGAGGCGTATATATTTCATTAAGTGTAGTCTTGGTTAAGTGTGATTATTCATCATCATCAATGGTTGAATATTGGTTATTTAAGATATAATTAAGTATGCTAAAATTAAGCAATAATTATGCATTTCTTTATAAAATTTAGTTTTATGTTTAGGCTTAGTCCTAGAGCTGTAGTTGAAACCCTTGTCATTATCGTTATTATTATCATCATCATCATCGTCATCAACCTTTTAACTAATGAGCTGTTTAACTGTTTAAAGGCCATAAATAAATATTGATTTTATAATATTTAGTGATTTCTTAGTATTATTATCACCACATCCCGTCATCTATTTCATGCAAGGATGAGTGAATTGCCATCCTAAATTAGTTATATATAATCTGAGCTAGTAAACTTATAAAAATATTGAAACACATTTGTTTTGTTAAGATTTGAGAAATGATTTATGTCTAGTATACTCCACTTTGGTTTATAGATGTTTTACTTTTACCTAAATATTAGTGCTTATAGTGATATGGCTCAAAAAGCAAAATCTTCCATTTTATTATAAATAAAGTACCAAGAAGGGATTCAAACCCGGTACGTGTGAAAGGTTATCAGATATAACCGTGTCTAGATTCAGATAATCTAGTGGCGCCCTGCTAGACCATATTCACTTAGTATTTGTTTAAACATGCACTTAACATCAAACCAAGAAATGAAAGTGGATAAAACCTACTGCCTGTATACCTGAGTTATATTTTATTGAATTACTAGTGTACTCACTTCACGTGATTTCCATATAATACTGGTTATTAATAATTTGATCAACATTTAATTTTTGAATTTACTTAGTTATATCTTTTGAACTCTTTAATTATGTTACTATATATATATATATATATATATATATATATATATATATATATATATATATATATATATGTGTGTGTTAACAGGCACATACATTTGTTTATTCATGCTTCCAAAAACAATATCATTATCCTACTCTAAAGCCAACTTTTATAAACTTAAATGAATTCACATTTTTGTAGGAGTTCTAGCTATTCCTTCATGAGCGAGACCTTACGATTCAAATGTAAAACTGCTGTACTTATGCATTTAGTGGCCATATTTCACTATTACATTAATTCCAGTTTTGAATCATAAGTTTTGTTGACAAATGCAAAAACCAGAAACTATTTTCAAAAATGTAAATAATATACCATTACAGTACCCCTGATTTCTCAGAGTAGGATGAAAAGGACTGCTCTTAGAAGCTTATATTAAAAGAAAAATCACATGAAATATTATTGGTATATATATTAATAGTAAAATAATGAATAGCCATTCATAAATCTGTACAGCCATTCTAACTCCAAAAACAAAAGAAAAAAAATACTGCTCTTGAAATAAGTTTGGCACAAACCAATCTGTGAACAATAAATATGTTTACATATAGACCATGCTAGCCCATTTCTCTATTAACTTAATATTTTTACAATATTGTCTTTTAATTTCTCCAGCAGAAATCATTTCTAAAATCAACATCATCTCTAATTGTAGCTCTCCATTTACTATCCGCTGTATATTCCCAATGGAAACAATTTTAGAATATCATTGAGAATATCCTTATAACATAAATGGGATTTATCTCTCCCACAGAAGCTATACTCAAATTAACCTTAAAACACCTTTTTAGGAAATCTTGCATTGGTCATTTATTTCACATGTCCAATTGAACAAAGATGTGTATTTACTATAATAGACTTTACAATATAACAATCATCAAATTGAAGTAAAATTTAATTGGATGTATGATCTTGTCACTGTATTTTAAAATTTTAGAAAGCATCTTTAAATGAAAACACTGCAATACTTTTGTATAGCACTGATGGAGCAGTCCAAGAATAGTTTTCAAACAATAAATTAGATAAAATAGCAGCTCTATATGAAAACAATTTAGTTGAAGTTATTTCTCTATGATGAAATGTTTCTATTTGTTTAATATGTTAAAAGATGCAGCTGGGCATTGGATTCCATGTTGAATCTCAACATCTAGGTTCACTTTCCTAATTAAATGACTACTAAGATATTTAACCTCCTTTATATTATCATCATCAAACTAAATGTTGTAGAGACTTTATCTTATATCACTGGCTGATAAATAACTTGAGATTTTTGTACATTTATTAATACACTAAAATCTTTTTATATTGCTTCAAAACATTAAAGATTGTCTTTTGAATTGGCAAAAATGGACAATTGTCAACAAACTGTAAATCCACAATCCAAGAAGTTTTTGTTTTAACTTTTAATCAATTCAAATTAAAAATTTCATATCTAAGTTTTACTTAAGCTTCTTATAAACAATTCCAAAGATAAATCTCATAAAAATTGAAAATGATGGTGGAATTCTGTCTTCATTTCAAATGTCCATATTTTCTACCTATAAAAATAACATTCTTACTTCATCATGAAGAAACTGTATAATATGAATAAATTTTGGTTGACAACCAATTAATTTCAAACAGTACTATAGAAGTACCTTTTACCTGAATCAAATGCCTTTATCAAATCAATAAAAGCAATATATAAATCAATTGTTTTTCTTGAATTTTTTTGGCAACAAAATTCATGTCTAGCTTTAAAATGGCACTGAGTCTTGGGCATTTATTCCTTATGACCAGAAGCAACCAGTTTAACAAAATCATTGAAAGTGCATTTGTTATAGTGAATAATAATGTTTCCTCATGATAATTACTGCCATCTTGTTTATTCCTCTTTTTTTCAAATTGGAATAATAAAAGCATTCTTAAGATTACATGATATAATTTCATGGGTTATATATTTCTAAAAATTCCAATATTTTTGCAGCTAACATATCACCACCAAATATGAAATCTCCAGGGATTTCATCAGGACATGAGATGTTTTTATTTTTAAGATTACAAGAATCTGTTTTGATATCACTTACCTGAATATTTTTGTCCAAATCTAATTGAGTAAATAAGAGATACATCATTAAAAGCCATCATCTCAAAATACTCCTTCCTGTTCACAATATTAATGGCATCATTTCTATTGCTCAATTTAATATTATTGTGAGACTATTTTCAGGTCCTTATGTTACTTTCAATGCATCAAAAAAGATCTAGAATAACCACAATCAGCAAATGTCTGTACTGTCTTTATAGTTTTAATCAACCAATCATTTCCAAGTCTTCTCATCAGTCATTGAACTTCTGCTTTCAGAACTTTATATTATGAAGTTCCACATTTAATCTATTAGTTCCCCAAGCACAGAATGCCACATTTCCTTTCAACCAATTCACTGTTATTATGATCATTCTGAAAAATGTCATGATTCTTCTTTATAGTGAACCCATGAATAGATTTTACTTCTATATATCAATACTTCAGAAATATGATGCTTCTGAATTTTTTAGGTGTAATAGTTTTTGAAATTTAATACTTATGGTATATTCTTCTACAGAAGAAATATCAATTTTCTTGAGAATATGATTGAAATAATTTCTATTTTTAATGCGACTACCATTTTAATCTTGGACTATCCTATTTCTAATGATTTATTTAACAATCTGCAACAAGTGTTCAATTAATGTGAATTTTTCTTATAATCTGACTCCTAACTACAACTTAATTATTAATGCCATCGTTTTGAGTGTAGATGCACCCATGTTTCTTTTTAGCAGTTTTTCTGCCTACACAAAGTGTATGTAATAATATCTATGTAATATGCAAAAATTCAATAATAGAATTAGCAGCACCAATATCATTGCTTCCAGTAGCTTTTGGCCAAAGTCTACTATATACCAACATGTATATTAAAGTCTCCAATTAGTTAAAAATTGATATTTTAATGGTATTGATCTAATATGCCCTCCAGCAAAAATAAAAGTTTTTCCTTTATGAATTCTCTGAATTTAAGTTTGGAGTACCACTTAAAATGAGCATTGCTATCATTATGCAAGGCAAGTTTTGAGACCATTAGCCTTTCATTGATTCAATGAGGAATTTCAATAATAGAAGCTACTAAATTAAATTTTACAGGACATCCAATATCTATGTGTTCTCCTTTCATGGACTGACCTGTTTTTCCATCTGTTTTATTAAACTTCTCTGAGAGATGAGTTTCACTATGAGCAATTACTTAATGACCAAAACAATCCTCTGTTTAGTATTGAAGGGTTTGTCTCAAATAAGGTTTGCATTCCATGTACCTATATTCAGAAAAAAGATAATACCTTTTATAGTATGACTGCTTTCCATTTTACTGTATTTTTAATATTATAACTATTTCTATAAATGGAATGAGTAACCTGCAGATGAGACAACCTAACCAGATTGCATAAGACAGGCCATTTTTAGACCACATATTCTAGGCCCTTCTACTTTAATAATCAGCAGGAAGACCCCTAAAGATTGTTGCCTTAACATACAATCTTTCTCAGTTGAAATTTTTGTCTTATTCAAAGTGATTCATTATTGATTGTATAACCTAAAACAAAGATCACAACTAAGGATCGACAGCCTATTCCTAGCATTACTTTCCTAATTATTTAGGGCTTGAGCTAAAAAAAAAAAAGGGACGGTAATTAAAAAATGGAAATGTTGCAGTAATACACGATCCCATTGGCCCAGTTAGTGTAAAGAGACATCCGATGACTTGAGAGACTGATGACAGCTGGGACTAAAGAAGGAGAAGAGACAGACAGAAAAGTCTGTTTGTATCGGAAACATTATTTAGCTTTTGATGACCCAACATCCCTTATCATAAGACAGCAAGTGCTCTTGATTGGACACTATTTATTTGTTATTTATAGTTGGCCTTAGCCCGAGAACAGTTTTCTACCGGTAAATATGTTAGCAAACACACATTTAAATGTGCACTCTCACGTATTAAAATCATGTAATTGTAATTTTTTAAAATATTTATTTAAGCTTTAAATTTATTATTATTTTTATTTGTACTTTTTTATGTTAATAACAAATATTGTTATAAAAGAGTTTTAAAATTGTCATTTGTTTTTGAAATCAGGCTTATAACCAATTTTTCTGCTCAAATCAATTTAAAAGTGTTTGCTAAATTTAGTGCAATTATAGTGTAACTCTTATATACACCTAGAATAAAAGATTTCGGTTGCAAGATGTTCCATTCCATTAAGTTTCCGACCACCACTTATGACGTCAGGATCGTCAGGGAATTGTTTTTAAATTTTCTGGTGCCGTAGCTGGAATTGACACGTCAGTAGATTCTTCTGGCTAACAAAACATCTAAAAGTGAGTTTAAAGAAGAAAATAAAACAGAAATTACTCAGAACTCTTCTTTAAACAGTGCTTTTATCGATGCAAATGGCATAAAGAACCATTCAGACTTGTCGGCGTGCTTTCAAGTTATACCCTGTTGCCAACATGCAGAATCTAATCCCTTCCAGTTAGTTTTAATTGTAGTTAATTGTAAAAACAATCTCAAAAAAAAAACATTTAAAAATTGATGGAAACTATTATGTTTTTATCATAATAATTTACTTTTCAATTTATTGAAGGCTTTAATTTAAAATCTCTTTAGTTGAGTAGGTTGATATCAAATGCTATTAACCGCTTACATCTTAAATATAACACTTTAATGGCAGGGAAACATTTTTATTAAATGTCATTATAAAACTAAATAAAAGAAAGAACATTTTTACTTTTTTAATAACTCATATCAGACATATATTAGTCAGAGAAAAAGTAAATAATTTTCATATAACCCACTGTAGGACAAAGCTCTCTCTATCGTAATCCCATAGTGATTCAGTGATTGGAAAAACATTCGCCTGGTTTGATAATCACCTGGAGGTGAGTATTTGGGTGTCCCCCTTTTTTTTTTATCAATCTTATTTCTCTATTTACGAATTTTAAAGTATTCAGTCTTAGATAAACATTAGATGTGATCTGTTTTTTTTTTTTTAAATAAAAATTCTAAGCCTGATTAGAATCTAAAATAAGCTTATCCACTTTGGATTCGAATTCAGGTCATGGTGGGTCAGACAACACCATAATATAATACAAATTTACATGTGCAAATACATCTTGAATATTACCACAATTACAAGCATTGGTGGTCAAGAGGTCAGTGACAGCTGTTTTACAAGCAGTTGTTTCGGGTTAGCGAGTTCGCTTCCCGGCTGATGCTATGACACATGAGGAAAAAAAAGTATTAAATTTTCTGCACTGACGTCATTGACATTGACTCCTTTAGATTAATACATATAGGAGCTACACCTTATTGAGTATGGTCATTCCAACTTCAAAAGAGAAAAAATTGCACCGGAAGTAAATTTAGCAATAACTATGCAAATCAATCTGTGAACCACAAATACATACTGGTTCATTGTTCTGTTTGTTGATATATTGAAAAGCTGACTTTTAACTGCAGGAAACTTTTCTTTCTGATTACTTCAACTTCGTGTCTAATTGTAGCTGTACAGTGTATTCTATTCTCTGCCATGTTTTCCCAATGGCAACAATCAATACTGCATTTATCAGAAGGTCATGGACATAATCCTTATGATGCAGATAGGGTCTAATTCTACCATGAAACCATGCTCAGACTCAACATGATTCATCTTTTCAGGAAGTTTTGCTTTGTTACACTAATGAAGGTGTGATTTTACAGTAGAAGATTCTATAGAACTATATCCATCAAGTAAGAACATATATTGATTAGTTTTATGACCTTGCAATTGATTTCTTAAGAATTTCACAGAGCATTGTCTAAATTAAACTTTTCTAATATCCTTATTTAAACCACTAGGATATATAAGTATCACTCCCATACAATAAATTCGGAAAAATAACAGCTTTATATATAGCTCACTTAGCCATCATTGTGATTTCCCTGTGATAAAATATGTCTTTTAACTTCATAAACACAGTTAACAACACATTGAAATCTGGGTTGTGCATCACCATCTTTCTACTTATAAAATTACTAAGGTATTTAAATTGGTTTACATTCTCACGTTAATAACTACCTAAGCTAAAAGCTGACGAGGATTTTTTGTTTCACCACTGTTTAGATAAAGAATAGAAATATTAAGTATACTTGGCAAATCCATCTTCAGAACAGGCAAAAATAACTCAATCATCAGCATTCTTTTAGTTCAGAATCCAAGAAGATGAAGTTGTTGTTTTTGCTTTTAGTTGATTCAAGTTAAAATTTCTACCACCTGCGGCTTTATCCCTATTTCATTAAGCAACCTATAATCAGTATTGAAAGACATTATTCACAAAATTGAAAACAATGTTCAAGAAGTACACATTTTTGTTTAACAGCCATTTTTATTTCAAATATCTCAGATTTTCCAGTTGCAGTAATAACATTTCTAAACACTGGATGACATGCATTGGAATTATCAACATTTTCTTGCATCAATGAAATAGATTCAGATATTTGGACATCTAAGAAGCTTCTGTAAATACCAACATTTTCAGGCAATGATATTGTTACTCAAGATTGTAATGTTTCCAATTCATCCAACACACACAATCCAATTTTAGTTTGAGAAGTCTGAGGATGACATATTCAGTTAGCATGGGTGTCTGACTATGTGGATAGTTCTGAATATGAATAAAATATCTATAATTTTCACTTGTTTGTGATTTCTCTAAACACTATCTAAACATAACCTTCACCATCCTCACCTATTGTTAATCTATTCCAGAATGAAAGCATATTTGGATTTTCCTCAATTTAGAGCTTTGTTTTTCTGCATGATTCCACCAAACATGTTCATTCATAACACATGAAGTATTTATTATTTAAGATCTCTTAAATTTATTTTAATTCATTTAAAATTTTAATTGTCAAATTATTATCAACTTTTCTTGCAATATGTCTAGACATATTGCAAAAAAACATTTTTCTCTCACCCACATATCTTTCAATCTTAATAACTTTATAATTTATTGCTCTATGTTTAACTGTCTAAACTGAAGTCTTTGCATTGCTCCTATATTCCAGAGCAAAATGTGGATTTATAAGTAAAAACTGGCAGAATACATTTATTTAAAAAGACTAGATTAATTTTATCCAAGGCAATCATTTAGTAATACAATTATAGATCTGAGACTTGAACACTGAACAGAAGAGCATTATAGAGACTTTAGATCTTTCAATGAGATATGAACAAATGCATATTAGGAGTAACAAAAAGTGATTGAAAACAAAATTTATAGGTGGGAGAACAAACAGGTATTGCTGGCATCATTGAATGAACTAAAAAACTGAGTGGAATTGGTCTGGATATATTGATAGAAGAGATGATGATAGGTGGATAGTTGAAATTTTAAAGTGAATGTCAAAATATAATAAAAGACCTATAAAGAGATCAAATTTGAGATGGATGGATGAAATAAGGAATGTGCTGGGATGATTTGAAGAAGAGAGACTAGAGATCAGAAAAGATGAATTGAACTCAAAATGACCTTCATCCTCAGTAGATCAATAATGGTTAAAATGATGATGATGATTAACCTTATATAATCTAAACAAACGAATTAAATTGAGAATAGTTTTCTAAAATTTAATTATTTATGTATGTGACTTCATTTAAATAAAGTTTGTGGAAAAATGGAAAAATAAAACTACTTTTAGCACAGTTATTAATAAAATTATTTCAGACTCAATTAAAGTAATGACAATATAAAGGATTTGAACTCAGACTTTCAAGCACCCTCCAACTATCCATACTATCTCATACCACTGATACACATGACCACACAAATGTAGAAAAGATAAATAATTACCAAAATAAGTATTTCATGCTGAACCAGCACTCATAAGTTGGTCCAGATTATCATCTCCCATACACCCACATATATAATCAGTGCTCACTTTATATTAAGATAGCAGGTCTTCATACTTTAATGGATAGGCTTCAATATACTCCAATCTCCTACTCTTCAGCCATCCATACCATTAAAAATCTGAAGATCGAAAGCCCAAATCCTATGCTGATGTCAATATTATTGCCATGAGTATGTTGAGCTCAAGTCACTCTACCCTCATGCATAGAACCTTATCCATTTAAATATATAGAAGAGGGATGACTTGAGGTCAACATGGGCATGACAATAATATTGGCATCAGCATAAGATTTGGGCTTTCCATCATAGAAATTTTCAATGATATTGGTGGTTGAAGAGTTGGAGGTTGGAGTAGATTGAAGCATCCATTAAAGAATAAAGATTTGCTATTTTAACAACAAATTTGTGTTTATGCCAGAATAATGTGGGCAATGACTTTCATATTACAAACAGCCGGGTTCAGGTTAAGATTAATAGAAATCTACACAGGTTACTGATGTTACTCATGCACATTTTATCCCTTTGTTTCCATATTTTTTTCTAGTTTTGAGAAAGGTAAGTCTTATTTTTCTATGATAAAAAATTAAAATTTTATGATAATTTTTGTAATCAAGTAAATTGAATTTTTTTGTCTTTTTTTTCATTTTTTTTGATAGTTACTGGAAAAACATTTGCCATAAAAAATACATCGGTAAAAACTTTTACTTTTGCCGATGTATTTTGAAGACAATGTTATGGGGGGGGGCCTAATGGTAAATATTTATTTTTCTATATTTTTAATTATTTTACTTTTATAAACAAAGCAAAACTCTCCATACAGTATTGCCACCCTGTGCTAACCAGAGTAATCAATGAATGCCAGATGGCTTGTGCATAAAATGCCTATCTAATGCCTACTCATCCAATATGCTCATACTAGTTTCTGGCTTGTGGCCATTGTCAGTGAGGAGCTTTGGATCTGAGAGCATTGCACCTAGATCTTAGGATCTAATGCAACCCTCCAGCACCCACCTTTTATCTCTACTTAACTACAAACTATGTGAATGAAATTGAAAACACAAAAATATTTTCAATCTAAGCTCAATAGCTTATATAGTCATATGGGTCTGAACTCAGTTCAGCACCTGTACATTTTGGTGTCTTTGGCTCTTTAACAACCATAGCCACCACTATCCTATTAGGCAGGATTGGTGTTAAACCATTAAGCATCACATGATCACAATCTTATACTAGCACATAATTGTTTATAAATAAAGGAAAACTCTCCATACAGTATTGCTACCCTGTGCTAACCAGAGTAATCAATGAATGCCAGAAGGCTTGTGCATAAAATCCCTATCTAATGCCTACTCATCCAATATCCCCATACTAGTTTCTGGTTGATTACTCTGGTTAGCACAGGGTGGCAATACTCTATGGAGAGTTTTGCTTTGTTTATAAACAATTATGTGCTAGTATAAGATTGTGATCATGTGATGCTTAATGGTTTATTTTACTTTTATATATTTTTTAATTATTATTTTATTTTTATATTTGATAAAAAATATATGAAAAAATTATTATTGAAACTAACATAAAAAAATCGTGATTGTATAAATGTATATCATGAATTATCTGCATTTTTTGCTTTGATGAGGGCTTGGGTCCAGTATTTGAATTAGGTGATATGAGACAAAGATAAACATATTTTGCAAATATTATGACCCAATTTAGATTTTTATATAATGTTTTGTCTGCATTTTAATAATAAAAATATGCAAATGCTAAAAGTAAAGATTTTGACAGTATAAACTTAGGTTTATACACTACTGCAAAGTAAATTTCAAAGCTGCATATCAAATGCAAAGAGAGGTGGCAATTGATAAAGCTATTACTAAATTTATGGTCATAGTATTATGAAGCAATATGAGCCCCCAAAACCTATAAAGATATGATAAATACTACTACATTTCATTGACTCTAAACTACTAACTTATGTACCTCAAGCTTAACTTTGTAATGAATTTAGCATTTCATTCACTTTTTATATTATTTTATTAGTTTCTTTTCTATGTAATGACTATTTTAGTAGTACTTTTTAATAAATTACAAACTGCATTGAAGTTCTCTATTTATAATATTCAAATTATACTAATTATTGATCAATATTAACTACTTGTTATAAGGGATGTTATTAGGGATGACATATTTATTGCAAACCCCTATATGGAAATACATTTTGAAAGGCTACTAGGAAAAATGAAAGGTACTAATGTCTTTTTCTATCAAGTTTTCAAGTGATGGATTACCTTAGGTGTTATTATATATCAATTTTTTAGAAATTTTATGATGAATCCAACTAAATTACTAACAAAAGTATAATTTTAAGTTGGATGCATGATAATTTAGAATTTATGAAATAATATAAAAATAATTATTAGAAACTTTAAATTTTATTCTTTTTTTTATTACTTTGAATATCAATGACTATATTTTTTTCAGCTTAATTACATTCTTTGATTTTTGATCTTTCAAACAATATATATTATGTCATTTTTTATTCATAAAACTTAAAAGTTATGATAAAATTTCTGGTTTAGCATAATTTTTTAAATATCCAATATGGCCACTTGCAAGTGAAGAGGTTAACATAAACTGAGCACTGATTTTATATATATATATATATATATGTGTGTGTGTGTGTGTGTGTTTGTGTGTGGGATATGATAATCTGGACTAACTGATGAATGCTGGTTGTGCACAAAATATGTATATTGTTGATTATTTATCTTTTCTACATGAGAGTGGTCATATGTATTGGTGGTATGAGATAGTGTGAATAGTTGAAGGGTGTTTGAAAGTCTGGGTTCAAATCCCCTATATTTACAATTAAGTTCCAGGTATATAAAGAATGCCTGTATTGCAAATATTTACACATTAAGCCTGTATTCTACCCATCCCTCTTGTATGTATTTATATTGATAAGATCCTATACATGAGGGGTCAGAGTGACTTGAGGTCAACATGGGCATAACAATAATATTGGCATTAGCATGGGATTTGATATTTTCATTGTCAGATTTTTAATGGTATGGATGGCTGAAGAGTTGGAGGTTGGAGTAGATTGAAGCCTAATCCATTAAAGTATTAAGATTTGCTATCTTAATATAAATTGAGCAATGACTATATATATATATATATATGTGTGTGTGTGTGTGCATGTGCGAGAGAGATGATAATCTGGACCAACTGATGACTGCTGGTTCAATACGAAATACATATATTGGTAATTATTTCATTTCTACATGTGGGTGATCATGTGTATCGGTGGTATGACATAGTGTGGATATTTGAAGGGTGCTTTGAAGTCTGAGTTCAAATCCCCTATATTTACAATTAAGCTCCAGATATATGAAGAATAACTGTATTTCAAATATTTAAAGTAATGACAAATATTTAAAATAATGATTTTATACAAGTAAAAAAATCAACAAATTTTGGAAGTTTAATTTCTTCTAAAATCATAATATTATTATAAAAATAAAGTCTTATTTTATACTTAGTAAAGGTGTTTTTATTTAAAAACACCTTTTTAGAAAACCAAAATAATGTTGAAACAAAAAAAAATACTAATAACATTTATGCTTTACAACTTTAGAAATACAATATTAAGAAGCACAGCCAATACAACTAATCTCCACAAATGGATTTTTGTGCTAATCTTTTTTTATTTGATGATAATTCTTGGCATTTAGGACCAAAAATGAAAACTAAAAATATAGATTTATTTCAATTCTATCAATAGCAATACACTTAAAATTATAACACAGGCATCAATCCATAGACCATGGAAATGCCTACACAAATAACTTCATGAAGAACAAAATTTGATAAGTAGCATTAATCTAGAGAACTCCAGAATAACTGAGAAAGAATTAATAAGTTGATCAATGTCTTTACCATTGCTACCTCTTTTTTTGGTTTTTGAAAAAGTCACTCAACATTGCTTGCTATTTTTTAGTATGTATCTTTCATCTTAATGTACTACAGTGAAACAAAAAAATCATCTAATCACATAGCTTACATTTAACACCTATATTAATCCAAATAATCCATTCTACATCCCTTTACACTAGTATTATTTGTGCAAGAAGAGGTAACATGGGCCTATCAGATAATCACTTTACAGATGGTTCTAAAGTTAAGTGATGTAAAGTAGATTACTATTAATCTTGTGGCAAATAGTCCTAGAAAGTTTCCACATGCATAGGTGTGCTATTTATGACTAAAATTTGTTTATTGCTAATAACATAAATTTTTAAAATTAAAATATTTGTGAATTGTTTGTTTTCACTCTTATAACTAGATGTCAGAAGCTATTAGTAATACAAAATATTAAAAGAAACCCAGCACTAATAAGAAATAGTAAGGCATGACCTTGTCACCCTTGGTTTTGATGAAAGAATAATTCCATGCTCTTGTTGCACTGTTTTATAATACAAAAATTGAATAATACATTTATAAAAATATATATACACTTTAGTAATTGTTTAGTATTTACATATTTCCCATCCAACAGCTTTTTGTCAGCCATTTTGTTTAAGTTAGAAAATACAGTTTCATTGGCCTACAACTGGCAATAAAAATATTTGTTTATTTTTGTGTTTATTTTGCTTTAATTACACAATATGTATACTTAACTCTAATCCTAACCCTTATGAAAAAAAATTTTCATTTTTAAAATGACAAGAATAAAAAAAATGTAAATATTATTGTCAGCTCATAAAACTGTATAATTGTTTTCATAACTTAAAACAAAATGGCTGACAAGAAGCAGTCAGATAGAAAATACATAAGTACCAATTATTTTTTATAACTTCATTAAATTTTCATTTCTAAATATGTAGATATCATTTTTAGATTTTATTAAATTGATATAATTTTTTTACAGTAAATTAGTCAAGCAAAATTTTATTGATATCTAAGATGCAAGAAGTTAAGCATAACTTCTATCTAAAACTGTTATATTTCATTGCATTTGTATAAGTTAAATTATAATTTTTTAAAAACTGCTTCAATTATTTGAAGTCATGCTTTAGTAAAATACATATGAAAAATATTAAATTTTGTGATAACTATTGTTTATTTATTCCTAAATATTTTTATAGTCTATAGGCTAAAATGAAGTTTTTGTTATTGACAATTTACTTCTATTAAATTCTGTTTAGAACTCATGTTTGCTTATTATTTATCAAATTCGTATCTAAAACAAAAAAAAATGCAAAAATTAAATTCTGAGATGAAGGAAAATACATTTTATTTCAATAATACATTCAAGAAAAAATCTGACAATAAAATATCAGTTTATTGTCTTAGTATAACTTACAGAAAAGGTTAATCCTAACTAATTTATTATTATTTTTTTAAAGTGTCATAGCATCGGCCGTGATGCAAACCCGCAACCCGGGCAACTGCCTGCAAGTGCAAGGCAGTCGCGCTGACCTCTCGACCACCAATGCAAGACAATTTATTATTTTTATCTGATAACATTTGAAATGAAAACATGTTTTTTGTGATGTGATGTCATGTATTGTGGCTTCTCCTTAAACGAAGTCAAAAATATCTCAGCAATTATGCCCAGATAAAGCTGTTAGCCACTTTATATTCCATTTCCCACTCTAAATTTCCCCATATTCTGCTCCATCCCATTTCCACAACATAATCTATTACTCTGTTGACATGTAGTGCCATCTGGAATAATAATAAGATATTAGATAGTAGTCCAATTCTTTAATCAGTAGATTGGCAATTCGATTTTATCTTTATTAATGAGGATTTGGGATTTAAAACTGAAATATTTTTTCTTTTATTATTCTCAAATTAATAACCTAAAATTAAAAAAAAAAGTTTTGAATCCAAACTAATTTTTTTTGTACAATTCTAACACCAGATCAGTAAGTAGACATTCTAATCATAGAAACATTTTTATAGTTAGGTGTGTTAATAGCAACAGAAAAACATTTGAGCCTTACTGCTTTGCTAATAAAAATAGTTCTTTTTAAAATCTTATTCTAGTACTATAAACATGAATACCTAATTAGCATTAAATTAAAGATAGTTTATTAATCTCCGCACTAGGCAAATAAAATGTATCTAAAATTAAATTATTAATGATGTTACTCAAATATAATCACTCTTCTGGTGTAAGATCTGTTCGATAATACATCCATGTTGTCTTTGATTCATAATGTTGCATTTTTTATTTTATTTTAGTCTAATGTGCTATACGTACAAAGAACACTAAAGATAGCTACTGAATTTATAACTTGGTTCCAGCTTTGAATTCTAAGTATTTATTGATAAAGAAAAATGAAAACATGATCTGAAGATCAGGATTAATAAACTGCAGTCCTAATAAAACTCATAGACATTCCAACCTGGAGACAGTTTTTCTAATGGCTGTCATTATTGTCATAGATTCAATATTATCTGTAAAATTGAAATAATTTAGGTAATCTCTATATTTTTTTGCTCTCTTTGTTTCCAAATTTTTATTGATAAAATGTTACTTGTAAAACTGTCACAATCTGAACTTGAAATAATTTTTAGTATGTAGCACCTTTTCTTTTTGACAACTTTTTTTCCGTATATGCATAGTTATTATTGGTAATAATTTTGCAAAGTATATTAACTTTCATCAAATGGGTTTATTTGTTTTTCATTCAGAAATAATTAATTCCTTGTAATACCAACAATAATGTCACATGACCTTTCATATGCTTACTCCTATGCTTCCAAGAGCTGTTCTCTTCATTCTACTCTAAAGCCATCTAGTGTAATCTTGAGTAATCAATAGATATCAGATTGTTTGAGACTTTTATATCTGTAAACTCTTTGTTGCTTGTGGATCTGGACTAAGATGAAGACAAGATCTCTTCTTGTTTGTAATTCTTATTTTATTTACTCTAAATAGTTTTCACATTTTTTTTCATGTATCATAGCATCGTCCAGGAAGCAAACCCACTAACCCAGGACAACTGCTTGTAAGGCAGCTGTGCTGACCTCTCGACCACCAACGCTTGACAAATAGTTTTCACATTGTTTCTGAGAATCATGTTTTGGGGATAAAGTTATAGCTACATTCTGTAATACAACATTGCAAATGAAACTATTTTTAATATAATTTCGCAGAACTTGTAAAAGTAGTTTTACTACTATACTAACAATACTCATGTGATTAGTTGCTCTAGAGGTCAAAGTAACATTCAAGAATTCAAGTGATATATAGATAACAAAATCTCCCTCCATTCCTGCTATGAGACTTCTTTTTACTTAATTAGCTAATAAGTGATTGAGATCCTTTAGTTCTTGAATCCATCCTGTTACCATTCTGCAAACCAACACTGACTGTTGTATAAGTTTGGGATTCAGATGGATTTCTGAATTATTATTTATTCAATGTTAAATGTTTGATTATTTCTATTTAAGGGTTATAGAAATCATATCCCTATAAGTTTCAAAGCTAAATTAAGATTATAGAAATTAGATTCTTATAAGATTTAAGCCTAAAACTATGAAATATAATTTTAATAGTTATATGTTTTTGAGTCTTTACAAATTATTTTTGATCTATTTATTGATCACGTATAATGAAAGACTCAATTTTTATCAGTGTTTCATAAGCATCAATTAAATATTCTTAGACCAAAGCTAAAACATTTGGTAATATGTTTTTTTTTCAGGGTTATTTTCTAACAATTATTATTTTCATTTATTGGTACAGATGCTTTCCTTTCATATGTTTTTTTTTTTATAAAGTAATATGTGGGCCAAAGATAACTAAGTACTGGAATTGAAAACAGGAATTAAGAATTTGGCATTGTAACTTCAGTGCATACAAATGCAGGGCCATTTATACTTTACCTGCATATAAACAGTGGCATAATAATCATTAAAACATTCTCATTTGTATGAGTTAATAATTTTTGAGTACAGTGTGTTTTTCCATATCAATTGTATGTATCTGCCATTTTGAAAAATGGTGGTTTGAAGTAACCTTGAACTTTAAAATGTTAATATAAGATTAATATTAAACAAAAAGATATATTATTATAGAAACAAAAATGACTTTGTGAAATCATCATCATCATCAACAACCATTATCAATCCACTGCAGGATGAAGGTCTCTCCAAGTTCAATCCATCTTTTCCTATCTTTATCTTCTCTTCTCCACATCACCCCTACACACTTTCTTGTTTCATCAATCCATCTCACATGTGGTCTCTTTCTGGGTCTTTTACAATCTCTTGGAATCCAGTTTAAAATTTCAATTGTCCATCTATTATCATCTCTTCTAACAATATGTCCAGCCCAACTCCACTTCAGTCTTTTAATTTTTTCAATGAGGTCAGTAACACCTGTTTGTTCTCTTACCCATACATTGCATTTTCAATCTCTTCTTGTTACTCTCAACATGCATCTCTCCATACTTTTTTGAGTGGTCTGAAGTCTCTGTATTGCTCTTCTATTAAGTGAATATTAAATTTAATGTTTTTGTGAAAATTCCATAATGAGCATGTTTTAGTGCAGTGATCAAATGGCTGGTTCTGTAACTCAAATTTCTGAATTGTGGCTAGGATTTGACTCTTTTAGTGTTTGAATATGTTATGACTTTCTTAAGAATTAACTATTCAATTATTTTTTGCTTTGCGTGATTTGAGCAGTGATGGAGTGGTAGACTCTGGAGCTGAGAATACATGAATAACAGGTCAGCTCCATCTCTTCTGATGCTTGAATTTCTCCTGAATAACAAACCATTCATTTACTATACTCTTTCTGAGTTCCCAGCATTCTTTGCTGCAGTGGTAGAATGACACACTGTGGAGATCAAGGTCCATGGATCACAACCCGGTTCTGTCACTGGTAAGGCTTGGACTTCTTACGGACTCCCGAATAACAAACCATTCAATTACTATATTCTTTCTGAGTTCCCAGCATTCTTTGCTGCAGTGGTAGAGTGGCAGATTGTAGAGCTCAAGGTCCATGGATCACAACCCAGTTCTGTCACTGGTGATGCTTGATCTTCTTAAAGACCATTTAATTACTGTATTCTTCTTGAGTTTCCAGCATTCTTTGCTGCAGTGGCAGAGTGGCAGATTCATGTATCACAGTCCAGTTTTGTTATATCTGATGCTTGATCTTCTTTAAGACCATTTAATTACTGTATTCTTTCTGAGTTCCCAGCATGCTTTCCTGCAGTGGTAGAGTGACAGGTCCAGGAGTTTAAGGTTCATGGATCACAGCAGAGTTCTGTCATTTCTGGTACTCAAACTTCCCAAGAAATAAACCATTCCATTATTAGTACAATTTTTCTTAATTTATTTTATTGACAATTAGTTTTTACATCAGTCTGTTGTCTTAGATTATCACTATTATAAAATATTTTCTATTATTAGATTCAATTCCAACAACTTCTTTCACTGTTGTAGAAAGATTTAATCAAATACAGAAAGTAATACATGCATGCACACATCTTTTACTTTATATATATATAAATTATTTGAACCTAGGATATTATTTCAGAAAAATGCTTATTTCTAATTTATATAGTATCCCAATATAAGTCAGTAAATGGGTATTTAGTTAATCTTAGCTAAAAGCTAGAATAAAACTCTAACTACCTGTCAAATAATCCTTCTCAGTAATGTGTTTTCCATTATAATTCTAAAAGGACTGTTAATGAAATCTTTGTCCTGTAGTAAGCCACTCCTTTAACCCAAAGAAAGACAGTAGAACTATGTGAATGCCATTAAAATTTTTGTATTTAAAAAAAACATGATCTATCTAAAAACATTCCATAGAGACTTTCATCTGTCATTGATTGATAGACTGATACAATGGTCTCAGAAAAATAAAACATTATTTGTGTGGTGATAATTTCAGGATCGTAAGAGACAGACAGAATATGCAGGGAAATAAAATATTTGAGCAAAATGAACAAGATTTCATTGTATTTTATTTAAACCACACGTGATGTTAAAAAGTCGATTTCCAAAAAAATTTTGAATAAAGTATTTTCAGATATGAAAAGAATTAATGTTTTCATCAAAACCCAACATTAATATCATATTACTTTCTCATATTCTTATCCATATGCTTTCGAGAGGATTTATGTTTATCCTATTCTAGAACCAGATACCATACCCTTGAGAAATCAATGGACACCAGATAATATATTGCTATAAAATCCACATAATTAGGCAGATTTCACAATTTGATTTTCATTAGTGAAGACCAGGATTCAAAACTGGAATTAGTGCATTTAATTATCTAGAAAAATATTCATTTTTTACACTATTTATACTAATAGCCTGAATATATATATCAATAGATGGAGCTTTACCAAAACCTCCAAAACAAACGTATTCTGTTTACATAAACATCAGAGTCAATATTCACTGTCTCTTTCATTTTGCTCTACCCTCAGATCAGCTGATTTCAAGCTGATTTGCTCTCATCAGTGAATGACAGGAGTTAGAAACTAGACCTAAACATTAACTCCAAGCATTTATGCAAAACATTTCTATCAGTTTGCAAGCATGAATTTTTTAGACATGTTAATGTATTCAAACTCAGCCTACCAAACCAGATAGCTATATAGGTCTGATATCAGTTCAGTTTCTCCACATAGTCAAAGCTTCTGCAATCTCTATCATTGCAAGAAAACTTTAAAGGTACATTTATGATATAGATTGCAGAAGCTTTGACTATGCGGAGAAACTGAACTGATATCAGACCCATATAGCTATCTGGTTTGGTAGGCTGAGTTTGAAGACATTAATGTGTCTAAAAAATTCATGCTTGCAAACTGATAGAAATGTTTTGCATAAACGCTTGAAGTTAATGTTTAGGTCTAGTTTCTAACTCCTGTCCTTCACTGATGAGAGCAAATCAGCTTGAAATCAGCTGATCTGAGGGTGGAGCAAAATGAAAGAGACAGTGAATATTGACTCTGACATTTATGTAAACAGAATACACTTGTTTTGGAGGTTTTGGTAAAGCTCCATCTATTGATCATTAATACAAGTGACAGTAGGTTTTACGTATATAAAACTTGTGTTTGTTTTTCATAAATGTACCTTTAAAGTTTTCTTGCAATGATATAGATTGCAGAAGCTTTGACTATGTGGAGAAACTGAACTGATATCAGACCCATATAGCTATCTAATTTGGTAGGCTGAGTTTGAAGACATTAACGTGTCTAAAAAATTCATGCTTGCAAACAGAAATGTTTTGCATAAACACTTGGAGTTAATGTTTAGGTCTAGTTTCTAACTTCTGTCCTTCACTGATGAGAGCAAATCAGCTTGAAATCAGCTGATCTGATGGTGGAGCAAAATGAAAGAGACAGTGAATATTGACTCTGACGTTTATGTAAACAGAATACGCTTGTTTTGGAGGTTTTGGTAAAGCTCCATCTATTAATCATTAATACAAGCGATAGCAGGTTTTACATATATAAAACTTGTGTTTGTTTTTCATATATATATATATCTGTTAATTAGAACAAAATTGTAATCATAGTAAAAATAATAAATATAATGGTAGTAAACTATTATAAATAGTTTTTCAATCCACAGAAATACTTTCAGTTAATTCCTTAATCTGCCTCAACTGCCACTAAATTCAAAAACAAAGCTGAAGCAAACATCATCAATTCAAATTCCAGGAATCCAGTATTTTAAGGTTAGCAGCTTGTCTATTTATTAAATGCATTTTATTCCTATTTATAAAAATTGCCTCCTAATTTTTTCTTTTATTATGGTTTCTCTCTTCATGAAGAATTTTCACACTTTCAATATCAAATTAAATTTTATATTTATATGTTTTTTCATGATCAAAGAAAAATGAAGCAGTCATTAAATCATCATTATTCTTACTTTTTACATGCTTGTATAACAACAATTCATGCTCTTTTAATCTCTTTTCAATACTGCACTTCAATTCACCTATATATAATAACATACAATATATTACTTTTCTGCTTGACAGATATGACAACCTTAGAATGATGTCATACCTGTCAAGCAGAAAAATAATATTGTATATAAAATTTTTTGTGAGTGTATGTTATCATATATACGTAAATTAATTAGTGAATAATTCAAAGGATGTCATACCTGTCAAGCAGATAAGTAATATTGTACATCAATTTTTTTGTGAGTGTATGTTATATATAGGTGAATCTAGGTGCAGTATTGAGAAGAGATTAAAGAAGCATGAATTGTTATATAAGCATGTAAAAAATAAGAATAATGGTGATTTAATGACTGCTTCAGCTTTCTTTGATCATGAAAAACCATAAATATAAAATTTAAATTTGATATTAAAAATATGAAAGTTCTTCATGAAAAGAGAAACCATAATAAAATAAAAAATAAGGAGGCAATTTTATAAATAGGAATAAAATGCACTTAATAAATAGACAAGCTGCTAACATTAAAATACAGGATTCATGAGATTTGAATTGATGACATTTGCTTCTGCTTTGGTTTTTGAATTTAATGGAAGTTGAGACAAGTTTAAGAAATTGCCTGAAAGTACTTCTGTAGATTGAAATACTGTTTATAATGGTTTATTACCATTATATATATATATATATATATATATATATATATATATATATATATATATATAGTATATATATAAAATACATTTTGTGGGTTCATCCATGTTAAAAAAATTTAAATATTGATATACTGACATTTCAACTTGATCACACAAGTTACCCACTGACGTGTGTGATCAAGTCAAAATGTTGGTATATCAATATTTAAATTTTTTAACATGGATGAACCCACAAAATATGTCTTCTATATATGCAACCCATGAAAATCTTCACATCAACATATATATAATCTTATAATTGAATATTTATAAATATAATAATCAGATATATGTAAACAAAATTGCAAAGTAAATAATAATGTTTCAGCATCCATTATTTACGACCATAATAAGTCATGTATTTATTGTTTTAACTTAAATTATAATAATGTAAAAATATTGCAAATTGAAAAAAATAACAACAAAAGGAAAATAAAAAAAGCTATGCTGATATACAAATACAAACAAGACTTAATTAACAGACAGGCTGCAGATATTAAGATCATGGAATTGTGGGAAAGTTAGCATTTCAAAGTGTTAGTTGACAAAGATTAGGAGGATAGTCAAAAGAGTTCCTAAGTGGACAAAATTTTTAAAGCTATACCTTACATATATCTGATACTATATTTATAAATATTCAACTTGAAGATTACATATATTGATTTGAAGAAATACAGACATCAAATTATATATATATATATATAAAATTAAGAGCGTGCTAATAGCTCTAAACAAGCTTTTTTTTTTTTTTTTAGTTATGATAAATGCTACTACAAGAGAAGGCATTCAAATCATTTTTATCTTGGATTGTCCCCATCCCCAGACTGGTTTCGACCTATGGGTCTCTTCAGTGAGGAGTTGGGACATTAGATCTAAAAAACCAACTCAAGCAAAGCATTTATCTAAAAGATAATTGTTAGAAGAAGATCTGCTCTTCCGATCTCATGTCTTTAAAGTCAGCTCTCCAACTGAAAAAATCATATGGGCCTGAACTTAATTCAGATACTCCATATATTAGTAGGCTTAGCTCTTTAATTTAGCTAAAGCCACAACAGCAAAATAATAATAGTAATAATAACAAGTCAGGTGTCACATGACTTATATATAGCTTGCACTTACAAATATGTAAAATTAAGAGCGTGCTAATAGCTCTAAACAAGCTTTTTTTTTTTTTTTTAGTTATGATAAATGCTACTACAAGAGAAGGCATTCAAATCATTTTTATCTTGGATTGTCCCCATCCCCAGACCGGTTTCGACCTATGGGTCTCTTCAGTGAGGAGTTGGGACATTAGATCTAAAAAACAACTCAAGCAAAGCATTTATCTAAAAGATAATTGTTAGAAGAAGATCTGAAACTTTTAGACATCTACATGTCTTTAAAGTCAGCTCTCCAACTGAAAAAATCATATGGGCCTGAACTTAATTCAGATACTCCATATATTAGTAGGCTTAGCTCTTTAATTTAGCTAAAGCCACAACAGCAAAATAATAATAGTAATAATAACAAGTCAGGTGTCACATGACTTATATATAGCTTGCACTTACAAATATGTAAAATTAAGAGCGTGCTAATAGCTCTAAACAAGCTTTTTTTTTTTTTTAGTTATGATAAATGCTACTACAAGAGAAGGCATTCAAATCATTTTTATCTTGGATTGTCCCCATCCCCAGACCGGTTTCGACCTATGGGTCTCTTCAGTGAGGAGTTGGGACATTAGATCTAAAAAACCAACTCAAGCAAAGCATTTATCTAAAAGATAATTGTTAGAAGAAGATCTGAAACTTTTAGACATCTACATGTCTTTAAAGTCATATATATATATATATATATATATATATATAAGATGGTTGCTGATACAAAAGTGTATTAGCTTCAGATTTGAAATATAGTGTTCACTGATAAAGGCAAAGGAAAGAAATATTTTATAGATGGAGATTTTATAATACTGCCATTAATTATGTGAGATTATAGTACATAGTTCTAAAATAAAGTAATGATAATTTTTCTTGGAAGTGTATAATTAGAAATATAAGAGCTCACCTGATATTATTGTTGATATTAGTCTTCCTAGATGAAGAGAATGGAACCACTGACATAAAATTGTAGTCTTAAAATATAGGAAATAACATGGTATCACATCTATATAACCATGCATGTGAGTTAGCCCAGGTTTGAAACCTTAGATACATTTTAAAATTATTAGCTTGATTATATAAAGAAGTAAAGATGATTGTTATATGCACAATTTTTTAGTTTGAGCTTCAAATCCTAGTTATCATTGATGAAGCAAGAGCCAGAAATCAATCAACCTAAAGATGTATCTGGAATAAGGTGAAGAAAAAAGATCTAAATCAACAAAAATTGGCACAAATATTTGATGTCTGGGCAAAAAATGTTTTTACAGACACCAAGGACGAGTAAGCTCATTAACTTAAGGGCACACATATCAAAGCAACTTAAAATTATCATGATATCCAATCTTTTTATTTTTATATATCACTAGATTTGGTTTCATTTTTGAAAACCATGGCAAAAAATATGTTAATTAGATGGGACTTGTCAATAATTGAAGGTATAGTTTTCCACCTCATACTCATTACAAATCAACTTGTTTTTTTCTGAATATCAACCAAGAATTGTCAACTTGAAAATACTGACACAAAAGTGTTCTTATGAGGTTCTAAATATTTTTTTTTCCAGATACAATAGACGTTTATAGTTGTTACTAGAGTCTTGTCAACTGATTAAGGACAACCCATGATCATTGCAGTCATCTGTTTTATAAATGAAATTCCACAGCCACTGAGATATGGAGATGTAGATAAACACACAACATAAACCTCCTAGTTAATGTCTATCAAATTTATTTCTACAATGCACGAGATTGAAGAACTTAATAAAGGCATTAGTGAATCCATATCCTGGGGGAAATATTCCTTTATAATAATTTGTTAATAGATAAGGTATATAAAAAAACGATAAGTTAAATAAATAATTAGTAAATAAAAGAAAATACCTAAAATATGTGTAATCTGTCAATTAGTTATTCTTTAAAACATTACACAAAAATGAAGCGTCATTGTACTTAAATGAAGAAATAATAAAGATTTCATTATAATGTGTGCAATTTTGTTAGTAAGCAGATTGAATACATTTCTAAATCTAAATCAATATATATAATTGTAGAATGTTGGATGAATACATTTCTAAATCTAAATCAATATATATATATATAATTGTAGAATGTTGGATATTGTAACCTTGTATCAAATACTTTTCCGTCCTATAGGTCTATTGAAAACCATCAAATAGACCGAGAAAATTTTAGGGAATGTCATAGAAAAATATACAAATATTGAAGGTGTTTTCAATCACGAACAATTGAATTAAGTAAAATTCTAACTTTTGAAAAAAGTTATATAAATATTCATCAGAGAAGATATATTCTTCTGCAGTAGGAAGACAAAAGATTAAAAAAAGCTAGATGTTATCATTTAGAGTTTAAAATGACTATTAAAAAAACATTAGATCAAATATAAAAGACGTAAACGTTGAGAATTCAACAAAACAAACTACTGTTGTGCAGAAAGCAATAAGTCCAGCTTTTGTATAATAGAGTTTCGAAAAGTTTATTAAAATAAACAACCATCCAAGACTATGTGATAAATGGTTTATCATTTCTTATAGCTGAGAATAAAATAAGGATGGAAAAATATTAAATATCTACTGAGATTGGCAAAAAAAAATTTTTTTTTATTCATACATGCGATTGTATATTAAAAAAAAATCAAAACATTTTATTTCTTATATCCGCCTGTTTGCATACCTATCTACCTACTTGTCTGTCAGATTATCTATCCATCTGTCTCTCTGCATATCTACCTATCTACCTATCTACCTGCCTACCTACCTACCTATCTGCCTACTACCTACCTACCTACCTACCTACCTACCTACCAACATATCTGTCTGTCCGTCTAGCTGCCTGCCTGTCTGTCTGTCTATCCATCCATCCATCCATCCATCCATCCATCCACCCACCCACCCACCCACCCACCCACCCATCCATCCATCCATCCATCCATCCACCCACCCACCCACCCACCCATCTATCTATCTATCTATCTATCTATCTATCTATCTATCTATCTATCTATCTATCTATCTATCTATCTATCTATCTATCTATCTATCTATCTATCTATCTATCTATCTATCTATCTATCTATCTATCTATCTATCTATCTATCTATCCAATAAATATACTTAAAGGATGCTAATTTGACATTTAAATTTACTTAAATAAAAATAAAATCCAACATACAAACGAATATATTAAACTTTCTGCGCTCATATTTTTCTAGATTATGTGTTGCAGTTGGCATTTTAGTATATCTTTAAAAAATATATAATATTAAAATTATTTTCTCTATAATAAAAAACAAACAAGTTTTCTCAAGATTTGAACCTCATATTATAATGGTCAGGTTAATAGCGAGTAGAAAACTGATCATATCAGAAAGAAAGCAGTTTTCTCTCGTAGAGAAAATAGGAGTTCTATGAAAATTTTGAAGAAGTTTAAAAAGGCAGGCTTATCAAATGCCCCCCCCCCCAACCCGCAAGAAAAAGAAATCTAATTGTTTAGTAATGTGATGACACATCAACTTTTGCCTAAAATTTTGTTGCTCACTCATATTCACACACACACACACACATAGGCATATTCTTATACGGTAATTTCTATTAAATTACCATTTTTCTTCATTCTCTCTTTTTTTTTTTGGTTGATTTTGATGTAAATAAATTCATTAATGCTATTAATTTATTCTGAGTCTGTTTTTTTTTTTAAATCTAGGTATTGCTCTTTAGACTTTTTTAGAGGAAAACAACTTTGAAGTGAGTGGAAAATCTATACCACAATATTAATGAGAATAACTCTTCAGCTCTTTTTACTTAATGATCTTTATTATTAAAAGACTGAAGTGGAGTTGGGATGGACATATTTCTAGAAGAGATCATAATAGATGGACAATTGAAATCTTAAACTGGATTCAAAGAGATTGTAAAAGACCCAGAAAGAGACCACATGTGAGATGGATGGATGAAATAAAAAAGTGTGTAGGGGTGATGCGGAAAAAAGAAGTTAAAGATTGGAGAAGATGGATTGAACTTGGAAAGACCTTCATCCTGCAGTGGATTGATAATGGTTGATGATGATGATGATTATATAAATAGTTTCATGCCTTTTATTTACATGGAAATATGGCAAAAAAACTTTGATGCACACACACACTTTAAAAATTGCATACTCCAAAAGATAAAACATAAAATAACATTTAAATTGTCCCAAACTATATATCAAAAAATAATTTTACTTGCAAAATATATTTTTATGTATCATTCTAAAATAAATAGTTAATTTTTAATGCTATTTTTTTTTATATGTCAAAGCATTGACTGGGAAGCGAACCTGGGCCAGGTGCTTGGAAGACAATTATGCTAATTGCTAGCTTTGTATGTAAAGACATCATAATAGAAATTTAAAAAAATAAAAATTAAAAAACCTCTTCTATTATCATAAATGCATTGAAAAGTGAAAAAAAAAGCATTAAGAAATAAAAAAAAATATTTTTTTTCAGATTTTTTTTGATATTATGTGATTTAAATATAACTAATCAACACTCATGGTTTGAAATATTCTTAGACTACTTTCTGAACATGGTCATATCAAGAATCTTGTGAAAACTGAAAAAAATTTTTTTTTACCTTTTAGTATCTTTTTTTTTTTTAAAAAAAAAAATTAGTACATCTATGTGAATAAAAGCATTTTAAAAACTTTATATTTTTCTTTTCGACTTTGTAGTTTTATATGTCCAAACATTAAGTTTTAATTCAATTTGTTATCACTAGATGCCAGTACTATAGAAAATACTAAATCTATAAGATCAAAAATTTAAATTTTTGGCTATTTTTTTTGCTAAAATTGTTTGCAAACTTAAAAAAAATTATTTTCATAGGAATATATATGTATGAAGAAAAGTTTTGACTAGTTTGGAAGTTGCTAAATGGGTGAAAATGGAATTACAAGACTTTATCAAATAGACAGACAGAAAAAAACATTAAGTTAAATAAAACATATACAAATAGTCTTTCAATACTAAAAGAACATCATATGATTTCTGTCTATGCATTAATTTTATGTTGCAAATCTATTTTTTTTTTTTGCTGAATTTCTGGCATCTAATGTAAGGAAGAATAATCAATAAATGCCAGATAATAGCACTTAATACATTTTTATCCACTGCTGTCCTATAAATAGCCCCATAGTTAGTTTCTAGCTAATATCTTTCACCAGTGAGGATTTTGGTATCTGGTTTAGAGTATTTAAGTCATAGATTCAATGCACCTTTTCTTCAACAGCTATCATTTACTCCTTTTTTTACTATTGAGATATCAGTCTGAAAGTCAAAAGAAGTTTAATTTTTCAAGGTTAAGACAATTTTTTTGAATAGTTTTAGACTAATAGCTTCACAGTAAAAAATAAATGAGTGAGAGCTGCTGGATAAAGATGCACTAGATGCTAAAAATTTAGGTCCACAAGATCCATATCAAAAATTCCTCACTAATAAATGCTATTAACTACAAACCAGTCTAGGAACGTGGATAAAATAGTGCTGCATGGAGATTTGTTAAGCATTATATAAAATCTTTTGATTACTCAAGTTTACACAAGCTGGTAAAGGTCCAGGTTTGATTCCCATACTAATACTGTCACTGTTCAGGCCAGCAGCACCTGAAGAGGAGAGGAGAAGGGCACCACTTGAAACATTGTGCGTATAACTTGTGCGTATAACTATAAGTTGAATGCAATTGGAAAATTTAAATAAGGTTTAACATTTTTCTAAAGATGTTCAATATTTAGTATTAACTGATGGAAATAGTCCAACATATAAATACAATTATTGGATATAGTTTATATTTCTATTCTTATCTTAATAAATAGCCTATTAATGCAAATAAGAATATATGAATTTGATCTACAAGTGTTAAACTTCTGCCCTTATATATTTGACACTATCTATTATCCATAAATATATTGTTTATTATTAATCATTTATTAAAGATTATCATATTATATGATATATATATATATTTAAAAAACAGACCCATTAATCTTTAACTATGGTTTACAATTTATATCTGGACTAAAAATAATCTTTGGTTTAATAAATTATTACTAATAATCTTCAATGTATTTATCGAATTGAATGTTGTCAAACTTCTAAGAGCAGACATTTCGATGCATATAAATTAAAATATAATATATATAATAATAATTGATTACTCACACGTAATGTATATAAAATGTGCATTTCATATAATGAGATTTGTTTATTCATTATAGTTTTAAAACAGTTAATGTACCCACATTAAACATCCATTTTCTGGATGAAAATGCCGAAACAGTAGGATATTTTTTCAGATTCCAATGAAAATTACAATCTTTTGGAGGAAAAAGGTGGATAGTCAATATACAAATAAATTATATAGCTACCTAATTCTTGATTAGTAAATAGGGATCTTGCTAACTGGAAATAAAACAATAAATACCGCCTTTTTCTTTATTATTTTTTCTGAAGATGCGGAGAAGTTTCGGCATGCATAAGCTTATATTTAAAGTCTGTTTCTTTTTATCTCCACATATTTTTCTTAACATATATAACCTTAAAAATAATAGTTTTAAAATATCATTTAAGGTTTTTTTTTAAAAAAAAGTTTGGAATTGAGGTCTATAAATTAATTGCACTACATCCTAATTTCCATATATATTTAACAAACAATTGGTTTATTTTAAATTGATCTAAACTCCTTGCAAATGAAACTGAATATTGATTCTTGCTTTCTTATATTGAATTTTTTATTTCATAAAAGGTAGTTGATTATAACAATTTAGACGCGATTGATTCAAATCTGTTGGAGTTTATTAATATGTGAACGAATTTTTAAAAAACAAAGTTTGAACTTAGTCATATATTTTTTTTACGATTTTCTTTTTTAATAAATCGAATATTAAAACGGGTGTTATCAGCCTAATCTTTAGATGACGTGTAGCATTAGCCTCATCTGGCGCCATATTGACCCCATCACAACTAATCAATAAAGGTGACGTTGAGGTCATCATCCGGGTTCTATTTGCGCTCGCCTCGAACGCATCAAGTCATAAACAACATCATTTCATTTTATGAGAGTATAAGATTAAAAGTTTGTTGAAGATCAATGGAATTTTAATGACGGTAACATCTGTACGATTGATATTATGTTCGAAAGCGCATGCGTCATTTTTTCTTTCGGTTGTTGACTTTATTTCTTATTACAGCGATAACATTTGTCTAACTCAAGCTAGAGTCAAATAGTTTCACTATAAAAGTCGAAAATTTTATTTAATAAATGTTTTATCGTAAGTAATTTAAAATAAATAAATAAATGTACATACAAATATATAAAATGCAATTTTATTTAGTTTTAAATTTCTAATAAAAATCAATAACATTTCAGATTATAAAATATAATATGAATAATATTACCTAATGACTTATAGAAATCAATAATGACTTTAGTATTTAGCATTTTTGACCGACATATATATGTCTGCTCGCTTTCAAAATGAATAATGATCCTTATTTACTGTGTAAGAGTAAGAATTATTTCTAATGGGTTAAAATGTTACATTTATTTTAAAAGCTATGCAATTTAGCTGAAAAAAGAATCTATAACTTAGAAATTTATTTACCTCCCACACTAATTTGTATATAAAAAATAATATGTACTAAAATATAAACTGTATTAAAGTTTTACGTTTTTAGCCTCGAAAAGAAAAATAAAAACTTAGAAAGGCAAAATAATAATAATCATTAAAAAAATTATTTCCTTCTAGAACTCCCAATAGCAGTTTTGACTATCCAGTAGTTTATGCCTAACCGAAGAAGGTTACTAGACAGTCAAAACTGTCATGGGGGAGTTAAATAAAGCATCATTAAAACTGCATTAGGAGGATTTTTAAAAAAAAAGATTTGTTATAAATAATTGTTGAAGAGGTGTTGAATATTTTAGAATAACAATAATACACTAGAGATAATTTTTGTGACGATTAAATAAATCAGTCCATGAAACACAATTTACTAATAGGTTATATTATAAATGACAATTATAACATTTTTTCTTTAAATAGTTAAGATGTGGGATGTAATCCAGCTTTTAAATAACCCATAGTATAAATAAAAGGTTTCAAAAGCACCATTTGCTACATGGGAGCAGGTGTTGCCTTATCATATGCCAAGTGGGAGAAGGCATATTTCCATTCTAGTTAAAAATACTTGGATACCCATTTACTGACCATTTTATGGCTAACTAGACTGGGTAAAAAATAATGAAATGGTATATTGTTAGGGGATTCATAAAGAATTAAAGAATCAGAAATAACAGAGCTGGGCTACAATCTATAAATATTGAGCTCCAGAGTTTTTTATTTTATATTATACTGAATAATGCATGGCATGTAGTTTAGTATATTCAAAATAAGATAAACTTATGATGAGCAATAGATGAAAACAGTATGTATTTTTTTTTTTTAAACCATCTTGTAACTGACTTTATTACATAGCTTTGTCATTACAAGTAAATAATATGTTCTATCATGAGTGAAAATATCAAGTACTTAATTATTTTTCTGTCAGTAAAATTATTTCTATACCATTGGTCAACATTTACTGCATTGAAGAACTATAATAAGGAAATGGAAAGAAATAATAAGCATCTGGGAACCAGAGTAGCATTTTATATTATTCTAAAGATTATGGTTATACCAACCAACTAAAACAATAGCTTAACTTATTTTTTTAAAGAAAAGTAAATTTCAGAAGTATTCATCACCATCAATCACTTAACAAATGAGTATGGCCATGTAAAATCGAAGAAAAAAAGAAGAAAAAAAACATTTTTAAAAGTGCACTCTTTCTAATGTACATTTTACAGTGTTTTATTCCTGAATAAGTTTTCACTGTCTAGAAGATTGTTGATCTGAAGAAGTCTGTTCAGCAGTCAAAACTGTTACCAAAGAGATATCTGATTTATCACAATTATTTTTTTCTATCTGCTTTTAATGGTAACATTCAATTATGAATCATTCATTATTGTGTATCCTATAAATCTTTTGTTATGTAATGAGCATACCAACACCTCTTAACAAGCTTTTCAGAAGATCTCTATTCTTAGGCCAGTTTCTAGCTTTGGCTTTCATCAGTGAGGCAGTAGGATATTCAAGCATTAGATTTAAAATACCAGGTCAAGCCCAGTACTTTATCTATTGTTTAACTATTAAGTAGAAAAATCTGAAATTTTCAGATATTTATATTTCTTCAAATCCAGCTATCTATTTTAAATAGTTATATGAGACTGAACTAAGTTCAGATACACCATATATTAATATATTCAGCAATAGAAAATCACCAAAGCCTTAAGAGCAATAACAATAATTGCAAGGAAATCAAGTCATATATCATGTGACTTAATTTAATAAGCTTGTATTACATATGTTATATAATGAGCATGCCAATAGCTCTTAACAAGCTTTTCAGAATATCCCTATCCTCAGAATCATTTTTAGTTAAGAACTATTGGCATGCTCATTATATAACATATGTAATACAAGCTTATTAAATTAAGTCACATGATATATGACTTGATTTCCTTGCAATTATTGTTATTGCTCTTAAGGCTTTGGTGATTTTATATTGCTAAAGCTATTAATATATGGTGTAACTGAACTTATTTCAGTCCCATATGGCTATTTAAGTTAGATAGCTAGATTTGAAGACATATGGATGTCTGAAAATTTCAGATTTTTTACTTAATAGTTAAACATTAGATAAAAGTGCTGGGCTTGACATGGTATTTTAAATTTAATGCTTGAATATCATACCACCTCACTGATGAAAGCCAGAGCTAGAAACTGATCTGAAGATAGGGATGTTCTGAAAAGTTTGTTAAGAGCTATAGAAATGCTTATTATATAATATTTGTAATACAATCTTATTAAATGAAGTCATGTAATATATGACTTGATTTTCTTGCAATTACCATAAAGCTTTATAATTTTCAATTTTTGTTTTAGTATTATTTTATTAAATGTAATAAAACAAATTTCACATAAGAAGAACATAATGAAGTGCAAGTTCAAATAAGATCATAACATATTAAGAGTAAGTTACATTAACAGTATAGACTGCAAATTACATAATAAAATTAGTACATGGTACAAAAATATTCACTTATATTGACTCTCTCAAGCAGTCATAGTAGCATTTTTAAAGGAAATGTATTTGATTTGTCTTTGCACCAACCATATATGTACTGTCAATAAAATATATATTTTAATCTATAAAAATTCACATTTAGGCAATAACTTTGTCTATATGTGATTATTTTAATAACGTAATACTATTTGATTAAGTAAAATAGCTTTCTACTCTACTGCCATCTATAATAAGAAAGAGTAATCAATAATTAGCAAATGGAAATGCATTTAAATCTCCATTCATAAACTGGTTTTTGTCTTTTTTATCTGTAAGAGGTTGGAAGCTGTAAGTAATGCAGTCCTATATATCTAGCAATCACATATAACTATATTTTATTATTGAAGCTAAATAAAGTTTAACACATTGTAAAGTGATGAATCTAAGACAACCCTCTTGGAATAATAGTCTAGATCTGATTTTGAATCAATAATGTAAAATCAAATATTGATTGTCTCTAATAAACTTGTTCCCACTTTGTTTTCTAGGTGAATAAAATCAAGGAGAGAGATGCTACAATTATCTTTATAGTTAAATGAAAAGGTTCTACAAAAAACTGGAAGATGATTTATCTTCATTTAATATATCCCATTAATTAACAATTGAATAGTTACATCTTCTTACTCTTCATTTTTCTACTAGCATTACACAATCAAATCATTTCTGGCATAGATCAGAATTTCAAGGTTCTCTCTCTGATCTATGGTGAAATAAAACGTTGATGAAAGGCAAACAAAAGATAGTATTTTTAGGTGAGCCTTTTATAAATTTATTTATCCCTATTACCACTTACAAAAAAATTAATCATCTATCCATGATTGAATATATAACAGTAATATTGTAAATATTAAAATTAACTGAGCCTAATTGTATAAAATAGTAAGTAATAGATGTCGAATCTAAGAAATCAACTCACTAATGTTGTGAACTTATTGTGTAAATGATAATTATTGTTAATGTGTTATGTGTATATTTATGGGCTGAAAGAGCCAATCTATACACTGAAAACATTTTTCATGATTAATTCCATATATATATATATATTTTACCGTGCCCCCTTCTTTGCACCGGCTCCCTATTAAACCGTTCATAAAAGGGATTGTGAGCTCCAAAACAAACATGATACAGCGTAAAGATTTATTTATTTTTTCTTATATCAATAGTTGTTCATTATCAACACAAGAGGGCGCCAGATACGATGATTTGATTCACAATTTAATTTCTCGCATCACCTTACGTCATATCAAAACGATTTTGAAGTCTAATCCCTGCCCATAAGCTCGAACTCCCAGCATGGACCAATAGGGGTCACTCAGGGTCGCGATGTAATTGCCTTCAAGACTATTATTCTGGCAAATGACACAATATTAACCAATGGATAAGAAGATCGGTTGATTAACAGATCGGTCCAAGCATTGGACGGGATCATTGGTTATTTACAACTAATACGAATGTTCGGTTGAGGCATCATTAGCATAAACAATTAGACGCTTATAATATCATCCCCCCTTTATCCTACAGTCCAATAGAATTATTTATACTAGCTCTATTGACATTTACTTATACTTATTAATAATAGGCCCTCCCAACTCTTAAACCTATCTTAACCACATAATAAGTAAACATCGTGACTTACGGCACGATGAAATTTAAAAGAAATAAACAAAAAAAATATATAAGAAAGACAAATTTAAAAGTAAAATAATTAATTGCATGAATAAATGCTAATTTTAATAATAATTTCAAAAAAATATATATATTTAATTATAGAAAATGATTTGAGGAATGCTCGACTTGTTTAAATTAAAAAAATTTATTGAATATAAAAAAAAATGAAACATTGATTAATAGCTTTATTTGCACGCACATACGCGCATTCTCGCACTCGCACAGAAAAGAACATATTATGCATAATAAACATGGATGATAAAATATATTTCCTTTTTTTTTACATTTTGAAATTAGGTGTGTGTTATAATTTATCTGCGAAAGAAAAATAATAATTAGGATCAAAGTTCATAACTGGAAAAGTCCTAAGATTTAAATATGAGGAACTATGTAGCATCTGATATTTTTATTTACGAAAGTTGAGATTAAAATAATAAGATTTAAATATGAGGGATTACGGATCATTTTACATTTTTGATTTACGAAAGTCGAATTTAATTAATTATGCGATTGCCTTTTAAAGTTTACGTAAAGAATGAATGGAAGCATTATAAAATAAAGTGTTTACCTAGGATTTTGCTTAGTCTTCTGCTGCTTCTAATTTGGTGAGGGTTCGAACCTGGTAGATGATGTTTCCATAATACATGGTTATTCATTTCACATAAGTTCAGCGTAGTATGTTTGGACGATTCTTGTATATTAAACGGAACAACGTCCTTGGACTGATTGGAGCACTATGTTCGGACGGTACTGTTGTTGATCATTCATAGCTGTGGAGATGTTCTGGTGGCGGAGCGTCGATCAATCACTGAAGGGTTTCTTAGCCCATCATGACGATCGACGCTCTAAATGTTAATTTCATAGTGATCATATTGGATAAACCGGATAGCAAAAAAAAAAGAAAAGTTCTAGTTGTAGCTTCCGGAGGAATCTATGAAAAAACTATAAGCATAAGCATAAAAAAAAAGTGTAAAAAGCCTTTTTTTTAGATTTAGATTCATATTTATATAGGTTGGTTATTATCTGAGGATCGAATCTCCACCCAGAGTTCAATATTCTTTGAGTTGTCGTTGGGGTCCGTGTCCTACGTAATGTCCACTCAATCCATATGCTTGAGGCAATCTTAGGTTTATGCAATCTCACATTGCAATCTCAGTTAGAAAAAATTCATACTTATTCACCTTTTATGCATACATGTGTGCGTGTTTTAAGAGAACAATTTAACTTACATTAGTTTAAAAGTCGAGCATTTAATCTGTCTCAAAATCACTTCTATAAGCTTTTAACTTTCACTACAGTTATAATTTAAAATAAACCCCTTTTTAATTACCCCCGCGGCATATACAAGTAGAAATCACTTATTGAGATTTAAAATGGCATATTAGTAATACTTTATATTTTAATTTTTTTTAGAGAATATTATTATAGTAGATTGTATAGAAAGCCTTAAACTATTTAATCAGAAATATTAACATTTTATTTTACAGTGTATTTTATAACGCATTGAAAGAAAACTACATTTATTTTTTATCATAAGTTGAAAGTGAAAGAAGAAAAAATATAGAGTGTTTACATTGCTCGTGTGTGTGCGTATATACCTGTACCAACTTTGTCTCAGTACAATATATATATAATGAGAATGCCAATAGCTCTTAACAAGATTTCCAGAATAGCCCTATCCTCAGACTAGTTTGTAGCTTCTGGCTTTCCTAAGTGAGGCACTAACAATATTCAATTATTAGATTTAAAATACCAGGTCAAGCCTAGCACTTTATCTAATGGTTAACTATTAAGTAGAAAATCTGAAAATTTCAGACTTCCATATGTCATCAAATCCTGCTATCTAACTTAAAGTCATATGGGACTGAAGCAAATCCATATGTATCATATATTAATAGCTTTAGCAATATAAAATCACCAAAGCCTTAAAAGCAAAATATATAATTGAAAAGAAATCATATGGGACTGAACCAAGTTTAGTTCCATATGGCTATCTAAATTAGATAGCTGGATTTAAAGAAATGAATGTCTGAAAATTTTAGATTTTCTATTTAATAGTTAACCATTAGATAAAGTGCTGGGCTTGACCTGGTATTTTAAATCTAAGGCTTGAATATCATAACACCTCACTGAGGAAAGGAATATACTGAAAAGCATGTTAAGAGCTATTGGCATGCTCATTAGATAACATTTATAATACAAGCTTACCAAAGTAGGTCATGTGACATATGGCTTTATTTCATTGCATATATATATATATATATATATATATATATATATATATATATATATATATAAACACAAAATAAAATGTTCACTAATATTAATAATACAATAATGTAACTTGAATATATTACAAATAATGATAAACAACTTATAATATAAATAAAAACTCCTAGAGAAATATTTTCGATATGTTCATAATCATTATCAACTCAACTCAAATTTCAAAAATGGAATCATTTCCAACCAGAAACACATGTTGATTTAAATATCCCACAATTCATTAATCCTAACATTTGCTGATTGTCTATTTATTATCATATTTTTATATCTATTAATAAAAACTGCCTCTTTAATTTTTCTTTCTTCATTATCTCTTTCTTGACCTAAAATTTTGATCTTTTTTATTTTAAAATCAAATTTAAAATTACAATTCCTATCATGATCATAAAAACAGATTCAACATATAACTTCACTTCATTATTACAATCATTATATATCTGTACATTCTTTAAAACTATTTTATACAACAATTTATGCTCTTTAATTCTTTTCTCCATATTACATCTAGATTCTACCACATATGATACGTTACACCTACAAAAAATTCTATAAATTACATTACTCACATTATTTTTTCTAACTTGTCTTTTGAATTATTAACCATTCTATTTAAATTAACCGATCCATAAAATGAAACATTATATATACTATTATAAACTTTTTTCTAAAATTTTACTTGATTATTATTACAAAAAGGCAAAGAAATCCACTTCTTACTCTCAATTTCTTCATCACCACCATTTCTATTAATTTTCTTATTAAATTGAAAAATCACCTGATAAATTTCTTTTATATTATAACCCACACTTAATAATTCACCCACATGATTTTCAATAATTCTCTTTTTATCACATGAATATTTACACAAAATATTATTTCTATATAATAAAGACCTAAAACCAGCCATTTTATAATTATGTGGCACTTTAGATAAATATGGAATATACCTTCTCATTTCAATTTGTAGTCAATCATAGTTCTTTAGATAAAATTTCTACATACTTTTTTATATATTATTTTCATATTTATAATTTTCTTTCTGATATTAATAGTTTTATTTTATTCTCTAGCTTTCTTAGCTGTGCTGCCATTGTGTTTCCTAGTTATAACTCTTTCTATATAATTTTGTTTTTTTTTAAATGAATAATTTAAACTTTTTTTTATATTTCTTCTGTTTTTCATACACATGTCTCAATAAAAAACTTTATTGTTAAATTGCTACCTTTATTTTTTTTTTAAAAAATTGCTACTCTGTTTTCTGCATTTCCTGTATAACTATTATTGTTAGAGTATCTACTATCTTCTTATTGCTTTTATTATTAATATTTGGTGCAATATTACAGTCTTCAATTTACTATAATACCTATAAATGTTAAAAATATTCATTGTTTATACTGTCTTTTGTAATAGCTTTTATATTTATAGACGTCAATTTACATCTATCTTAGATATTCCTTAAGTTTTTTGTTTTTAGTAGTGCTTCATTATCTCCCCCATATTACAATCACTCACCATATATGCAAATTTACAAACTCATTACATGAGTTAAACCCAATACTCCATACCTTTGCAAAGAAGTCAATGTCAGTATTAAGTTGTCACTGTGACATAAAGAATCAAGTGTTTGTTATCTCTACCACTCTCTATGTATATATATATATATATGTAACGAGCACAGACATCGTTACATTGTTTTTTATTATTAAACATAAAGTTAAAATAAAAAGTTCGCATTTAAAAACTTCTTTTTTTTTTTTTGTTAGACATAAAAATTGAAAATCTTAAACTCGTATATATATATAAAATCGCGCAGATGAAAAATTATTAAAATAAAACTTTATTAAAGAAAAAGTATTTTAAAACTAAATCTTAAAAAGATTTAGAGATAAAAATATATCTTTAATTTTGGAAAACACATTAAGTAATCAGAAAATGGAAATGATTATTTTAATTAGTAAACTAGCCTTGGGCATTTATATGTATAAACAGTGGTCAGATAGGAGAGAAAAACAATGGAATCGGACCTCAGCAAAAGGACCATCACATCGATGATGTAATGTCAATTCAATCCACATAATTAATATAAAAGGACAAGTTTGAAAATTATTGATTGTTTATTATTGAGAGATGTGACAGATATGTGTTAGTGCGGAGGTGAAGGAGAAGGGATTGAAAAGACACACTCTTCAATCCCTTCAGTTCTGCTAAGAAAGAAGGAGAAATGAACAATCCACTACATTGAGGACCAGTTAAAGCAAAAACCTCTGGATGGATAAATAAATCGGCCAACAGAATACCAATCTTAGGACGGCGTGGGAATTCACATTCATGGCAAGCAACGGAGAAAATTGGATGTTTTAAAAAATCGTAAGAACTTTATATTCATTTGAACAATAAGAACTCTAAATTTTAAAACTTTTTGGTAAATACTGCAATAGAATACTATCTGATCAAACTAAAATATTTATTAATTAGTTATAATTTTATTTGATGTGTTTCTTTTGTAAAATCATTTCCATTTATTTATTTATTTTTTGTTCTTTAAGTTTTATCATGATTTTTGTTTTTCGTTAAATTAATTGTATAAATGTTAAACTTAAGTCGGGCGTGAATGGCTGTATAGATTTGGAAAGGTATATTAGGGGAGGGTAATCTTAGGTTATTTGTGTCATAGTTGAATTGGGTCAATGGATGGGATATATTGGTGTGATTAGTAGATGTAATATCAGATTCGCTATGGGCAGAATTGTTTCATACGTTGCACTCATCCGTTTGCCTACAGAAGGAATTATAAGACAGAGAACGCAGTTCCTTTCTATGGAGTTTTTTTTTTATTGCTCTTCTTGTCAGATAGATGTAATATTCCTATTTGATGAGAGGCAATTTCTTCTCTTAACTTTTTGGTGCTGCCGTATTTTGTATTACATTGAATGCATCGATATATCAGATAAATTGATGCCAGTTTTGGCTGTGAACCTTTAGCCTAAGGTTAAATAGGGATAGAATGTTTTATTTTCAAATGCAAATCTATGTAGTCTATTCATACTTGACACTAAATAAAAATGCATTAAATTTAAGTTGTTTATAGACGCTAGTCTATTCATACTCGACACTAAATAAAAATGCATTAAATTTAAGTTGTTTATAGACGCTTGCATGGATTGGTTATCGGTTAAGTATGTTTTGGGTTTTCATATTTGATCAAAATATATAGACATTCGATAAATAATGATACCTTATGGTGAGTATCTAAAATGTATTTATTCAGATGCCTTTTAAGTTATTGGTGGCAATGCAAGTATCTTATGGTGAATACTATTGGGTTACTTATAAATTTCCCTCTGCAATTGTCAGTATCAATGATTTTATATTTTGATCGTTTATGTTTATTTTGAAATGTTTTTAACCGTTGTAATCTATGTAACCGATCTATACTCAACATTATCAAAACAAATTTTTATAATTCCATCTGTGCAAACTTAATTAAAATGTAAACTTATAATATAATAGAAATTAAAATGTAAATTAAAATCTAAAGTAAAGTTAAAAATAATGTTAAGTGTTAAAATGTAAACTGATACTAAAACAATTTTCAATCTTATATATATATGTGCATAAATAAATGTTTGTATGCTAATTACTGGCAGTGGCTTATTTTATTCTTTTTTTATATACTCTTAGATGATATTATTTAATCTCTGCTATTCCACTGAGCTTGTGACTTGGACTAACGACTGGAATCAAAGTTTAAAAAAAAAAAAAATTTTTTTTGACTTACGTATCTGCCTACTTTATAAATTTTTCTAGGTTCCAATGCCTAGATGGTGCCCTGTAGTGCAGATCACGTTAAGCTCTCTCCGGATCATTACAATATATATATATTGAGTGTGTAATGAAAATTGTGTAGTCTTCTCTTGGATAAATTGTAATATGTGTTAAGTGTGCTGAGATGCAACAATAGAGAAGCTGAGCAGAGTAAATATATGATGGTTTAGCACTATTGAGGGCTTATTATGTCCTCACATTCATAGAATAGAATAGAAAAATGGTGGGATATATACAGGCAGATGGTATTTAAATTTTTATGAAAATTATAACATCCTTTTTTGGAGATGAAGAATGATTCTTTGTGGTTTATAACATTGGTGTTGTTAGCTATATACTGCATTTTCTAATTTTATTATTTTGTGCTGTTTCTTTCTATATATTCTATTGCAGCCAAGGTCAGTTCAAATATATGTCATGATGCCTTCTGGTGTTCTAGGAAGATCGAGTTATATTCTGGCTTGTCAGATGTATTTTTAAATAAGTATTGATATTGTGAAATGCATGTGGATAGTTATGCCTGAGATTCTTCATAGTATGTTGCTTTGCATCTGTTTGGAGCATTTAATCCTATACATAGTGTTAGGTGTCAGTTCAGATTCGAGTCTACCCTTGAAATTATTAATTAGTCTTTTGGTTGAGGGGTGGGGGTTCAAAAACTTAACTAAAATATTGGGAAAAATGGTTAAATGTTTTTGTTAGTGTGAAAATGTATGACTGGAGGAACCAAGATCTATCATCATCAGATGGGTGTAACTTTAGTTTTCAATAGAATTGTTTGACTTTTCTTGTTAAATGGTTGTATTTAAATCCAATGGAAATTACTTTTTAATATTGCTTTACATGTGCTTTGCAAGATGAGTCATGTTTGCATAATAGCTGATTGTGATATAGAAAAGAGGATAGACTGGTGAATTTATAAAAATGAGGGAAAGTTGACCAAGGGAGTGTGAATCTGTAAAGTACAAATTTGACTCTGCATATAAAATAGCTTCCCTGAATATCGCTAAATTTTACAGCTCAATAGTAGGAAACTTTCAAGAAACATGATTGGAGCAGAACACAAAATCCAATTATTCTCCAATATGCACTGAATTCATTTCTAAGTTTTTCACCTGGCTAGATAAGACTATTATAGCCACATTTGATGGCCAAAATTATTGCATAATTGATGGATGGCCCATGGGTCTACCTCCCAGTGGCATCATATCCAGGCTATACCTAAATCACTTTGAAAATAATTTTTGTAGCACAATTCTCACACATGCCTCATCTCATTTACATGTACACACTCAACCTTATGCCTAACCTTCGAATGAGAAGACTTGCTTCAAAGTCTGAAGTACTTATCCATCCTCCTACAAAAAACACACTTCATTTAGAATAATCAATGCACATAATCAGTGCAGATTAAACCTCTTGGAGTTTATGGATTCATATATCATGGGGCAACTTCCCCTCACTCTCAAAAATTTGCTGATTTATCCTCTTTCCTATATCACAATCACCTATTATGGAAACATGACTCATCTCGCAAAGCAAATGTGGAGCAATATTTAAAAGACTTAACATCCATTGGATTTAAATATAATCATTTAACAAGAAAAGTCAAACAACTTTACAATAAACTAAACTCATACCCTCCCATGACAATAGACCTTGACTCCTCAAGCCATAAATTACCACACTAATAAAAACATTTGATAAAACTTTTTCCACCAATGTAGCTAAGTTTCTCAACTAATGGACTAATTAATAATTTCAAGGAGAGTCTTGAATCTCAACTGACCCTTAACACCATATATAGGATTAAATGCCCTAAACTGGATGAAAAGCAATGTACTATTGAGAATCTTAAGCACTTCTATCTACTTTCAGTTCATAACATCAATACTTAAATAAAAGAGCATTAAAACCAAGTCAGAATATAGCTCTATATTCATTGAATACCAGAAAGCAACAGAACATATATTTGAATCTACATTGTCTACAATAGAATGTATAGAAAGAAATGATTCAAAATGTAAAATTAAAGTGTGGTATGTAGCTAACAATACCAATTCTATAAACTACAAACAATCCTCCTTTCTCTTCTCCAAAAGGTGAACACTCTTTACATAAATTTAAGTATCATCCACCTATATATATATATATATATATATATATATATATATATATATATATATATATATATATATATGCCACCATTTTCCTATTGTGATTCTGTTATGATTATAGGATACAATAAACCCACAAAAGTGCAAAACCATTGTATATTTACTCTGCTTAGCTTTCTATAGCTGCATCTCAGCACACTTAACATATATTGTGTAATGGCAGTCCATGTCTCTGATCTGGTGAATAGGTGTAATATGATAAAATCAATGAGAGATTTACTGATCAAAATTAAAACCAAAACTTGAAGATAGCTGACACATCATTAATCAACATCTCCTGAGGAAAATCTGTTAAAAAATATTAGTCTCTAAAATATACCATTTTTTAGTTAAAACATATTTAAGCATAATATTTCTGTAATGTAATTTTTATTACACCACACTCATGCAAGGGAGGCACTGATGTTTATCTACTTTTAATATCTTGCAGAGGGAAGTAACCATAAACATATAATCAAAGACCTGTAAAAATATATGATCTTTACTATGCATATTTCATGCTAAAGCAGCACTCATCAGTTGGCCCTCTTACATATATATTTATATTGGCTCCATATATACAAATAGCAAATTACTACATCTTAATTTATAAGTGCCAAATGTGCAGCCCTCACAATTCTAACATAACTCACTTATTAAAAATTTTTTATTTGTCACTTATTAAACTAGAGATTATTCAATGAGTAATATTTCTGTAGGGTAATTTTAATGATATCACTCTCATACAAGGTAGAGATTGTTGTCTGCATAATTGACGAGTGCTAATTTAACATGAAATGTTTATGATTACATCTCTCCACAAGGTGTTAAAAGCAGATAAAATCAGTCCTTACTTTTTGTGAGAGTAGTGTAATAAAAATAGAACTATAGAAATGTTATTCATTATTGTATAATCTCTAATCTGATGAATGATTAATACAAATTATTAATATATTTTCATTAAGTGGTTTGTGGCAAAGTTCTGAGGGTAGAATGTTTGGTATTTATGAATTAAACTATAATATTTAAACACAAGTATACCTTTATAAAATCAATATCCTTCAAATGGAGCCCATCTCTGCATGGTTTGTATTTGTTGAAATCCTGCAAGCTGCCATCCACAAATACATCTGGAATTCCCAAGGGCCACTCAAGTTGCTGGCTTCCATGGACAAAATTTCAGAACAACTAAATGATCAGGAGTGTGGGCCATTAGACATTAGCACCAGCATTCAACTGAAACTTCAATATCTCGATGCTCAAAAGGCCTTGGCTGAGTACATCTCAGTCAAACGCACCCAGAGGTACGTGGGCAATCAGCATTGCTGGACCAGAAGTTACCTGGGGTGGGCTCTTGGTTCCCACAGGAAGCAAACCACCCCCTCATCCATCACGATCAGCAACAAATCCTACATAGGTCAGGAATTGCTCCTTCATTTGAGAAACCATTACAAGCACATGCTTCTCAAAGCTGACAACCCTACTTTCACTATGCCATCAACCTTGAATGTTGGTTCTGATTCTGGCATCACCCAGGCCATGCTACTTAACAAACTGAAAAGCTTTCCTGACGATGTCCACTCTGGTCCTCATGCTATCCCCAAGTTTCTTCTTCTCCACTTAAGTCAGTTCACTATCCCCATTACTCTCACCATGATCAACAAGCTGGCCTCAGGTTCTATCCGGTAACATTAGTTCCTTTCCTTAAGAAAGATCGGCCACCTACTGAGCTCAAGAGTCTTAGGCCAATTTGATGACCCCTCTGCTCATAAAACTGATTGAGTCTACCATTAAAGAGTCACTAGAACAATCCGTACTTCCTGCCCTTTCTGCCTCACAGTTTTCTTGTAAAGGGCGCTCCACTCTTGTGGCTGCCACACCCTTTAAAATAACCACTGAGCATGTTAGGTGGTCTCGAAATAGCAAGCCCATCGCTGTCCAACTAGACATCCAGGCAGCCTTTGACTCTGTTAGGATTGACCTGCTCCTTGGTGTCCTCAGAAACTTGAATGTCTCAGAGGTCCTTCTGTCCATCCTCCACAATCTCCTGTCCAACAGAGAAATCCTAGTTAGCCTGGATGGAAAAGTTTCCCCTGGCTTTACACCCAACATATCCATCCTTCAGGGCTCATCACTGAGCACTTTGTTGTTCACTGCATTTCTGAATCCTCTTTTGCTCAGGCTAGAACATGACCTTCCTGGCATCTTCATTCCTGCACTGAGCAAAAGCATCAAATGCCTTGCTTATATAGATGATGTGGGTTGTCTTCCTTCCCTCAATTGATCTCATTTCCAGGCTTCAACAGATCCTCACCTGGTACTCCAATACATACCAGTTGAAATTGAGCAGTGATACAGCAACCTGGCAACTTTCAACTGGTAAACAAATCCCTTCCACCTTCAATGCCAAGCCACACAACTTCCTCGGATTCCCCCTCATGCTGTCTCGTAGGGACATGAGAGTTTGGGTCCAAACCACACTCTATCAAAGCATATCATCCACCCTCAGTGCTATCACAGGCATCTACCTCTCCCTTTATGGGAAAGTCACCCTCCTCAATCTTCTAGTGTTTCCTAAAATAGCATACTACCTCCCCATTGTTCTACCTACATGCTCCTTTATATCCAAAATCCAACTCCCTTTGCACCCGTTTTCTCTGGGGAAGAAAGGTGGTGGCCATCAGCCTAAAAAGAATTTGTTTCCTAAAAAACCTCAATGGCTTGGGCCTGCACTCCATCAACACTCTTCTGATCCAGAAATCTCACAACATTATCCTCACACTCCTAAGTCACTTCCCTGTCAATCTTGTGCATATCATTATCACACCCACTGATACTCCTCCTCCCAGGGGCAGGTCTAGGTCATGGACCTCACTCATTGCCAACATACTACAAAAGGCTGGCTTTGTTATACCATCCATCAACAGCAAACTAAAGTACTGGGAGGTTTTCAACCAGACCACGGACTTTTCCATTGTGCCCCTACCTTCCTTGGACTCATCAATGCCCAATTAATCTGCAAATTCAAAAGGTGGTCCCTTGAAGCAAAATTCCTTGATTTCCTCCTCAAAATCAATCTCCACTCCCTTCCTACAAATCAATTTTTGGTGAACCATAGGGGTTTTACCAAGATCTCTCCCATATGCCAGCTCTGTAAAACTGACAATGAAACCCTCCAGCACTTCCTACTTAAATGTCATTTTCTGTTTGGCATGAGAAATCTCATCAACTCCTGCCTTTCCTCACACAGAAATACCATCTTCAACTTCCAAGAATCCATAGAAATAGGGGTCTTTGCAGCTATTAGACCGTCAATTTTTCTCATTTATGCTCTCTGGTTACTCCGATGTGCCATCATCCTTGACCAGAGAGTACATTCAGTCAATCAAAAGCTCTTGGACCTAATTCACACTCTCAAAACCCGAGATACCAAACTAGTCCCACCTCCACTCTTTGCAGACACTTGGGCAATCCTCCAACTCCCATCCTCTGTCATAGGACTCAATCACAAAGAGATGCTTTTCTAACCTGCTTGAACTACACACAATTTCCTCTCTCCACTTCCCATTTTCTTTTTACATATATCCTTCCCCTCTTACCATTTTGTTCCTGAAATTTCATTTGTTTCACTGTATCTGTTTTTTTTTTTTGATGAATAAACATCTCATCACTGAGAAGAATAAACATCTCATCACTGAGAAAAAAAAAGTATAATGTATATACTGAACACAGATGTAATTAGAGAGAATTCGAACACAGACATTTGAGCACCCTTCAACTATCCAATCTATCTTATATAATGATACATATAATGTGGAAAAGATAAATGATCTCCAAATATGATGTTGTGGTGAATCAACATGGTCCAGATCATCATCTCCCACACACATATATGATCAGTGCTCAGTTTAAGATAGCAAATCTTCAAAGTTTAATGGACAAGCTTCAGCATTCTCTATGTTCTAATTCTTCAGCCATCCATATTATTGAGATTCTGATGAAAGAATTCTCAAAGCCTTTGTTGATGCTAATATTGTTGACATACCCATATTGACTTTATATCACTCTGACCCCTCATATATAGAATGTTAATATCTCCATTTAAATATACAGAAGGAGATGGGTGGAATTTAGGCTAAATTTGCAATATTTGAAGTAAAATGTATATGCTGAACTTAGATGTAAGTAAATGGGATTTCAGCACTTCTCAGATTCATTTGTATTTATTTATTTATTAACAATTTACAGCTTTGAGGACAATTGTGCTACACATGCAAATGGACTAACATACATCTTATATAATTGATACACTTGACCACATTCATTTGAAAAAGATGAGCTGTAATAATTTGACATCTGTATATACTGAACAATGATAAAGATATGTTTTAAGAGATTGTAGTCTGGACCAACTGATGAGTGCTGATTCAGCTTGAAATGTGCATCTTGGGGGATTATAAATCTTTATCATGTCTTTGGTCATATGATTATAATTACATCTCTCCACAAGGTGTTAAAATTGGATAGAAATCAGTCTCTACCTTGCATGAGAGTGAAGTAATATAAAATTACACTATAAAAATATTATTAAATAACTGTGCATTTACTTGGATTCTTTCATATCCATTACTTTTGAATTTGTTTTAATAGTAATTAATTCAAATTCCTTTTTTTTACATTCTACAATCTGAATATAAAATGATTTTTGTCTCTGTATATTAATTATTATACTATAATACACCATATACTCCTTAAATTACACTCTACAATGCAGTTTAACATATGATTTATTTTTATTTCCTTACAGTTTCAACTGTCCAACAGTCATCATCAGAGCTTTTATCTCAGTACCCTTTCTCCTATAACTGAATCAAATAGAGTTGATAGTTAAGGAATTTAAAAGCAATGATTACACAGTAAAGATTATAGAGGATACTATAAGAATGTCAGAGGAGAGATTTGTTGTTAATAATAATGAGGAAAATAATATAAAGAAGAATAAAGATAATAAAGATAAATATAAAGGTATTAAAACATATAATAATAATATTGCGAAGAATATAAATAAAATAATTAGGAGAATTAATAGAAATTTTAATAATGTAATAAAATTTAAAGTAGTAAATAAATGAAGGAAGAGTATGCTTAATATTTTGGATAATAAATATATAGGAAATATAGAAAATTGTATAAATGGAGTGTATAGAATAGTGTAAATCTTGTAGGGAAAGAAATGTTAAGAACAGTTACGTGGGTGAAACAAAGAATTCCATTTATTCAAGGTTGACTCAGCATAGATATGATAAGAGATCACGTTTATTTACATTCATTGGAGACAGGGCATAAGTTTGAGAAAGGAAGTTTTAGAGTGACCAATCATACTAAAGAGAGGAGGGATAGAAAAATAAGGGAAGCTATATTAATTTTAGGAAATTGTTTCAGTTATAGGAGAAAGGGTACTGAGATAAAAGCTCTGATGATGATTTCTGGGCAGTTGAAACTATAAGGAAGGAAATAAAATAAATCATGTTAAACTGCATTGTAGAGTGTAATTTAAAGAGTATATGGTGTATTATAGCATATATATTTAAGCAATGCAAATAAGAAGTGGAAGAAAATTTAATACTTCAAAAACTAATTATCATAAGGGTGCTTTTATACTTTATAGGAAGATGTTTTTATTTGTTGAATTTAGTTCTTTTATGATAACTTAAAAATAGTGAGTAGTTTGTTCAGAAGCTTTTTGTATTTTTAAAATGGGGATGGTAAATCTGTACTATGCATGAGCCAAACATGGTGCATTGGCGAATTCATTTTGGCACATTGCAAACTACATTATATAAATAAAAAATAAGGGTTAGAATTTGTAAAGTAATATTGTAATCAAAACATTTTTTATTAGAACTTGTAAAGTAATATTGTAATCAAAACATTTTTTATTAATACCTAGAAAATATATTTATAACAAAAACTCAAACTAAATGTGTCAAACTAAAAACAATATTTCTTATATTCCATCTGTAAACAGATTTTCACATTTGTCTAATTTTGATAAGTGTGAACTCTTTTTTCTCATATTTCAACAAAAGTTTGAAACATCTGCACAAATACATTTAAAGTAGGATTTAGATCAATTCCTCTTTCAACAACCTTCTAAATAACATCAAAGTTAAAACACTTTTCGAAGACACTCCCCAAATCATATATAAGATCTCATGCCCTGTCCCTCCTGTAGTGCAGTGCACTAGGGAGACTCTCATGCTAATAGATCATCAAGAATTTCCCAACATGCCTATTTGTATAAAAAAGCAAAATTAAGTCATGAACATTAGTCAATCATGATTGAACATGCATTGGCTATGGGACATGTCTTTTGTGAGAGATAAAAATGCTATTAACAAGAAAGACTCTTATGTTCCCCTCTCTAAAAGTTGCCTATTTAAGCAAATAATTAGCTATTCAATTATGCTAATTACCAATTCACATTTCTTTAATAAAGCCAGAAATCTTCTCTCCTCTGTCAGTTGCCACAACTAAGACTAATATAGCTTAGTCAAAAGTGTACTCGGCAAAAATTGTGGACTTTATTCAAATTTTAAGCATATCTTGTATATGTTTTTGCATATAGTTATTATCCATATTACATTTCCTCAAGATATTGCTTGCATACCAAACATTTTCAAAGTTAAAGCAAAAGTTATGGCCATATGAACTTCCAGGTGAAAAATTGATACACAGACAGTAAAACATGGTCTCCTCCTGTTTTAAAGTATAACCTTTTTATTTCTTATAAAGGAAACTTTATGGGTTATAAACCTGAACTATCTGCATGTGATACTTTTTTGTGATGTTAAATAACAAATATATCTATCTTTTCTAAATCTACATAATTTACAATGTTACTTATTCACATTGTATTTATAATGAATCTCTTTTTACTTATATATCTAATATTTATGCTATGTATTATAAAGCTTACTTTTACTTTCAAATGAATTATATGAAATACAGGCATTCTTCAAATACCTGGAGCGTATTTGTAGTATAGGGGATTTGAACACAGACTTTCAGGTTTCCTTCAATTATACACACTATCTCATACCACTGATACCCATGTGTGAATTATGTTGTGACATAGCTTAGCTGTTCACCACAGCAATTTTAAGGCATTAACATGTCTAGATCGTGAGTGATAACATGAACTATGACAGGGTGTTTCAAACCTTATTTCACAATGAAGTAATCTGTTGACATTAAAGTTTGTTCTAAATTGGGAAAACTGTAATTTAAACAGTGTATGGTAGTAAAGCTGTGAGTCACAAAAATGTTTTCAAGTGGTTTGCAAGACTTAAGTGATGGTAGGTAAAACTTTAAAGATGATTTATCAAGGTATGAAACACACACACATTGATTTAGAGATGGGACTTTAAGCAGCTTGAAGAAAGAAACAGTCACTTTTTAACGTGGACACCCTGTGTGTATAAAGGGCATTCTCACTCAAATTTGGTATTCTATTCTCCAGAAAACTCAACTATTTTCGTAGTAACTATCAGTCAGGCATTAAAAAAAACTTTCTGTTTTTAAGTCTTAACCTGATGGATAACAACCAATAAATTCCTTATGTTATCTGCATATTTGAGTTGAATCCATATTTACTTACTGTGTGAAGAAAATCACAAATATTGCATTTGTTTTGCAAATAGAAAGAATATTTGAAGCAGAAACAATTGTTATTACATACCTTAATAAATTGTGATTAATGTTTATGTTTGTAAGTCCAATTAGGCATGGGAGTGAAAGAGGGCTATGACCAAGTTATAACATCAGATCCATCACTGCTTTTGAATATAATTCATTTCTAAAAAATAAAAAAAACTTATTAGCAAAATTCTTGATTGGGGGAGGGGGTAAAATAGCAATATGGTTAACTGAGAAAGAAGCACCGCTTTGTATAATTTTGAGAGTTTTAATTGATTCTTCTAAACATTTCCACTTCATTATTTACTATTTTATATTCAACTTGATTTTAAACCAAGCTCATCTTTTTCCCTCTCAAAATATTCGTTGCAAACTATAATAAATAAATAACTGAATTGTTTAGTGTTCAGGAATTTATTCAAAGTTCAAGCAACAGACGTGATGTAGGTGGAGCCACAATCAATAAACTTTGAGTTCCAGAGTACACTATTTTACAGCTGTAAATTAATTTTGACTTCCAGAATACATCATTCTACAACTACAATAAATCATACATGGCAATGTAATTAAAAAGAATAATGTACTTAAATAAAATAGCAAGGAATATTTAATAATTAGACTGCTATATTGTTCATTATACTCTTTGAATCAAGATCATATTCAGAAAACCGCTTCTATGACCTCTCAGTTGTGTAATATTATGGTTTCAGTGCCCTTTTCTATACCAGGTACAATATTTATCAATAAGGAGTGCTAGATTCACATTCTATCATAATTTATATATAAATTGATGTACTTATCTAGTTTAAATGTTTTTAGAACAATTCAGATTTGTTTAAACTTTTCAAATACATTCAGCTGTTAGTAGTAAGGCACAGGTTAATCTAAAACACAGCATTTGAGTGATATTACTACCTTCTTCAGATATTGCTTATTAAGATGATTCCTAATTAACTAAGCTACCATATCAAAGACAACTGTGAATTGAAATTTATAATCCTTATTTATGAAAGTCTTTCTGATATTTTTCTATTTTTTCTTAAGGCATATAAATAGTTTCCAAACATTATGGATTATCATACTAGATAGACTTATGGTTCTATGCTATTTGCTATTGAAATGTGAGCAGCTTTTTAAATTTTATTCGTTTGAGTTTTTCTTCTATATCCAATATTCTTCACTGATACATGTATGATTTTATATGACGAGCATGCCAATTACTCTTTTCTTCTTTATCCAATATTCTTCACTGATACATGTATGATTTTATATGACGAGCATGCCAATTACTCTTAACAAGCTTTTTAGAATATCCCTTCCCTCAGATCAGTTTCTAGCTCTGGCTTTCATCAGTGAAGTGCTATGATGTTCAAGCATTAGATTTAAAATACCAGGTTAAGACCAACACTTTATCTAATGGTGAACTATTAAGTAGAAAATCTTAAAATTTTCAGACTTTCACATCTTCAAATTCAACTATCTAACTTAAATATGAGACTTAATTCAGTCCTATATAGCTATTTAAGTTAAATAACTGGATTTGAAGACATATGGATGTCTTCCCATATTTAAGTTAGATAGCTGGATTTGAAGACATGGATGTCTGAACATTTCAGAATTTCTACTTAGTGCTGGGCTTGATCTGGTATTTTAAATCTAATGCTTGAATATCCTAGTGCCTCACTGACAAAAGGCAGAGCTAGAAACTGGTCTAAGGATAGGGATGTTCTGAAAAGCTTGTTAAGAGCTATTGACATGTTCATTATATAACATTGGTAATATAAGCTTATTAAATTAAGTTACATGATATATAACTTGATTTCCTTGCAATCTACTATGGATTTGGAATGCTGCCCTGATATATTGATTGTAGATTTTCTTTGCATTGTTCCCTACCTGTGATATGCATCGGTATATTACTGTATTTATAATCCATTTTTATTTTCGTTGCTGATTTAAGGTTTTTTTTTTGATGATAACTGATAGATAACCATTTTTCATGAGAGTTTGTTTTATGTAGAACATTCTTTTTCCAAATCATTGCTTCTGACAAAACTTATTTTGTTTTTTCCATATTAAAAGAACAACTACATTTTTGTATTATTGTCATGATTGGATGTACACATAAGAAATACATATATTGGGGATGTTTTATCTTTTTCACATGTGTGTCATCATGTGTTTCGGTTGTTTGAGATGGAGAAGATGATGATTAGACTGAAAATCCCAAGCTCAAATCCCTTTATTTAAATATTTTTCTGCACTTATGGGTATTCTGTAAATGATAATTTTGAGTTTGCCATGAATATGTCTTATCACCAGAAGGCAGAATGCAAAATTTTCTTCTAATTTTATTGTTTGTACACAATTTTATTCTACATGTTAAAAATATCTTTGCACATATTGTATATTTCTGATTAAAAAAAAAATAGAATGATTATTCGGGAATTCATAAAAATTTTGATAATTGGAAATGACGGAGCTGAAGGAGTTTATGGAATTTAAGCACCAGCATATGCCATTCGGTCACTTCACTTAACCAAAAGAAAAAGAAAATGGCCGCAGTTTGACAAAGTTATGAAAAAGAATTTGAGATTCGGATCTCATTCTAATTTATTTAATTCACAATATAATTTCCTTATTATTATGAATTCAAATAATAGTATTTTCTCCTTATATTTACAAAACTCTCATTTTTTTAAACAAGTTAGACACTTAATATTGGAAAATGTTTTTATGATTATATATATTTCCATTTAAACAATTTTATTTATAAATATATTTGAATTAATACGTTAAAATAATAAATTTAAGCTCATTATGTGAACCATAATTCAATAAGTTCCTACGCATTCATTATTAAATTTTGTATCAAATTGGATGCAGCATAAATTAACGATTGGTGGTGTTTGCGAACGAAAATAATAATTTTGACATTTGCACAAAATTGATGTTGGATCGAAATAGGTTTAATATTAAAATTAGAATCGAGCAAAAGTAATATTCTTTCAAATAAATTATACATAATACGTTAACTTTTGCTTTATTTCTTGTCAAAATTCAAAAATCGAAAACTACTTAATCTAATGTCATGTGCATTCAGCGATCTTAAGTTGAAGATGTGGCTTAAACGAGGGACCATCTTCATAATAAAAATTCAATTGTCAAAACACTCGAATGCATTGGCTAGCTGAGGAATTAAATGGTGCAACCTTCTCATCCAATTTTTTATGGCAATAAATCAAACCCTGTGAATATTGAACTCTGCATAATGATACGCATTTCATTTACACTCTTATTATGTTAATCACTCATAGAATAACGTTTAAATTACTCGTTTAAAATACTGATTCTAAGTTTTGCATTTATTCATTAGTAAGCGGTCTCCAATCAATAGTTCCACGTAGCTCAGATTGGGGGCGCGTTCAAACTAAACCTCTACAGCTTCCAAATAAATAATTCAACGCTAATATTTCATAAAAAGAAAAAAAACATCAGCGGAGAGACACGGATTAAAAAAAAAAAAAGAAGAGCATAAAAACACATATAATTTTCATATCACTATTTTCATAACCACTATTGATTGTTTGGCCTAATTATTACTGGTTATTGATTTAAATTTATTTGAATACACAATATTTAAATAATTTCTTGTTAATGCAAAAGCCGCGTCTCCAATCTTCATATAAAATGTATGAAAATTATTTCATTTACAAAATTTATGCAAAATTATATTTTATAAATTAGTGATTAATTTCAAAATGTTTTTTTTTAAAAAAAGAAAAAGGAAACCATTAACTTTTAGACTTAATTAAATATATATATATAAGTTAAGACAGCCTTTAAATTTTTTACAGAGAAAAGAAACTCTCTTTAGCATGAGGCTGAAGAGATTCAGTGGATAAGAATATATTATTCTCAATACTAATCAAATTGCAGGAGATTAGATTGCTTTTTTCTCTATCTAAAAATAGACGCCTATTTGCTTATAATTTTTATTTAACTATTCCTTAATCATAGGAATAAAAACCATCTAAAAAAGGAAATGTATTTATCATTTGAAAGCTCTTCTGAATGGTTATTCTATTAGGAAAGTGCCTAAAACATTTGTTATTTATTGGAACAAACCAAGGATTTGATTTTTTTTAAAAATAGTTACCCATTATAATCTAGCATTAAAATAAAGGGCAAATGTGTGTTAATGTCTTTTAAAAATTTATCCAATAAAAATTTAAAATGTTCAGCTATATAATATGTGTATAATAAAATATTGTATTTATAATGTGATTAACAGAGGCAAAACTCTTCATATAGTAGCACCACTCAGTGCAAAACAAGGTAAACAATCAATGCAGGAAGGTTTGTGCATAAAATCCCTATCTAGTGACACCTCAGCCAATATCCCAAGACTAGTTTCTAGCTTGTTGCTTTCATCAGTAAAGATCCATTGATTACTCTTGCTTGCACTAAGTGGTGCTACAGTATGGAGAATTTTGCCTCTGTTAAAACAGCTTGTGTAAATATAAAGAATGGTGATCATGTGATGTTTAGTGGTTATAATGTGATTAAGTTATTAATAATAGAATAATAAAAAAGTAATAGTGCCAACACATTATTATTGAAAGAATATAACATTGCTAATAAAAAACAGAAACAAATCATGCGCAAGACATTCTGAATTAAATTAAAAGTCAATAACTAATGATTTTGAAACAAACAAGAACTATTTTTAACAAACTAATTGACATGCAAGTTAAAGTTGATCTAATTATTGGTAAAGAAATATAAAAGTTCATCAGCCTTGATATAACTAATCCATTCCAGAAAACATAATGGAGAAGAGCCATTATGTAAGAATTAAAGAAAGTGGACTCTTTTTTATTTTTACAATGGGGAATGGAGCTACAAGATCATTCAAACTTCAAAGGTGAAGCTGTAAAAATACCATTGGACATTGTATACCAGAGTACAGTATTGTGTCTGTAGATAATGTGTCATATATAATGTTTAGATGTCACCCTGATCTAAATATATAGTATTAATAAACTCAACTGAGTTATATAGATTGTAAAGGTAGGTAAACTAGAAGTGGAACTACTTATATATATATCAAAAAACAGTACAATATATATAAATCAATATATATATCAAAAAACAGTACAATTTATATAAATTATATTCTTTTAGAAGTACTTTCGACTATACACTTTGTAGTCTTTATCAACTATATAACGTTGAATAATCAAAACGAGACAACCCTTAACAATACCCATAGTTCAATTCAGATTTCCCACAATTCTGTTATCTTAACATTTGATGACTGGCAATTCATTAACATTTGACGATTTCTTGAAATCAGCATAGCCTCTTTTATTTTATGTTTATTATGACAACGTTCAATTTGAATGATTTTCATATTTTTATAATCAAATTTAAATCCATATTGACAAGATTTATTATGATCAAATATAACAGATGATGAAGGTTTATTTACATCTGTTCCATATTGATTCTCTTTTTGAATTCTATTATATAAAAGCATATGTTCTTTTATTCTCTTCTCAAATGTACACTTAGATTCACCAATGTATTGTACGCCGCATCCACATATCAATCTATATATAATAGAATTTTGATTAATCTTTGAATTTTGAATTTTAGAATTATTAAGCAATCTAGAATTCAAAAAGAGAATCAATATGGAACAGATGTAAATAAACCTTCATCATCTGTTATATTTGATCATAATAAATCTTGTCAATATGAATTTAAATTTGATTATAAAAATATGAAAATCATTCAAATTGAACGTTGTCATAATAAACGTAAAATAAAAGAGGCTATGTTGATTTCAAGAAATCGTCAAATGTTAATGAATCGCCAGTCATCAAATGTTAAGATAACAGAATTGTGAGAAATCTGAATTGAACTATGGGTATTGTTAAGGGTTGTCTCGTTTTGATTATTCAACGTTATATAGTTGATAAAGACTACAAAGTGTATAGTCGAAAGTACTTCTAAAAGAATATAATTTATATAAATTGTACTGCTTTTTGATATATATATATTGATTTGTATATTACATATATTGTGAAACGAATACAGATATCAAACTTTATATATATATATATATATATATTAGGTTTCCTATATGTGTAACCACATGGGTATTGTTTGCATTAAACTGTGTTCTTTTTGTTGAGTCATTGTGTCCTGTGTGTCTTGCTTATTCTATTTGTAAAAGATTTATATTCATCTGTTCCAATTTCCTCAATAGAGGGCAGAACCTGACAAAAGATCAAGTTACCTGAAGCTCTAAATGGAGAAAGAAATTGAAGAAAGTTGGGACTCTTAGAGTAAAATTTTCTGATTTTACATGAATTTAATGATAATGATCCAAGCATTTGGCCCCCAAAAATGGGAATATAAATTAGTTGAAAATATTAGTAGTCAAATGGATAATAATGATTTTCTTCAAGATGAGTCGGGTCATAAGTTTTCAGACTAATATTATTATTATTTACCACATACATAGAAATTTCAAGAACGTATTTTCTGACTGACCAAACCAGGAGAGTTAATATGTAAATTATATATTTTCAATGTCCCATTTTTCCCGTATTTTTTTATTAAATAAAATTTTATAGAATTCAATTCGTTTTAATTTGTATATTTTATTTCATGGGATTGGAAGTGCTGCAACGTAACTTGCACAAAGATGCTTCATACCCATGTGAGGGGTCTCCATATCATTAATCATTGTGATCTACTTTTTAAAATCATTTATAATAAACATTTTCTAGTTTTTGGTATTTTATATCATAAAAATTTTTATTATTAATGCCATCTAAAATAATATTATCGTACAGATTACGTTATAGATAGAAAGTAAAATGTAAAAGAAATTTTATCTGGAATATTTAGAGATATAAATTATTGACCAATCGTAGATTAATATTCTTTAAAATTAAATCGGTGCTTAATTTTAAAATACTTTTTTTTATTTTGTAGAAGCATCATTGTTTTTTCAAAATTTAATTTAATTAGGAAAATTTCCAATTAGGATTTTTAAATGTGTTGGGCATAGAATTCTCCTAACATTGTATTGTGGGAACAATTGATTTTGTTGGAGTTTATTAAAAAAAATCTTGACTAATTTTCAGATAAGGATAACTGTTTTGATGAAATGACAAATGTGCATTTTTCTTCTTGGCAAAATGATAAACTGAATATGAAGTCTCATAAGACATATAGAAATTAAAAAGCAAATTGAGCAATTAATAAAAAGATTTTAGAATGATTAATAGATTAAATATAATGAGAGGATGTAGTTATTTGGTAATAAGATGACTATATGATTATTGAAAATAGTATTACAATCCTATTAAATCCATGAATCATGAATTTTATATAATATTGATATCTCACACAGTTAAAGAGAATATTTTCATCACATTTTGAATGACCTGACAAAAAATTCAATGATAGCTTTTAAGGATATATCCAATTTACTAACTTATTGAGATTTGGATGAAGATAACCAACTTGCTGAAATGAAACAATATTTCTTTATAAACTTGAAGTCAGCTGGCAAATCCTGATATAAATTTAGGAATTTTAAAATATAATATGAACTAATCCAATAATGGTCTCATTCAAAATCACAAAAACCTCAGTGAAACATAAAGTAATAAAATGTGGATGCTAATAAAATCTGTATGGTAAATAGTTAAAAAGAAAAACAGAAACCTAAAATTGAACAAAGGCCCTAATGATGATGAATATAATTAGAAAATGTTTTAGTCATATACTTTGATTTCCAAATGAATATTTGTAAAAAGAGTATTTTTGCAAATTTCTAAATGCAAATTGTTATATGGATAGTAGAAACTAATATGTACAATTATTTTATTTAAGGTTTTAAGGGATTCTGTGTGGACTTAGCTTGATTTACCTTTTTATTCTTAATCTGAAGATATCCTCCTATTTAAAATTTTTGCATTTTGGCTAAAATGGAAAAAGGATATATCTACATCTAAGAAAATTAAACATATGAAAATATAAAATTCAAGAATATAAAAATAAAACTAATACTATATATCACTTTTTAAAAGAATCAGAAAGATATTCTGAAAAGTTCAGTTAATATATAATTAAACAAAAAATACATGCTAAATATATATATTACAACAATAAATTATTAATAGCTAGGTGGTTTGTAAATTTAAATCACATAACAATCAATAATTACTTAATCATAGAATATATAATCTGTTACCAAAGCAATCACTAGAAGTAAAAGATAAAAAAAATTATCTTTCACTTGTCGAGGTTGCTTAGACAACAGATTATACATTCTATGATTTATGCAAGATTTGGCTATTAAATTGTGATAGATATACACCTGGGTCTCTTTTTATACGGATTTATTTAATGCGATTTTGAAGTTACGCGATTCACGTTTCTCCGAAAGTCGAACTCCGATAATGCACTATTACTTTAAATAATAAATTTCACGCACTTACGTCATATTGAAAGTAATAGCACATTATTGGAATTCGACTTTCATCTTAGTAATATCAATATTATCGGTGCTTTATAATAGTAAGATTTTATGCAATAATGAAATTAAAATCTTGATTTCCACAATTTATGTATACACACATTAAATTTTACAAGATTATAATGTAAATTTATTCAAACATTGTGCGTGTTAATTTTGCACTTTAAATCACATTCTGTTTTTGCTTTTTAAAAAAGAACGTAATCAATTATTAATCATTTAGTGGCCGCAAGTTTATTTTTAAAAGATGAGTAATAGCAGTGGGCACAATTAAATTTGACAATTAAAATCTGATTTTTAATTGTAATTAACAATTTAAAAATTACTTAAGGTGACCTGAAATTTAATTAATGTGATGTGAAATGAAATTTGATTTTTAAACGGAATTGAAAATTAAAGACAAAAATAAGAATTTAATTTTAGTTGTTCCTTTCACTGCAAAAATGATTCGAGAAGGTCTTCAACTTTCTAATCAGTTGGCAAATTATTTTCTTATTAATGACACTATTCACTAATGTGCTCTTAAATTCCAACGAGAGCTAAATGGTTGTATGTCTAGATATCGCGAGCTTCATAAACAATTAATAAAATCATTGTCTCAAAGATTAATTACTATTACATTGTCACCAGAAAACCATTAACACAACATGAGAGTGAAGTTGACGCTAGTTTGATTTTTTTACCAGTTTGCAAATGTACCTGTTTATCGGCAAGTAGTGATAATAATTAAAACGTGTATAAAAAAATGTCAATTACTGTACTGTAAATTATGCATAAAAATATATAGTTTTGAATAAAATTAAATATTATAGTTAAAAAAAGTTTGTCTTTTATCAATTTTTTTCAAATTTGAAGTTTTTTTATTAGTCATATTTTATTTCCTTATTTTTTTTTGTGCGAATTGTAAAGTAATTTTACATTGGTGCTTTGCTTTTATGCGATTTTTGAAAAATCACAGTCCGTATCCCCCCTTTTTCAAGGTAAGTTACGTCTATTTTTGTGTGATTTTATTTGCGTGTGTTTTCTGAGGAACCTATCTACCGCGTAAAATGAGACCTAGGTGTATATGCAAATATAATGTCCGTTAATTAAATAAACTATTGTAATAACAATAAAAATAATTAATACAACAGTAATTAACTATTATATACAGTTTTTCAACCTGCAGAAATACTTTCAGTTAATTCCTTAATCAGCCTCAACTGCCATTAAATTCAAAAACAAAACAGAAGCAAATGTCATCAAGTCAAATCCCATGAATCCCAAATTTTAATGTCAGCAGCTGGTCTATTATATTCATTTTCTTTTTTATTTATTAAAATTGCCTCTTTAATTTTTCTTTTATTATGGTTTCTCTCTTCATGAAGAATCTTGACAATTTTGATATCAAACTTAAATTTATATTTACATGTCCATCCATGATCCAAGAAAACTAAAACAGTCATTAAATCATTATTATTTGTACTTTTTATGTGCTACATGTTTCTTTAATCTTTTTTTCAATACTGCAGCTCTATTTACCTATATATGATAACATACATCGACAAAAAAATTTGACAGGCAACATTACTCTTCTGCTTGACAGGTATGACATTTGAATTATTCACTATATTATTATAATAGTTAATTACCATTATATTTATTATTTCTATTGTTATTATATATATTGTAACGATATATAAATATGTCATTACATTAAGTTAAAATAAAAACTTAAAAGTTCGCAAATAAAAGTAAAAAACTAAACGCTAAAATTAAACTGTTTTGTTAAACGTATATACATTTGCACAGATGCCAAACTTTAAAAATATTTTTAAAAAAAAAAAACAACAAATAAATAAGTATTTGAACGTACTTTTTTATAAAAAAAGTACAAGATTTAAAAATAAAAACAGGTATTAATTAATTCTTGTAATCTGTAAATGGAAATGATTGTTTATAAATTGTTTGAAAAGCAAGCTAGCCGTGGGCTCTTGTATAATTAAAATAATCTGATGAAAGATAGATAAGAAAATAAAGAGAAATTAGCTTGACCAATGGAAGCACTAAGCCTTGGCTTGGACCCTAATGAAAGTGATGGATTAGTGATGTTTTGTTGATTGAATCCGTGTGGATAATATAAAAAGGGAAATACAGTTTTTTCAGACAGTTCCAGCATTGTGTGTTTGAGAGATGCGGTAGGATGCACATACCACACTCTCTATTTAAAAAAGAAAAATGAAAAGACTGTGATACCTTGAACCAGCTATTGCCATCTCCAGAACATTATCTTCCAATGGAGGCATCGCGGGAATTAAAAGCAGAAACCTGGACTCTTCTACCGTAAGCTATATTGACATGAACTCTAAATTTAAAAATAATTAAGAACTTTCGTTCAAGCTTATGAACTTCCATATGACTTTTTTTAAGTTTAAAATCAAATTAATAATGTTTAATTTTATATGTTTTCCGATTGATAAAAATCATTTCCATTTTTTTTTCTTATTGTATAAATTATTTATTGTTTAAATTTTAAATGATGAAATTTAGGTTGGGTATAGACGTTGCATAGATTCGTTAGTGGTTGATTATGTTGAAGTTTTCACATTTGATTAGAATATATAGGCCAACGATGTTAATGCGGGCATCTTACGATGAATGCCAAAGGGTCTCCTGTATTCCCTCAGCAATTGACGTTATCGATTGACTTTGTATTTTGATCGGTTGTGTTTAATTTGGAATGTTTTTGACCGTGGAATCTGTGCAGCCGATCTATACTCGAAATTATAAAACAAATTGTATAAAAATAATCTGTGCAAATGTATTTAAATGTTTAAATTTAAGTCAGGCGTGAATGGCTATATAGTTTTGTAAAGTTATTATAAGGGAGGGTAATCTTAGGTTATTTATTTCGTAGTTGAATTGGTTCAATGGATTGGATATATTTGTGTAATTGTAGATGTAGTATGAGATCCGCTACAGGCAGGATTATAGATATACACCACACACCTTCTGTTTGCCTATGGATGGATTTGTAAGATGGCAAAGGACCACAGTCCATTCCTATGGAGTTTTATGTTTATTGTTCTACTCGCCAACAGATGTCACATTCCTGTTGGTGGAGAGACAATGTCTTCTCTAATTCTACTTACTGATCAGATGTACATTCCTGACAGTATAGTATTTTGTGTTGTTGTATTTTCATGCTACATTGAATACATAAATGTATCAGATGGATTGGCGCCGGTTTGATTGCGAAATTTGTTGCCTAATGTTAAATCAGGGAAGAATATTTTCTTTTCAAATGCAGATCTATGTAGTCTATTCATACTTGACTATCTAAATAAAATATTAAACTCATTGAAACTTAGTTAAATGTAAAATTAAAAGTTAATATAAAATCTAAAATGTTGAATTTATTCCTCAAAATTTAAATGTTATTTTATATGTGCGTAAATAAATATTTTTATGTGTAAATTTCTGGCAGTGGCTTTTATTCTTTTATATTTAAGATATAAAATTTATATTTTATTATCTCTGCTACTCCACTGAGCTAGTGACTTGGGCTAACGATCTGAATATTTAAATAAAGTGGAATCTTAACAGCGCGTATCTGCCTACTCTATAAATTTTTCTAGGTTTAAATGCCTAGATGGCGCCTTGTAGAGCAGATATCATAGTTTGCGGTTAGATTCGATCTTCACTTTCATTTCGATCGTTATAATATATATACAATAAAGGGTGAGTGCATAAAAATTTAATATATTAATGTAATAGCACATGTGTAAAGATTCATTTCTTTTCACAAATTTAATATATAAGTGTAAACTTAAACATATGTAAATATTTTACTTATATAGCATAATGTTTTTATATAAATTATAAATAATAACATAGCTTAAACCTCGGCACATGGGTCCATTCTATCTCATAAAAAAGACTTTATCTTGTGTTTGGAAAAAAGAGTATCCAATTTAAATAGTGTTCCATCTGTAAAGCTCGTGCTGTGGTTTAAACTATGTTATTATTTATAATTTATGTAAGTATAACTAACTGCAGAAATATATATATCTAATGATATGTATTTAAGATTTTATAATTAAGGGATTATCTGCTGATCTGTTTCTAAATGGTCTCTAAGAAAACAACCTAAAGAAAATAATTTTTTTATAAATAAGACAATAAATATGAAGAGAGGATAAATATGATTTGCCAGACATCAAAAAGATTATGTAAAGAAATTAAGACTAATTATTCAAAGTCATTCATTTACATCCTCATTCCTGTATTTTAGAGTGGGTGAAGCTTTTGATGAAGAGCAAAGCCAGAGTTAGAATGGAGTTGAACTGCAACAAATCATTATAGATTAATAATAACTATCCATACAACAAGTTTTATAGCTAGAAAGAATTTTTAATGCTGATTTTATCCTAGACATTATAAAAAACTTCTGTATGAAGGTTTGAAAGTATATGCTGAGTGCATACAGAATATTTATGTTCAGAAAATGTAATTTTTTAACAATAAAATGGTGCTTTATCATACCTATTAAATAGTCAGTGGCCTGAAGATGATCTGAAATGAAGCTCTTGTGTCTGGTTTTTCTTTTCATAGAAGTTCTCAAAAGGTTCTCTAGCTTTCAGATGTGAAACAGTTTACCACTCAACGAATTCAAAGGATAAATTTGGAGATTAATCCCAATTGTGACTGATAAGGCAACAAAAACATGGCATAATTTTTTATAAAATATGACCTCAGTAAAAACAATCTATAGTTTAAGAAAGATATTGGGACAGTAAGTTTACTAGTGATCAAATCCACAGTAAGGCTTTTGATGTATATAATTATAAATGGACTTGGCCCTAAACTTAAGTTTTCTTACTATATTTGTAATTTTCTAAAAATTCATTTTATTCTTATATATAGATTTTATTTTTTGTCACTTGTATTTATGTTATTTTATATTAAGATTTAAAAGCAGTGATTATTAAAGGAATGATGGATTTACATATACATTTGATAAAAGTGTTAATATGTAAAGAATTACATGTGTCAGCGAGAAATGGCAGGTTAATTAGGTTAAGAAAGATCATATATTGCAATGCTTTATAAATTATTTTTTCCCCTCTTTAATTGAAAATAATATGGGCTATATGTTTATAATAGATCAATTATAGGTATATTATATTTGTGTGTGCATTTATCCATAGATCATTTTTTATTATTAATCAAACCATTTTCATAAATTTTTTTTTACTTAAAAATTAAATATATTTTTTATGTTAATCTTGTTATATTTCTACTTCATACTTAAATGATTTATCTTCCTGACTACGTTTATGGATCTAGGCTCGGAAATATGTCAAAATATTAACCCGGAAGAAAGCAAGGCATTTTAACATAAGAATATTATTACAATATATATAGCCTTCTATTAGTAATTTTTACATAAAATATTGAATATTTTTTCTTAAAAATATATAAATGGTTATACTAACATGAGGCACTTATAAATAAAGAATACATTTCAACACATTCTTTTATCTAGACATGTTTTTTATTGCAATCTATCTATCTATCTATCTATCTATCTATCTATCTATCTATCTATCTATCTATCTATCTATCTATCTATCTATCTATCTATCTACCTACCTATCTATCTATCTATCTATCTATCTATCTATCTATCTATCTATCTATCTATCTGTCTGTCTGTCTGTCTGTCTGTCTGTCTGTCTGTCTGTCTGTCTGTCTGTCTGTCTGTCTGTCTGTCTGTCTGTCTGCCTACCTACCTACCTACCTACCTACCTACCTACCTACCTACCTACCTACCTACCTACCTACCTACCTACCTACCTACCTACCTACCTACCTACCTATCTATCTATCTATCTATCTATCTATCTATCTATCTATCTATCTATCTATCTATCTATCTATCTATCTATCTATCTATCTATCTATCTATCTATCTATCTATCTATCTATCTATCTATCTATCTATCTATCTGTCTGTCTGTCTATCTATCTATCTATCTATCTATCTATCTATCTACCTACCTATCTATCTATCTATCTATCTATCTATCTATCTATCTATCTATCTATCTATCTATTGTCAAAAGAAGAGTGCTTTGATAACAGTTTGAGATTGATGATTATTTTTTATATTGGGATTGTCTTGAAAACTTGCATAAAATAGAAAATACTGAGATTTATTTTATGAAATATTGTCAAAATTTATATTTTTTGTGTAAAGTTAAAAGTACTTGAATACAAAATTATATGCTGACAAGGGTAAAATTGACAAAATAAAAAATTTTATAAAAGAAAAGATCAGTGATAACATGAGGGAAAACAGAAAATAAAGATGTTCACATCAGCCCAGATATGACAAATACTTCTGAGAGAAATGGAAAAAGACAATCAAAAAGAGCAGAAAAAAGTAATATTCTATTTAGAAAAATATGAGAAAGCAATAAAAAGCAAAGAAGACTAACAAAAGAGACCAGAAGAAAGTCAGACACAGCTAAGAAACCTACAAATAAAAGACAACAAAAAATGTTTATAAAGATGGAGAAAATCAATAACAAAAGAAAAATGGATAATCAAAATATGAGCCAGAATATTCAAAAAGTTATCAAAAATGTGTATAAAACAGTGGAAAGAATAGAATAAAAAATAGATGACATTATACATTGTAACTCAAATAGTGGAGAGGTTGTACATGTGATATTTATAAGAGAAGAAAAAATGGCAAAAATGAATCAATAGGAAAGTCAGAAGCATCAAAGTTAATGTAGTAGGAGAATTAAACAATGTCAACTCACTCAAGAAAGGTTAAGTGAAAACTTCAGATAGATAAAAAATGAGCAGTAAATGTTTGACAAAAAACTGTATGAAAAGGAATTAGTGAGTGAGATTATAAGAAAAAAGCAAGTTTCCAAGAATCTGAGTTCTACCAAAGGAAGGCCAATTGATTTTTTAAAGATAAATTTATTTAAGCATGATTCAGGGGAAACCCTATGGAACACCTTCCATTAACAAGAATCAAAGAACATTACAAGATGATGTCAGCCTGCATTCATCTAAAACAATCAGAAAAATATGTGTGGTATTGTCACACAAACAACAAATTTTCCAAACATTAAAATTCTGTGCTGTATCAATATTGGATTAAAGAATGTCAGGTTGGCATACAATATCAGGTATCACAAAGAGATACAGAGTACATGCAGGAAAGTTTATATTTTTGGTGCTAATTATCGCAATTGAAAGGTTTGATAGTATTTGCTTTGTCAAGTGGTTATATAATTAGAATTGTTAAGTAGAATATGCTATATGTCATAGACCAAATGTCTATGTGTGCAACCAGAAGGGCTATTGAGCAGGTAGCAGAATTTTTGAATTTGTTAGTTTATAATTCAACAAATACAAAAATAGGAAAAAGGGATTTTAGTTTCTCCAGTTTTTAAAATAAAGGGTCTCAGATAATGAGAGATAATTCCAATATAAATAATATAGCTGTCAAAAAGATAATAGAAATAGTGTTTGAGAAGATGCTTAATAAAAGAAGATAATAGTTTAGAGAGAATAAATAATTCAGAGGAATAATAGTATGGACAACCTGAACCAAAATATTTCCTATTAACTCATTTCAGCTTTGCTCAGGTGAAAAAGTTAATTAAGTCTGCCTCAAGAATCATGTTCAATTAGATATCCACAGAAAAATATTTACAAGAGTTACAAAAAAAGACCATTTCTAGAAGGAAAATATTATTAACATATTTATATTTTTTCTTATGACATAAATGAAAAAAAAAAAGAAAGTAATCAAGATGAGATATTCTTAATCAAGATGAGGATCAATCATATTATTTTCATTTAAATATATGGGGGGGGGAATAAAAATTATTTCATCTCATGTTAGTTGCAGGATAACCTAGTTCTTAAATAAGAATTTAGTTGGGTTAAACTTAGCAAAAGATTTATATATCATGAACTGTTCATGTGACATATTTATGACTTGTCAATATTAAGATAAATGTTTAGTTTTTTTGGAGTATAATTATAAAAAGGGGATATTTTTTTTTTGTATAAATTTATTTTTAAAAAACAAAAACAAGAAACGATTAAAACTTTTAAATGCTGTTTATTAATTGAATAGAAAAAGAATAATATCTTTAAAAGTTGTTTATTAGTTAATTAAAAGAGGTTATGATATTTATTTCTGATTCAATGACATGCATTTTTCAAATAGATGTATAAATTAAAAACAGATAATCTTTGTAGCAAAAAGAAAATCAATTAATCAAGGTTTAATACAGTAATTTCTGAGATAGTCATATGATTGGATGAAAGATTGATATTAGAATTGTTTTCTAAAAAAAACAAAGAAGTATGTGGATAGTAGAATTCAGTACTAATTCAGTAGAGATAAAGTCCACAGTCATAAGCTCAGATTGTATGCTAAATTAATTCCATTGTTGATTATAAAAATATTTGCAAAGCAAGCTGATATTATGAAATGTACAAGAACAATGTGCTAAATTATTGAAAAAATTGAACATTACTGATTTATTTATGTAATTTTGTCACCAAAAAGGTAATGTTCTTGAAAGAATATTTGAAGTAGCCTTAAGTAATGATCCAGCAACTCTGTGTCTCAACTTATGTTAATATGAAATGAAGATAATTATTAAACTGAAAACCTTGAGCTACAAAAAAAGAGGGAAAAACTACATGGAAAAATAATGAAATGAAAATAGTTGTTAATCTGGAAATCTAAAATTAAAAAAGATAAATAAGATAAAATATTTATTGAAAAATCTATAACAATAAAAAAACCTGGAGCCAAAAGTTGACCAAACTACTATATACAAAGTATATAAGAAAATGATACTCAACTAGTCAACTAAAATAGAGGTTAAAAAGAGAAAGAAAACCATGGTGAAATGAGGTAATATGTAAATATTTTTCCAAATGTTATTTTATAAAAAAATGAAAAATATTGAGTAAGTGTTTTAGTAGTTTTGTTGAGAGGTTTTTTTATTTTTACTGGCTTAAAATTATAAAAGAGCATCACATTTTCAAAATAAAAAGGGAAGAAAGGTTTGAGTTAAAGTTATTTTTAAATGCCTTTATTGAAGTTTAAAATCAGTTTCTTTGTTGGTAAGTTAACTTGTAAATTTTTGTTCATTTTTAAGTTAGAATAAAATTTTAAAATTGAGGTTTAATACATTTAAATTCAATAGAATTGTTTGAAATTTAGTATACAACTAATTAATGGAAACAATGATAATTGGCAGTCTTTTTGTCAAAAATAAAACATTATTCCGATACATATGCATTGAAATCAGAGGGATTAGAATTGAAGTAATAATAATTATAAGAAACTGCAGGGATAATATAAGTATATAATATTTTTCATATTTTTTATATAAATAATTCATAATGCTCCAGAATAAAACGTTGTATTGCAGAACGTCTGTTAGTGTTCCAATATGTTTATAGATAATTCCTTGAGTTTTGATTCTAAATTGTAAATATGATATTCCTGAAGTAATATTTTTTATCACCTGTAGCTATACAATATTTTTAATATATATTTTTTATGTAAATAATTTATAATGCTGTAGAATAAAGGTTTGTGTTATGTTAGAATGTCTGTTTGTGTTCTAATACATATATAACTCCAAATGCCTAGAATCTAGCCAATTGTAATTTTATATGAAGTAATATTTTTTAACAATATTGTAGTATATATATACGTAAATTTATAAATAAATATTAGAAAATACACCGTCATTTAGAAGCGCTTTCAACTATCTTGTAGTTTTTGTCAACTAACACTTTTAAAATGTCAGCTTTCCCATAATTCCATGATGTCAACTTTCCCATAATTCTGTGATCTTAACATTTGCTGCTTGCCTATTAATTTACATCTGGCTTGTATTTATATATTAACATCGCCTCTTTAATTTTTATTTTATTATTATTTCTTTCAGTTTCCAATATTTTTACATTGCTATAATTAAAATCAAAACCATATATATGTGATTTATTATGGTCATAAAAGACAGAAGCTGATAAATTATCATTATTTTTATAATTTTGCTTTGTATTTTGAACACTTTTTAGTAATAATAAGTGCTCTTTTGTGCTTTTTTCCAATGTGCACCTCAATTCACCTATATCATTGTTTATTAATTTATTTAATGTAGGTGGTGCATAAAATGCAATATTACATATTCCTTTATAAATTTTTTCAATGAAACTTGCCTGTTAATTTGAAATATATGGTATTGATATCCAAAAATTTTTGTCAGAAGAATTAGCATTATTATTAATATTTTTATATTTAGAATTAAAATTTTTAACAGTATAATAAACACAATCATAATTGTATCCAACGTTTAACAATTCATTATAATAAATTTCAATATTTTTAGTTTTATCTGATGCATAACTTTTTGTTTAAGAAAGAATTTAAAATAAGCTTCAAGATAATAATTTTATTAATTTGTCTGTTGTGGATCTGGATTTTCAAAAAAAAATTTTTAAATCGTGGTACAAAATATGTTGGTGGACAATGGAAAGATAGTGATTTGGAATTGAAGTATGCTGTTGAAAGTTCCTTGGGTGTAATTAAATGTGATTCAAAGGTTGGCGATGATTTAGTTAAAAAAGTAAAAGAAAAGAATTTTTAATTTACAATAAATAATAATTGGAATGTACAAATTTCTAAATTTAAGAAATTTACATCTGAAAATAATCTCGTATGTATAAAAGAGGATAAAGGTTTAAGGATGTGTCTGTTACTAAAATCGGATTATGAAAAGAAAGTTATTGCTCAAATGAATATTCTTAATTTTGTAAAGGTTAATAAGGTAAATATTGAAAGTTTACGTGTTCAATTTGTTAATAACATTTTTAAAAAAGCCAAAAATAATGTAATTGATAATTCTACTTATTATAGGATTTATCCCTCAGCTGCAGTATGTCCTAGAATATTTTTAAATATAAAATTGCATAAAGAAAAAGAACCATTATGATTAATGATTGATTTTGGGGGTGCATTTTATTATGAAACATGTAAATTAATTGAAAAAATGTTACAGGAAATTCTTGGTTTTGGTATGTATACAATACGTTCATCAGTTGATTTCATTGGTAAAATTAATAATGTTGTTATTGATAATTATGATGTAATTTGTACCTTTGATATCAGTGAAATGTATGGATCAATTGATAGAATGACTTCTATTGAAATAATTATTAATGCATTAAAGTTAAAAAATGTTAACGTTAAAATAATAAAATTTATTGTTGAAACATTAAACTTTATTGATAAAAAATATTTATGCAATTTTTAAGCACAAATTTTATAAAATGAATAATGGGTGGCCTATGGGACTTCCTACAGTTGCCCAAATATGTAATTTTGTTATATCTACATATGAAGAAAATATTTTAAAAAAGGATCATTATCAGAAAGATATTATTTTATACAGTCAATATGTTGATGATGTTTTTGTTTGTGGAAAGCCAAATGCTATTAATGATTTGTTTAATGAATTAAATAATATAAAGGGCTTAAAATGGATTAAAACAGATGAAAATTCAATGACTGTTCAATTTTTAGATCTTAAGATAACTAGAAACAAAGATAAACTGGATTACTATATGACTCTTAAACCAATAGCAAAAAGCGGATATATTCCACATGAATCAAAAGTACCAATGTCACATAAATTGGCAGGTTTAAAGTCCTTCTTATTTAGAAATGATAACATTTGTAAATATGCATCGAATAAAACTAAAAATATTGAAATTTATTATAATGAATTGTTAAACGTTGGATATAATTATGATTGTGCTTATTATATTGTTAAAAAGTTTAATTCTAAACATAAAAGTATTAATAATAATGCTAATTCTTCTGATAAAAATTTTTGGATATCAATACCATATATTTCAAATCAACAGGCAAGTTTCATTAAGAAAATTTATAAAGATATATGTGATATTGCATTTTATGCATCACCTACATTAAATAAATCAATAAACAATTCAAAAGATAAAACTTTATTGACAAATAAAAATTGTATCATTTACAAATAGATGTGTAGGTGTGGCAGTGGATATATAGGTGAAATGAGGTGCACATTGGAAAAAAGAACCAAAAGAGCACTTATTCAAAATACAAAACAAAATTATAAAAATAATGATAATTTATCAGCTCTGTCTTTTATGACCATAATAAATCATGTATATATGGTTTTGATTTTAATTATAGCAATGTAAAAATATTGGAAACTAAAAGAAATAATAATAAAAGAAAAATTAAAGAGGCAATGTTAATATATAAATACAAGCAAGATTTAATTAATAGGCAAGCAGCAAATGTTAAGATCACAGAATTATGGGAAAGTTGACATCATGGAATTATGGGAAAGCTGACATTTTAAAAGTGTTAGTTGAAAAAAAAACTACAAGATAGTTGAAAGTGCTTCTAAGTGACAGTTATAGATTTTTATTTTTATTTTTATAAACTTTTAAGTACTGTATTTTCTAATATTTATTTATAAATTTATGTATATTATTTTGAAGAAATACAGACATTGATTTGTAATACTATTTTATATATATATATATATATGTAATATATATTTTATATATATATATATATATGTATGTATATATATATATATAGGATTGGAAATATGATGATGTAATGCCCAAATTCCTTATTAATAGCAATATTATTGTCATTCCCATATTGACCTTAAGTCACTGTACCAACTCTAGCTAAGCATTTATCTAATACTTAGCTATTAAGAAGAAGATCTGAAATTTTCAGATATTTATATGTCTTCAAATACAGATCTCCAATTAAAATAATCATATGGGTCTGAACTAAATTCAGATACACCATATATTAATAGGCTTAGCAATCTAAAACAGCCAAGTAATAATAATAATAGTAATAAAGTCTGAATTTATAAAGTTCAGGCCATATGATTATTTTAGTTGGAGAGCTGGATTTGAAGATATGTAGATGTTTGAAAATTTCAGATGTTCTTATTAGTTAAGTATTACATAAATGTTTAGCTGAGTTGGTATTTTGAATCTAGTGTCCTAGCTCCTCACTAAAGAAAGCCATAGCTTGAAACCAGTCTGGAGATGGGAACTCTTCTAGATAAAGATTTTGAATGCATTCTCTTATAGTATTTATTATAAAAAATAAAAAAATAAGCTCATTTAGAGCTATTTGCATACTCTCTATTTTACATATTTGTAAATGCAAGCTGTAAAAGTCATGCAATGTATGACTTGATTTTATATATATGTGTATGAACTCTGACTTCAACTAAATCCAACTTATATCTTAGTTAAAAATTATCAGTCATCTGAGAAGAAAGACCAAAACATTTTTTTAAATCTTAAACTCAGAGGTAAAAATCCACCAACTCACATTGGTTGTTGCATGTATCAGTAGGCAATCCATACTCATTTATCATATAAATAATTTGAAATATTAACAGCTGTAATGAAAAGGAAATATAGAGTAATCATTAAGAATTTACACTACACAGTTTTCTTAAAGCTGTAAAAAAATCAAAAAAATTTCCCCACAGTTAAACAACAAATTCTTTTTGAAGCTGAATGTGATATATGTGAATTAGAATATTTGATTCAACATGGGTTTCTATAGCAATGCAAACTCATCTTCAAGTTTTTATTATATCTTTCTGTGTTTTTTTTTTTTGTGGCATCAGAAAGAAGGATCACATTTATAAATGTATATGCTTATTTAAATTATAGAACTATAGTGACTTATTAAACTGTGATGTTATTTTAGATATCAAACATTTTATGCTATTAAAGTTTTTTAATCTTCAAAGCATTATATTTTATATTTGATCTATTGCTATATAATAAAAATTTGAATTTAAATTACAATTTTCAAATCGGTTGAAAATGTTAAAGGACTTTGAACATAGTTCACTTGACTATAACGAATAAGAAGATAACTGATACATTATTGAAAGCTACAAGAAAGACAATTAAAACAAAAAACAAACAAACAGCAATTTACAACAAATTTTTTTGCTGAGACTAGGTAATGTAAGACCAAAGAAGGTATATAAATATTTTAATGGATCATTTTTAAAAATATTTATATTTCTTTTTTCATTCCAAAAACCTTTATTCACCAAACAAAATACAATATCAAGAATACAACATAGAGAAATTACAGTTAGAAATTTACATGACATGTTACATAGTTGAAGATAATACATTAAAAGAAATTTAGAATTAAGATACATGGAGTTTATATAATCAAGCATTACATATTGAGGGTGTCGAGGGGTCGTATTATAATCATTTATGACAACACCACCATTGTTAAGTAATAAATAGAAAATAAACATAGATAACCCTATTAGATAATAATCATTACAGAAATTGAGTAAATATGACATACAGTTCAGAACTTATATATAGCATTCCCCAGTTTAGCAGGATACATTAAAGGAAATTGAAAGTAATCACTAACTTAGTTTAACATCAAAAATTACCCAATTAGGTGTAAATCACAGATATGAACAAATGATAATTTATCTGAATGTGTTCCAATACTTACAGCAATTAAATGCCCATAAGACTTGATAGGTTAAATGAGAGGTAAAGCCATAAATGCAGGAGAACAGAGATTAAGAGGTAAGTTCATAATTAGTCCTACCACTCAAAACACTTGTAATATATAGGATAGGGATATACACAATGCAATCACACTTGAACCTGTAGTGTGATGGGTAATTGTTTTTTTTTTCCCATTCTAACTCTAAAAGGCAAAAAAAAAAAAGAATGAATTAAAATTCAAAATTGAATAAAAAGAAAAAAAATACTAAAGTCATAATTTCCTATGAAATTAATTAATGATTTAAAATTTTCTTGCACAAACACAGTTATATTATCATAGTCAGTACAGAAAGGTGATTATTTGATGATGTGAAAGGCTTATGTCAATCAAGGCCATTGTTTAGAAATATGATCTATCTTATATTATAAATAACATGTTTCTTAGAAGATTACCACTAATTAACCACATTTACAGCATATAATTTTATTGTTACAAGAGAAATTATTTTTACCCTACACCAGGGGTGGGCAAATAGTGGCCTGAGGATTGCATGCAGCCCACTAAGAGTTTTTATGTGGCCCTCCAAGACAATCAGAAAATTCCGTCTTGAACTGAGATTTCCTTCCCGTGCGCGACTGAAGATTCATTTTGTATTTTCCACTACGATGGCCACATCAATACACATGCGCAGTGTAGATATGATGTGCAGTGCTTTTCCAGTTGATTTGGTTAATTTCAATTTTGTCTTTGCATTAGCATATATATACATTTCCAACTTTAGTAAAACCATCAACCCTCCAAAAAAATGTAAAATCGATGATGAATGTTGTGTGTTTAATGAAGAATGGACAAACAAATATTTCTTTGGTAATACAGGGAATAAAGCAGTGTGTGTATTGTGTCATGAAAAAAAAGGTGCAGCCCTCCACTAACCTTCACTTCCACAAAGTGGCTCTCGATGCGGCCCTCCACCAACTTCTGTGGCCCCTGAGCCAAAACAATTGCCCACCCCTGCCCTACACTATACATTTAGTATCTTAACCTAGAAGAGAAGGAAGATAGGAAGAAAGAAGGAGAAATGTAGGTCAACATGAATGAATTAATTTCATCCTTGAACTACATTAATGATGATCCTGAGATTATCTTCAAGACAGGGAGATATATATATATTCCATCAAAAATTATAAATTATTAAAGGTAGGAGAATTATGAACTAAAGATTCAAAGTCAGGATCCGGAGATCCCAGGATTTATTTTGGTATTCATAACTCTGGTACTTGAACTTCTTATGAACTCCTAAATAATAAAGCCACATATGGTTTTTTCTATCATGCATAGTTAGGTATAGTTAGTATATCACCCAACTTGGAATTGGAAGGGTTCAGGATTGATTCTGGCACTTGTAGGTCTGGCGCTCAAATGTCTTATGAACTCGTGAGCAATAAAACCTTGTGCCTTTTTTATGTGGGGCTCCAAATATGCATTAATCACATGAGTAAAGTCATTTAAAAAGGTAAGAAATATGAAGAGGCATTTCATGCTGAATCGGAATTTTTCACTTAGATCAGATCACAATCTTTCATGTCTTAAATATCTTTACATAATCTGTATATATATATAATTTTAAAAATCATAAAAATCCATATATTTCTTTTAATAAATTGGCATATTAATTCAAATAATTCTTACATGCATAATGTGTCAATATATATATATAACTTACAAGCTTAAGAGATAGGGTCATGTGATCTATGATTTGATCTATGACTCTTATTTTCACTATTTATAGTCTCTGCCAAAAGTCTTATGCAATTTTCTATTGCTATGACTACTAATATATGGTATGGCTGAAGATCTATCAGCCCCATATAGCTATTTGAGTTGGATAGCTGGGTTTGAAGACATGTAGATGTCTGAAAATTTCAGATTTTCCACTCAATAGATAACTTTTAGCTAAGTGCTTAGCTTTGGGTTGGTATTTTTAGATCTAGTGTCTGAACCTACCCTGACACCTCTCTGAGGAGTGCCAAAGCATGAAACCATGGTCAGGGGTTTGGGGAGGGGTTCCTGATGGGGATATTTTAAGTGCTGGCTCTGGCTAAGCATTTATCATAAAGCTTGTAGAGGAATTGGCAATCCTCACTGTTTATATATATATATATTATATAATGAGTGTACTAACAGCTCTTACCAAGCTTTTCCGAATATCTCTATCCTCATATCAGTTTCTAGCTCTGGCTGTCATCAGTGAGGCACTAGAATATTTAGGCATTAGATTTAAAAATACCAGATCAAGGCCCAGCATTTATCTAATATTTAACTATTAAGTAGAAAACCTGAAATTTTCAGATATCCATACGTCTTCAAGTATGCTCATTATATAACATTTGTAGTACAAGCATATTAAATTAAGATATGTAATGTATGACTTGATTTCCTTGCAATATATATATATATATATATATAATTTCAAGCTTGAAAATCAAACATTGCAATATTTATCATATATATATATAATTTCAAGCTTGAAAATCAAACATTAAATATTTATTACCACCTAATTGTATAACAGTATTTTTAACTTTACAAATATTGTTTTTATTCTATGAATCAATATTTATTTTTATAAACATTTAAATTATAAATGTTGTATAGTAATAAAGCTGTATGTATTTTTAGGAATGGATAAAGACAGTAATTGTATATGTGGTTTTATAAATGTAGAATATTATTGATGTTATCCAAAAATAAATTTATATTAATATCACTTTACATGCATCATCTACAGATATTAATAAAAATGTACACTCTTTAAATCGATGAAAAATTAACCAATCTCTTGCACCTGTGTTTCCATCAATAAACTTGATATCTTTAATGTAACAATTCAATTTTTTGCAATTCAGTTTCTTTTATTTGAGTATCTTCAAAATATTCAATTTGATATTAATGTTTGAAATTGAATTTTAATGGTAATTTAACTAAAATCTTTGTATCAACTTATTAATTGATAAGGCAGTGCTTATAGCCAAATTCATTTTAAAATAACATATCTTTGATGAGATCTCAGATGATCTGCTGAGGAGTTAATAATTTCAAATTTATTCATAAACACATGCCCTTCAAGAAGTTAGTTGTTTTTTTAAAATTCAAAGTGCTATATAAAAAATATAAATTTCTATAGAGGGTGAAAGTAACATAACATTAATATATTACATATTTAGGTGAAATTCAATTAATTTTTAAATAAATTTTATGTATTTGTAGAAATAATTAAAAAGAATTTTGAAAATGGCCATAGAATGTGGTTGAAACATTATAGCATAAAAACAATTTATAAAATAAAAATATAGAACTGAGTTTTCATATATAAAAAATATATACTGTTTCTACAGGCATGAAAGTATATTAAGCATACATCTTTTTTTATTACTACTATTTTGCAAAATATTTTAATTTTCTGTTATTTACATAATCTATGCAAGTTTTGCCCATAATATTTATTAGAGTTTAAACAATTCATTAAATAGTATTATAATTTTTAAAGTTTATCTGTAACAGATGCCTTTTCACTTTATCGATTATATATATACCGAGTAGCATTTATTACTATAATAAATCTTTGATAAATCTTTTAAAGATTTTAGTTTAAAATTCAAATAAGATCTTATTTTTTAACATCTAAGGTTTAAAATATTGAAGTACTGTGATTTAAAAACTAAAAAAGTTGAATAACAATTATATATATATAAAGGATGATAAAAATCAATAATTTCAAATTAAAAAAAGCATCTTGGCCAAACATCCAATTCCAAACCCTCCAGATTTCTCTTGTTTGCCTTTTAATTAATTATGTACATGTTTTGACACGTCTGGTATATTTATTCGTTACTAGCAAAATATATAATCAATCTATTTTATTTTGTCAATATCGTAAAGATCATATATATTGAATTATTTAAACTTATGAAAAACTTTGACAGATATTAGGTAATATTATTTGTGTAACTTTATCAAATCAGTGTTTTATATCAATCCATAAGTTGTCTTTTGGAAACATTTAAAGTATAAATTTAGTTATATTTGATGTTTGGTTGTGATAGCCCTCCCGAGCTTTATTGATTGTTATTTGGGTCTAATTTTCAATTACGTTCGTTTTTGCTACAGCTGTGACACATACTTCTAGTTGCCAGTGATTGTCCTAGCTCCATGATAATCACGTAGCAATATGGTGCCGATCACCAAAGGGTCATCTGTGGGCTTTCTTATTGCTCATATTCCATTTTCTGCTCCCTCTCCCCTTACATTTAAAACTAAAATTACCATAACTCAAAAAGCGTATATTCAGAAACAATGAATAAATGCTAAGGCAAGCTGGAACGTATATAATATAAATATCTTATCTATAATTCATTGAATTATTTCAAAGTTTATAAAATAAAGTCAATTTTAAAGATAAAGTAAAAGATTTTTTCACCCCCGTTTTTACCAGCATTGTAACATTCAAATTTTAAAGATTTTCTCCCCTCTCTCTCCATCTATTGTTTTAAAACTAACGTCACAGTTGTGTGTATGCGTTCTTTCATAATATATCATTTCTGTTTAGAATATTGAAAATAATAGCTATAAATCAATTTTAATCTTAATCAGCTAAAGCTCTGTTTATTGTTATAAATAATATCACAAATGTGATTGAAACTTCACGGACAAAAAAAAAACCATGCTCTCTCCCGTATGATTTATTTATTTAACTTTAGTATTATGGTAATAGACGCGCAAATCTAATCAAAATAAAAGATTCTAAATATTATATTTTACATTACGACTATAGTGTATAGTAAAACAATCGATTAAACCATATGAGAAGGCTTTATTAGAATCAAACAAGTAAGGAAAAAAAAATAGAAATGATCCAGAATTAATTTGTAAGTTCTTAATCTCCTTTTGAAACTAACATTTTAACAATAGATTAGTAAACGCAACACGCATAAATAAATATAAAAATATATCAAATGTTGTTATTATCAATAAAAACGTAAATAAGTTTAATAATAGTAATTATAAGCAATATAAAAAATAGGAGAATTCAAAATTACAAACTGGATTCCAAAATAAGTAAATATATAGACTGTATTTTTGAGCATATAAGGCGCACGCGTATATAATACACGATCGATTTTTTTCCTTAAAAATTTACTTAAAAAAAAAAAAAAACGTTATTATAAAAACATGTAATAGTAAAAATAAAATAAGAATAATACAGTACTATAAATAAAGTTGCTTTATTAATCATTTTAATTATGGAAACCTAAAAATTTCTCATCAGTTTCATTTATATCGTCAATATCTCTCACACCTGGCTTAACGTTATTTTCTTCGTAAATTGCTTCGTCTTCTGTACCATTAATGGTATTAGAAATTCAGGAATAGAAGATTTTATAATCATTTTTTGTGATATCCCATAACTGCTTTACGCGACCACACACCTGTCTATTGCTAGTCTTTTTTTTCTTTTTACAGTTTGTGTTAAATCATGGCTTTCTCATGTCATATAACTATTCGAATTTCCTCTGTACTACATATATATAATGCACATCCTATTGGTTTCACTTTAAAATTTTTAAAAAAGTATGTAGTATAGGTATAAAATGTGATGCACATACATATATATGCATGTCAATAAAATAAATAAAAATAAATAGAGGAGGGCAGGAATGATGTGGAGAAGAAAGGCTAGATCGGAGAAAATATATTGAACTTAGAGAGACCTTCATCCTGCAGTGTACCGATAATGGGTGAAAATGATGATAATGATATATGAGTATATACATAAGACCTAGAAGAGGCCATATGTGAAATGGATGAATGAAATAAAGAAGTGTGCTGGAGTGATGAAGAAAAGAGAGGCTAGAGATCGGAGAAGATGGATTGAATTTGCACCTTCATCCTGCAATGGACCAATAATGGTTGAAAATGATGATTATGATACACATCAATAATATGGATTCACTTACTCATCTGTAACATGCACACATACAGAGGGTAGGTTAAGTTTCTGTGCTAATATATGGTTTTGATATTGTGAAGTTAAGATGAAATGCACTGATAAAAACGAAAAATTCGAAAATATATATTTATACTGCAATGATCGACCATTCTTTTGTTAAAAATGAGATAAACCAATCCCTACTTAACATGAGAGTGGTATAGGAAAAGGTATTTAGATTTAGTTGTGTAATATTTCTGGTTTATCTGGAGAATGAGGGTCATTCACAAAATGCATGTGTAGTGAGAGGAGAAGATCTGAGTTTCTGCACTGGCAGATATTTATAATATAAAGGATTTAAGATGGGAGATGCAGTAATAAAGAAACTAAAAAATATTGCATGTTAGTGGTCTGGATTTGATTCCCATTTGGACAAAATTTGAATTTTTTTTTTTCAAATTTTGATCAGGATTATGATTTTTGTTCCAGGGTCTAGCATATAGTCAATATATCTAACTATCTAATATTAGTCAGTAAAAGGATGTTTTAGCTAAAGGACAAAGAAAGAAAAAATTTCTTAAACTCTCATCAATTGATCATTGGCAAGAGTGACCAGTAATGTCTCCTCTCATTGATTTTTATGGGAAGATGGGGTGATAAATAACCCTTTAGGTCTCCAGTGAACTATTTGAAAATTGTTTTTATCTTTTATTCACATACACCAGACAAGATGAAAAGGTTTTAAGTATTTTTTCACTTACAATAAATTTAGAAGTTCTGTTTTTTTATTGAAAAACTTAGTATTCTTCTGTTTAATTTCCAACTTCTTATGATTGCTTTATGTTTTTAGTTACTCCTAAAATATATATTTTTGAAGTTTAAAAATTTCCTTCCACTTCTTCTTATTTGCATTGCTTATATAATATAATATACCTTATACTCCACAATTTACACGTCACAAGGCACTTTTAATATATGATTTATTTTATCTCCTCTTGCCTACAGTTTCAACTGCCCAGCAGTCATTATCAGAGCTCTTATAACCTCTGATGATGACTGCTGGACGGTTGAAACTGTAGGCAAGAGGAGATAAAATAAAATTATATATTAAAAGTGCATTGTGAAGTGTAAATTGTGGAGTATAAGGTATATTATATAATATATATTTTTGCATTATCTAAAAGTATATTCATAAAAAACAGACAATTCAATTTTCTTTTATTTTAAAAGATGCAGCCTTTGTTCTTCAGTGAAGTTGATAATTAAAAATACTTGTTTATGTGTAGATGCCTATACTTTCACATATAGTATTGATAAACTTACATCAATATCCTATAAAGATAAAAAAATATTTGACTTCAATAACTGCTATGTTGTTATATACTGACTGATTTATTAATCTTTAATTGAGTTTAAAGTTTATATATGAACTAGGAGTAATATGATAATCTCTAAAGTCTGAAATCAGAAGTTTGACACTTGCAAATCAAATTATAATTTTATTGATAAAACCAACGAAGTCATTTGTAAAAGATTGGAACCTATTCAAATTGAAGAATGCATATTCAATACTAAATCCATATTAGGTATCATTTATATTTTAAAATATTTTTATTCATAAGTTTTAGGAATATATGATGGAATGAATATTTTAAATAAATCTCACTAACATATCCACATCTGTAAAGAGAGATGAAGTTGGATTAAATATTCCATGTATTCAATATAATAATATATAAATGAATTTAAAGTTCATTACTGGTCTAGGTATAATATAATATTTTTAGCCTAATAGTAGTCATCATCATCATCATCATTTTCAACCATTCAATCAACTGATGGATAAAAGGCTATCCAAATTAATCTGGTTTCCATCTTGAAGCTTATGTTTTCTACATCATGCCAACAAACTTCCTCATTGCATCCATACATCTCATAAATTGCCTCTTTCTTGATGTTTTATAATGAGTTAGGATCCAGTTTGAGACTTCAATTGTCCATCTATTATCATCACTTCTTGTAATATATCTAACTTTTAACTCAACTTTAATCTCATAATACTTTCAATGATGTCACTCATATTTTCTTTCGGTCTCTTCTTTAGTTATTCCTAACATACATCTCTCCATAGTTCATTGAGTGATTTGATATCTTCATACTCCTTTTCTTTTAAGCATCCAAGTCTGAGATCCAGAAGTAAAAACTGATACAACACATTTATTTAATGCTTTCTTTTTAAACATATAGGCATATTTCCATTTAATATTAAGTTATTTTATAGAAAGCACCTCATCTAAGATTAATTCTATCATTAATTTTATCCATTATATATCCATATTTATTAATGATCTGATTTAGGTATTTGTAGTTATTAACTTCTAATTATTCATTAAGGCTGTAAACCTCAAGAATATCTGCGTGAAAATGCGAAGGTAGGGACCTCTGCAGGTCTTAACCACAAGCTTATGCCTTGAAAAAAAAAGAGGTCCCTACCTTCACATTTTCATGCACATATTCTTGAGGTTTACAGCCTTAGTAAATATTACTTATGTAATCAATGTGCATTTAAATAAGTTTATAATTATTCATTATAAATCTTTATTTTTCTAGTAATAGTCATTTTTTGATAGAAAGCAGAATGTTTCATACTTGTAGATCAAATTATAGAATACAATATTAGTCTGTTTTATATTTAAAAACCAAATAAAATAGAGTCTTTGATAAATTTACTTACTGTAGTTTTAATAAAGTAACAGGAAATATTTGCTAGACAATAATACAAGTAGAACAAATATGTATTCAAAATAAGTTAATATAGAGATGTTAAGTAATACAAAGCTATATGAACTGCTATTGTCATAAAGCTTTACAAAAATTGTAGTAAAAGTTTGCATGACTTGTAGAAATCCTGGATTTCTATGAGAACAAATACCCAGGGACAGTTCCAGAGCTCTTTCTCAGTGCTTTGGTTTTTTTTTTTGAAATTTTATACTTTACCCCACCCCATAAAGAGCATACTAAAGTTTTATGTAATATTTACATACAAGTATTGTATATATATACTAGCTAAATATAATTATAAAAAATTTGAACCCACACTTTACTCCATGTTTATAGTAACTTATCTTCCATTGATGGCTTATTTCCTCACTGTGGTCCTATATTGGATTTATTAGGATGTGGTTAGTCATGGATGCTTATTTAATTATTTACATTGACCATATTAAGTTCAATTTAATATTTTATTTATCAAAACTTTTACTAAATAATTAATTATATACTTAAAAGTGATAGAATAGACCTAGAATATTATTAATAAAGTTTTACATAATTTATTTGCCATATGAAGCTTTTTTAAAATGGTTAAACTGATGATAAAATAAAGAAACCTGTAGAGATTCCAACCATGTGGTTTATAGTCGGTTTTTCTTCACAATTCTACAAATCAGTCACTTTTAAATTTTATTTAGGAAGAAGATGAGTTCAATGGCTACAGATGATCATGAATTTATTAATGATCCAATTGCATCTAGGAATATCAAGTCCAGATGGCTATACAGTTGGATCCAATAAATGAAGTTTGTTTGGAACATCATAAAAATGAAATTTTTAGGATATACTTTTTATATTGTACATTTTTGGTTGAACAGTTAAATAGAGGATTTTGATTTGAGACAAGTCATAGATGGTGGAACTATATCCTTAGTTACTGAAATGTCTAACATGTTTAACCACTTTCTATACATTTTCTGTGAAGTAATTTCTCTTTGGATTAAATTTATATTCTTAAACAGGTATTGCTTTTTCCCCTTGATTCAAATCAATGGACACCAAATAATAGTCAAATAGGCTTTTAAAACTGACATCTGGTATTTGTCCTTGTCATGGAAAGCATTAATTTGTCCTATTTCCAGCATCCATTTTTAGTTCATCTCCTGCTGTGAAGCCCCATGACTTGAATAGTCCAAGCTCAAACCAACCTATATAAATACAGGATAATCCTAAATTAGTGATTACACTTTTAATGACATATTAAAAAGATAATTAAATATTTGAAATTCTATAAAATGATACAAAAGTTAACAATGAAATAACAATATATAACTAAGAATTGGCTAAGAAATTTATTGAAGAAAATAAAAATCTCAAAAGTATAACACCACTAAAAACTATACACAAGCTATTAAACTATAGAAAATTCTTGGTACAGTAGTGCTTCCCAGTGCAAGCCTTAATTATCAATGGATGTGTAAAGATGTGCACATCAAATTCCTATCAAATTCTTGATCATCCAATATCCTCAGATTAGTTTTTAGCTTGTGACTTTCATCAGTGAGGAATCTTGGATGTGAAAGCACTATTATGAGATCCAAGGATCCAGGTGCATCTAAGTGCAGTACTGTCAGATTCAAGCCTTATCACTAAGAAAAACCACAATCTTGAAATTAGTTTGGGATATTGGATGAGTCAGCACTAAATAGGGCTTTTAAATATTTTTTCCTTTTAAATAAATCTTTTTTTCTAATCACCAGAAATACAGAATAATTTTTATTTTTTTCTGTTTACAAAACTATGCACACAAAGAGATACGTACAATTTTCATTATATCATCATCCAGCTTTGATCTTTACTTTCACATTTAGTTTTAAGATCATATTCAATATGATGAATATATGCAAATAGAGTGTTTCTACAGTTGATTAAGTCTCAAGTGGATTCCTGTATAGCTAATGACATCAGGCTTATTGTGAGAAGAATGGGATAAACAAAAAAATTAGTTGATTTTTCCATCAAACATATATAATTTATTTAGCACATGTCTATTAATATTTTGAGCAGCTTAACTGGTAACAAAACATCATGAAAAAACTGTTAAAAATTCTAACCAGGGGTTAGATTTATTAATATTTTTATTAAGTCACTCAATTCTACCTCTACAGCCACAAATTTGGTAGTCATTAACTATGTGGTTAAAGTTTATGTTTATTGTCATTTACATAGACAAATGACTGTTAAATTCCATATATGATGCAAATGACCACAGTAATTATGGGTTGTCCTGAATTTCTTGACAGGCTACGGACACATCTAGAAAAATAAAATTCAGCTGCTTTTTATTTTTGGATCTTCATCATAATTTTTTTGACTATAGATTTTTGTTTGAATAGTCAAAAAGATGATCTTAATTTGAGACAAGTCTTAGGTGATGAAACTATATCAGGAGTAGGGAGTTTAATCTAACAACTTTTACACATTTTTGTAATACAATTTCTCTTTTGATATTTGATGCAAAAATATCTGAAAACACAAGATACTATAAACGAGTATATATAAGTATTATACCAATAGTTCTTATGATGCTATTTAACTGCCTATTCATAAGTTTAGTGGGGGAAGTTTTTTTCCAAACATGGACACAATAATCACCAACATGATTCACTAAATTAAAATAAGTTATCCCCAAAGTATTTGCGTTAGAGCCAATCAGAAGTTAATAAGTTAGATTACAGTTTAAAAATCCTCCAAAAAGCATGGGATAGGATTGTATTTTCAGTCTATTATTGCAAAAAATTATATTCCAATTGTAAAAGGTTTTTTATTTGTTGTTTAAAAGATTATACTGTCTTCATTGTATTAGAAATAAAATCTAATTCTTTGACAAAGATTTTTCATGTCATTATTAAAGGACTTTTCTACTTCAGAAAAATATCTCTTTTGAAATGTCAAAGCAATATTGTAAGCTTATAAGATTTTCTATATTTTACTTTTGTAAAAATTGAATGTATTAATTAAAGTAAATGATAGAATTGAACACTGTGGTGGATCACTCTGTAAGTTTAAGATAAGTCTGCCATTTCAACTCCATGGGTGCTTATACGTTGAAATGTGTACATTTGTAGATACAAACATGAAAGCAGTCAACACTTAAACACTATCTATATCAATAACAATCAACAGTCAAAATCTGTTATCAAGGCATCCTCTTTTTAACAATAAAGAAGGAAATTTACCTTCATCTATGGTTTAATAATATAGATATTGGTATTTGTTCAATGTTGACCTTTTTCATGTATTTATATTTATAAACCTATTTAGCATTAAATATTATTAGCTTTATTATCTGCATATATATGCATAAAAAACAGTCTTTAAACAACTCATTTAATTATGATGAAACAACAACCACTAATGAAGAACTGAAAAAAAGGCATTAACTTCAGAGCTGAACATTTGGGTTTCATTATTCATTTGTTAATCCTTTATTTGTTAATCCTTTAATTAAAAATATGTTATCCATTTACTGATAAATTGATGAGTAGCTTTAGATGGTTGCTCAAACTGAAATCCCAAGACTGATTTGTAGTATAATATTTAAGATTTCTTAGCCAGATTTGAACTGTGATCATAGACAAAAACAGGTAGATATTTCACAATGATCTCTTCCAAGATGTTTTTCAAATCAGAAATATGAGCTTAGCATAAAACAAAAATAAAATTTCTTGAAAGTGATAGAGGGTGCTATGATGATGTTATATCTTACATCAAAGTCTTTATCATTGTAATCTATACTTTGTCTTTATAATTCAAAAAGTAAGTAGACATAAATGCAGTTATTGAAGGAATGTTGATTAAAAAAGAAGAGGTATTTTATATAATCATTCTAAAATGTCCACAACTTCATAAAACCCTTATTGCATTGCTTCTGTTAAATCATTACACAAAACCAATTTGTCATCATGCACATTTCATAATGCTTTATTTAATTTACAACAGTTTCAACGAAAGAACAGTCTTCCTCAGATATTTGATACAGTTCTGCTTTTTTTTAAATGACAAACTAAGATCATTAATTTGTAGTATAATAGTTTGATAGACAAATACTTCAAATATCTGAAGATGATCACTAATCAGTTGAAATTGACATATATTTTTTAAAAAAGGTTTATTAAAGAATCAGTTGTATCAAGGGGTTGGCAAATCATCATCAATAAGATTAAATGTTAGCACTTAAATATAGAGCTCTGTTTCTATAACCCTAGTTAACCCAAATTGTCTTTAGATACATGGTTAAATATATGCTTTAATATATTGAGCAGCAAGAATTGATACAACAGTAGCTAACTTTCTATTTATTAGCACCACCCAGTGCAAGCCATAGTAATCAATGAATGCAAGAAGATTTTTGCATAAAATCCCTATCTAAGGCCTACCCATCCAATATCCCCAGACTAGTTTCTAGCTCCTCATTGATGAAAACCCCAAGCTAGAAGTTAATCTGGGGATATTGAATGAGTAATACCTAAAATCCTTATCTAGGCCATACTCATTAAATATCCTCAGACTAGCTTCTAGATTCTCACTGATGAAGGTCAAAAGCTAGAAACAAGTCTGAAGGTATTGTAAGAGTAGGCCCGAGATAGGAATTTAATGCACAAACTTTCTTGCATTCATTGATTACAATGGCATGCACTGGGTAACACTGCTGTATGCAATGTTTGCTACCTTGTGTAGGCATATAATATAGTTATCACATAATATTTAGTGGTTTAACATCACTCTTGCTGTGAGATGATGGTAACTATGGTTATTAAGAACTAAAGACCCCAAAATGTATAGATACTAAACTGAGTTCAGATCTGTATGATGATACAAGTGAATGAGCTTGGATTGTAAACATTTTTGTTTTATTTTGAAAATATTTATAGTTAACTAATAAGATAAAAGTTGATTGCTAGAGAATACAGTGCTTTCAGATCCAAGGCTCCTCACCGACAAAAACAACAAGCCATAAACTAATAAACATCAAATAATCACCATTTCTTATGCTTGCTTTTAATGGTTGTTAAAACAGGCAAAACTCTCTATATATATTGCCACTCAGTGCAAGCCAGTGTAATCAATGGATGTCAGAAGGTTTGTGCATAAAATCCCCATCTAGTGCCTACTCATCCAATATCCCCAGACTAGTTTCTGGCTTTTGGCCTTCATCAGTGAGGAGCCTTGGATCTGAGAGCACTGCACCAATCTTAGTATCTAATGCAACCCTCCAGCAGCCTCCTTTTATCTCTACTTAACTACTAAACTATGAGACTTAAATTGAAAACACCATAATATTTTCAATCCTAATATTTGAAAACACCATAATATTTTAAATCTTAATATTTTAGATCCTAAGATCTAGGTGCAGTGCTCTCAGATCCAAGGCTTCTCACTGACGAAAGCCAAAAGCCAGAAACTAGTCTGGGGATATTCGATGAATAGGCACTAGATGGGAATTTTATGCACAAGCCTTCTGGCATCTATTGATTACTCTGGCTTGTTCTGAGTGGCAATATGTATAGAGAGTTTTGCCTATTTTAAGCTACAAACTAGTTTGGGGATATTGGATGAGTAGGCACTAGATAGGGATTTTATGCACAAGCCTTCTGGTATCCATTGATTACCCTGGATTGCACTGAGTGACACTACTGTATGGAGAGTTTTGTCTATTTTAATAAGTTATGAACAAGCATAACAAATGGTGACCATGTAATGTTTAATGGTTCAATACCGATCCTGCCAATAGAATAGTGGCGGCTATGGTTATTAAAAAACCAAAGAAATCAAAATATATGGGTACTGAACTGAGTTCAGACCTATATGACTATATAAATTAATAACCTTGGATTGAAAATATTATTGTATTTTCAATTTTATTCTCATAGTTTTGTAGTTAAATGAGATAAAAGATGGCTGTTGGAAGGTTGCATTAGATCCTAAGATCTAGATGCATGCTTTCAGATCCAAGACTCCTCACTGATGAAAGCCACAAGCTAGGACACTAGTCTGAGGATACTGGATGTTAAGCACTGGTTAGGAATTTTGTACATATACCTTCTTGCATCCATTGAAAACTATGGCTTGCACTAGGTGGCACTATTGTATTTTTGATATTGTTGCAACGATTTGTATAAGCACAGGAAACGGTGGTCAAGTAAGGTTTAGTGGTTTAATAAGAATTGGTATATATATATATATGCGGTAAATGAATATAATTACAAAATTTCGAAAAATCCTACTTATTAAACAAACAAGCAAAATAAAAACAAAACAGTGACCACAATTTATTTATAAATGGGGAAGGGGAAGGCGGCCATATATTTGCTAAAATAATTTTTTAAAAATTTTATTGACTATCTGTATGTTCTTAATTAATCCATTTTATAAAGAATTATATTTAATACAAATTGAGTCAATGTTTGCATGAATTAAAAGCGAAGATCAATAAAAGAATAACCGTGTAATGGTTTTTTTAAATAAATGAAATAGTTATTTAAAAAAAAAGAAAATAGACTTGTATTAATTAAAAATTACTGATCAATTACTCTAAGTTGTTTCCCAGAGCAAAATCTATTCATTTTAAGCGTGAAGACAAGACAACATGTAACTAATGATATTTATTCACTTTATTATTGAAACTTTAAAGCAGTTAGAAAGCATGAATATTCATTTTACATCATGCATTCCATTTAAGGAATTGTAACATTATGATTCTTATAAAAATATCACGATTTTGTATCAAAAAATGAATTTAATTAAATAAAAAACTATAACAAATGAAGGTTAGCGATTTTTATTATTTAAAATAATGATTAATAAATCCTTAAATAGATAGAAGCAAAGAAAAATAAATTGCTAGACATATGATGGATAGACGAATTGAAAGATGAATAGAGATAAATTATAAATACATCAGGTAAACATATGACTATGCAGATAGATAGATGCTGAATGGATAGAAATATAATTAAATATATAAGTAAGTAGGTAGATACTATACTACCTTTGATTATAATCAGTAAATAATTTATTTAAAGAATTTCAAATCAAATTCTATTCTGGGCTATAATTAGAGTCAACTTTAGGTTAAATTTTATTATATAATAAAGCTGTATTTAAAACAGGCAAAACTTACTATACCTATTACCACGCACAACAAGCTACAGTAATCAATGGATGCCATAAGGCTTGTGCATAAAATCCCCATCTAGTGCCTACTCTGAGTAGGCACTAGATGGGGATTTTATGCCCAAACCTTCTGCCATTCAGAGTAGGCCCTAGATGGGGATTTTATGCACAAGCCTTCTGGCATCCATTGATTATTCTAGTTTGTTGTGTGTGGTAATACGTATAGTGAGTTTTGCCTGTTTTAAAACAGTTGTACACAAGCATAAGAAGTGGTGGTCATGTGATGTTTATTGGCTTAAAGCTGTATTTACTTCATTTTTGAAAAATATTTAATGCAGTTATGTTTGGCTCAAAGAGAGACTAATTAGAATGGCATAGTTACTAATTTAGCTCAGTTACCATATGTGCAATATTTTTTATTTTCCTAAGTCTGGCATATTGTAATAATATTACATAAATCATAAAAGGTGAATTTGAAACTTTATTAATGTTGAGTCAAAAAAAAAAAAAAAGAAGAAAAGTTATTTCAAAGCCAAATTATGACAAATATGTTCGAAAATCTAATTCCTAAACTGATGAATGTCATTGGCTGTAATAACAAATGTTACAATGTGTCCTATTAGCTGATCATGGGTGTAAGACTATTTTTTTAGACTATTTAAGCTTTGTGAAAAATATCAGATATTTTTATGCATGTATGTGAACTGATTTATGCCAGTATTTCTCTATAATTTGTTCAACTTTACTGGTAATTTTTAATAAGTCTTTTCACATATGTAGAAAAAGAAATATTTTCAAAATCAAATTATATTTAAAATATTGAAAATCTATGTGCTAAACATAGTAATTATGAAAACTTAGCTAAGCATGGTCAATTTGCCTTAACCCCAAATAGACAGACTGATCAAACACTTTAAAATAAAACCATCAAAACATCACATGATCACCATTTCATATGCTCACATATGCTGTTAATAAGAGTACCAAACTCTCCATACAGTAGTGCCACCAAGTGCAAGCCTTTGCAATCAATGGATGCAGGAAAGTTTGTGCATAAAATCCCTATCAAGTATCTACCCATTCAACTTGCCCGGACTAGTTTCTAGTTTGTGGCTTTAGGCACTATAAGGATTTTATGCACAAACATTTCTGCATCCAATGATTGTAAAGACTTGCACTTGGTGGTACTAGGGTATGGAGAAATTGATACACTTTAAAATAAAATATATCATTAATAATCATAAACAAACTAAAATGTAGGAATAAAAAAGGGAAAAGTAATTTATATTTTGTTCAAGTGTATCAGTGTTATGAGATAGAGTGGAGAGTTCTGGGTTGTGTGAAAGTCTGTGCTCATATACCCTATATATTAACTGGAGTATGTAAATAAATACATTTAAAAAAATAAATAACTTGTAGATTTATGACTTTACGCTTGTCCAAATTATGATAATATTAAATAGTGCTATCACACTTATAACGTAAAACTGTATAATTAATATCAATTAGTCAATTAAAATGGCTGAGTGCTTTCGAAAAACTGTACTTCTCATAATCATAGCCAATTCTGACTCATTTGTTGAAATCATTTTATCAGTATAATATGCAAACTTTATGCAAATGAGTCAATTAGACCATCTTTTTGATATAGCAAAACATGCTTCTTCATGATTAATGGTGAAGATGTCCTCTGCTATGAAGTAAGCCTCCTTTACCTTACCCTTAACATCATGCCTCTCAGTACAAACCAATTTTGCAGATGCGGGTTCAAACTCATGTCCTGATACTTTTTGATGTGGTGCAAAAATTGAAGTCCATTCTGGGCTAGTAAAGAAGCATGTTTTGCTATATCAAAAAATGGTCTAATTGACTCATTTGCATAAAGTTTGCATATTATACCGATAGAATGATTTTAACAAACAAGTCAGAATTGGCTATGATTATGAGAAGTACAGTTTCTTGAAAGCGCTCAGCCATTTTAATTGGATAATTGATATTAATTATACAGCTTTGCATTATAAGTGTGATAGCACTATTTAATATTATTTAAAAAAATATTAAATTTATTAAATATAAGAATAAAAGTTAATTTATTTTAAAATCGAACCTGAAAGTAGATGATTTGCAAAAACTGCTTACTTATTTTACAGCAGTAGTAAGAAATAAACATTAAATAAACACTTTCTCTGATTTTTAAAATATTATCTTAGGTAAAATTCACAATAAAGAACATATCTTCTTGTAAAGAAGAAAAAAACTGTATGCACAAGTAATAAATATAAATTGTCACAGAGGCAAAACTCTCCATACAGTAGTGCCACTCAGTGCAAACCAGAGTAATCAATGGATGTAGAAGGTTTGTGCATAAAATCCCTATCTAGTGCTTATTCATCCAATATCCCCAGACTAGTTTCTAGCTTTTAGTTTTCATTAGAGAGGAGCCTTGGATCTGAAAGAGCACTGCACCTAGATATTAAATCTTCGAATTGATTACTGTGGCTTGCACTGAGTGGTGCTACTGTATGGAGTTTTCTTCTGTGAAAAACAGCTGGTGTAAGCATTAAGAATGGTGATCATGTGATGTTTGATGATTAAATATAAATAATCAAAGTTGAATAAAATGTGCATAAGTTTCCAAACGTCAGAAATGAATTTTTGTAAGAAAACTATTTGATGGTTTAATTAAAATTAAATTCAGTAAAGATTTTGATTGAAGAACAGGTAATTGATGGTAATTACTGAATTAAAGTAAAGCAGAAACAAAGAAAAACAACAACAACAAAAAAAACTGGATGTGAAGATTGTGGGAAGATATTTGTCATTATAAGTTAGCATTCCTATATATATATATATATATATATATATATATATATATATATATATATATATATATATATATATATATATATATATATATATATATATATATATATATATATACAGGAGAAGAAAAAAAAAGAAGAAAATGTTGGTTGAGAGTCAAAGTACACATAAATATCAACTTGGAACTAAAGAAAAAGTACTCCCTTCTAATACATTAAAAGATTTGAATCCTAAAACTTGTCCCTTGCTATAGTAATGCACTAGCAGTTATTTATTTTAAAAAGAATATGGCTGTTAAGAATACTTTTCAGATCTACTTAAGAACAACTATAATGATGAATTTCTGGTAAGATAGAAACTATCAAATCTATGTGTAAAAATGACCAGAAGGGCAGCAGCTACAGCTTGGACTATGTAGCTTCTCCAATAATAAACAATGCATATTAGATTCCCAGAAAAAATGCCGTAGATTAAAACTAAGCTGTCTTGTGATGGTGTAAATGCAGCTCACATTACCTGTTGGTGGGTAAACAATCTGATATTCAGTGAATTCTGCTTTGTAATGATAAGAAGAGCCACCATTAAAAGATAAAAAAATGATATCACTATGGATACTTGGCTACCACAAGTGAGTTATCTCTATTGAAACTTTTCCAACCCTTCTCTCTTGAAATTATTTCACTGAAGGCTGAAAAAATCATAGAGTATAGCTTTTGCTTTTCCATAATGAATGTGTCTTTTCATTACATGTAATTATTAAGTTTACTGACAATAAAGTAGAAAGTTACTGATACCAAGAAGATAAAGTTTAATATGGAAGAAAGCAACTCTGATCAACATAATGTTTAAAAATGTCATCCTAACTAATACCAAAGGCTATATAAGACAAATTTAAAGTTACATTTTTTATCTTTATCTTAAATGTGACAGTGCAGTTTGTATTGTATTCACTGCAATATCTATAAATGCAGGTTCATTATACTCAGATAGTTGGATGCCATCAGATTAAAGAGAAATTTGGAACTCGTATAATTCATCATGGAATTGGTTCTGAACCTAAGTAATACATACAATTCAATATAATTTATTGTAAACTTACTAATTACTTATCTCTTCTTTATGATATTTTAATTTCTACCATTCAACAAATACAAATATAAGTATTCACAGTCTATTCCAAGAGTATTGAAATTTTTAGCATTAAGTTCAATCAACAACCAAGCAATCACCCTTAATACTAGTTGTGTTCTTAGTTAAACTTCTAATAATCTATCAAAATCCAAATAACAAATATGCTGAGATATTTTTACAATTAAAAATAAGGTTACCGAATTATCAAAGAAGCTTCTGTAAGATTTTTTTGTTATATATATATTTATTGTAAATAAAAGATTTTCAGTATGGAAAAATAGTTTCTAATATTGTGGGGAAAATGTATGTATTGTATGTATTGCATTTTACTTAAGTTATTTTTTATAATTTGTATTTTAAATATAAAATAAGTTCATAAAATGTGCATGTGTTTATGTTGGAAATGAACGGTCTAGAATTAGTCAGGTTATTTTCTAACATATAATGTTGATGTTATAGGTAGTAGGGGTTCAAACTCAGTAGATAGGAGCTTATAAAGATTAAATAGTTTGAACTCATTGTATGATACAATAAGTTGTTTAAAAGATAATATTAGTTTTTATTTATTATATTTAAAAGATACTATCATGGTAGAATAGCTTTACTATAGCAGTAAATATTTTATATTATAGGTTTAAAGTAATTATTTTTTTAAAAATATTTAAAATGATAAGTTAATTTAATATTAGTTTAAAAGGTGCTGAAAGTATCACATGATTACAGGTGATTATATGAGTACATGTGCTTTCATAAAGTTAGGGAAAGAAAATTTTAATTTTAGCTTGTTAACAAAAATTTGATACATAATAAAGTGTAACAAATATTAAATCTAAAGATATTAGAAAAGTAATGAATAAAATTGTTACTATTTTATTTAGGTGTAGTATTCTATTTTAAATCAATTTTAGGTTATTAAAATATTAAAAATTATTTTAACAAGAATATTTAATATTAGATGAAAATATTTAATATTTTAGGCATTAAATAATTTGATATTTAATATTGATTGCTCATAATTTTAAAACTTAATTTTAAAAATGATATTGATGTAGCTATGTAAATTAGCAGATTGTTACAAATGGTATTGACCAATGAAAGCATTGGATTAAGACCAGTATAAAACAGGTTGAGGCCAGCCTAGACAGATTTTTCAGTGATTTTAGATTTTTCAGTAATTTACAGATTCAGATTAAAACAGATTTAGTTTGAAATTTATAACTATATATTTTTTATATTGTGACAGTAGTAATTGTTTTTTAAATTATTTTACTTGAAAGTATTTTTGAAAAATATAATTGGAATAACTATTTAAATAATGGTTCACTAGAACACTGAAGTTTTCTATCATCTGTTCTATTTGAAACTTAGTTTAGGACCTCAATAATTCTATGAAACATGATAGTATATATTTAAATACTGATACAAGGAACATTAAATTCAAAGGAAAATACTGCAACAAAACTGGAGGTTTATGTAAGAACTTTAATTTTTTTATAAACAGTATGCCCAGTGAGTGAACATTTATTTGAAATGACTTTATCATATTACAATGCAGCTAACTTATTAAAGTTAATTAAGAGGAATCAGACATTAATTAAAAATCATTATTGTAGTAGTAAATTTGAAAAAAAAGAAAGAGAAGAAAGACTCTGCATCTAAGTTTAAAAACGGAATATAAAATGTTTTATGGTATGATGAATGTCTATTTTATTATATAATTGATAGTAATAATTGGCATTTGATTTGTCTTTAAAGTAATCAAAATGGACTTACATTTTAAGAATGATATATTTAAAGATAAATTGAAGATGACTTTTGAATGTCTTTTATGCTTTTAAAAAGGACTAAATCAATCATTAAATTATATTTTAATATAATTGATCTGGAAATAATGAACTCTGATATGTCTTTTTAAAAGATTAAATTTATATCAGTTAATAAATGCTTTGAATGATATAGCTGACTTTTTACCTGAAAAAGAAAAATATTTAGTGAAAAGATATATGTTTAAAAGGATAAAAGAAATGATAAATTTTTAAAGAAAGAAATATTTATTTTAATTTGTGATTTATATGTCTGCTGATAAACATATTAAATAAATAATTTATATTACATAATGTTTGCTACTAATATTTTGAGATGAAGAATCTAAATATTACTTATATTTTCTGCAATATAACTGCTATACACAATGGCCAAAATGTACACAAAAATATTTAATATAAAATGGATTTTGAATTATTATTCTATGAAGATATTAAATGCCTGGATAAAAGTTTTCAGAAAGGACTGAAATAAACATTTTATCTTTTCAGATGACTAATATTCTTTTTGGATGTTCATGGATTTTACATTATTACTTCTACATTTTTAATGGCACTGATATAAGAGTACGATTGTGCACAAAGCTGATCAACTATAACTAGGCAACAGTGCTAGATTTCAGACAAGCTTTAGCTTTTGAGTAGAAGCAAAAAAAATCTTTTTATAACTTTAATACTTTATTATTATTTTAAAATATTAAGTCTAATGTTAGTATTTAGAATACTACAGTTTTTTTAATTTTAAAACTAACTTGTTGTTATTATATTTAAAATTTTATTTTAAGATAGATTAATTTTATTATTATGTCAAATAAAAAAAAGGGTATTCAGGAAAGTAGTTTTCTGAACAAGGTGGATTGCAATCATAATTGGTTTTTTGAATGTATGGTCCAAAAAGCAGATCACCATGAATGATCTTAGCAATATAATGAGACCATTGGTCATTGTTTTTATTATTTAGATTACATTTTCTTTAATAATTTTATTTAAAAATGATATATCTTAGTTATATTAAACAGTGGAATAAATCATCGATAAAATTATCATCATGGGTATTTTTATAAAGGAATTGATAAATGTGGATGAATATTTGAAAACATCAAATGATATTTTAAAATATTTATTTAATATGAGGGTGCTTGAATATGCATACATCATATAACATTGCTATATTACTAATATGTTATTTTTTATGAATGTTATTTGTTGAAATACAGAGAAAGACCTAATACTGATCTCTAAATTGTATAATAACAAATAAATAAATGTATAGTATGAATGTATTTTTTTATCAAGATCATTTGCATGTGAAAACTTTTAAAAAATCATATTGAGATGAATTTAGATCTTTGTTGTTTCTTTAATATTATGTTTTGGAAGTTATTCTAGAATGCTATTTGTATATTTTATGATGCTGAGTGAATTATTCAGTGAGGAAGATATAGGATGGTGGTCAGGAGAGTAATATTTATATGAAATCCTAGATGTTAGGATATGTTAAAATCTGTTGTATGTGAATTATATTTTCATACTTTAAAGTTATTAAAATATACAGATAACATTGAGCTGTATATCATTTTCCATGGACAGTTGCATTTCCTTATAGTCAATAAGTGCTATAATAGAGCCATGACTTGAATCATAAATGCAATATGGACCTATTATTATGATTTGCACTGTATCCATATTATTTTACTTTTTTGTGTCATACTTATTATTCCATATCCTACACTTTAATTGCTATCTATCACCACAGGAATCATCTCAGAAGATAGTTTTATAAGTTGGTAAAGTAATGACTAAACTGTTTGAAGGCAAGAGGAAGTATATAGAAATTTCTTTTGCAAATGATGTTGAGATGTTTGATGTTTGCCATAGTATATAACATAAGAGAAGAATGATTGATATTCCTACAAGTATTAAAGATCACTTAGCTCAAACAGATGCATATTCAAATTGGAATGAAAGTGAAAATAGTGAAAATGATTTTGAATAATATAATGAATATAAGAGTAAAAAACAAAAAGTAATACAAATGTCAAGCAATATAATTTATGGATAGTTATTTAAATTTTATTATAAATAATTCAAACCTATTTAAGTTACAAAAATTTATGAAATTATCTCTTAAATATTTTTGCATAATAGTTATTATTAATATTTTTTGATTAAAATTTCCTGATATTCAAATATCAGGATGATACTTTGCAAAACTGCAAAGAAAGTCTTCAATAATTTTTCTTTTAATATTTTATTTGTTGGACTTTAAAAAGTATATTTTAAAATATAAACCTATATTGATGTGTTTACATCATAAAAAATATATTTTATAGTGGTATAAGTATAATATTAAGTTTTCTTAGAAATTGGAAAATTTATTGTAACTATTCCCAATACAAATAATATAATACTATTTTACTGAATGAGGATTACATATTATCATTACTGTTGTAAGTTTTTATTTTATTTTGAAATGGATTTATGTTAATGTTGTTATTTGATTTTTCATTCTACATGCATGATCCACAGAAATTGATAATTTAAAATAGTATTTATTTGGCACATGATCCTTAAGTAACAAAGTTTATTATTATTATTATTATTATTATTATTATTATTATTATTATTATTATCATCATCATCATCATTATCATCATCATCATCATCATCAGTATTATTATTATTATTATTATTATTATTATGTTTCAAAAGGCCTTTATTGTCTCAAAAGAATTACAAAATTTGCATTTACATTGTCATTTTTGATAAGAGTTCTTTCTGGATTTACATATAATTTCCTGGATTGTCCATTATCATTTGAACCCCATTAGCAAATCAAACACTTATAACAGAAGGGAAAAAATTGTTGCCAAATTGTCCTTGTTGCTAATTTGAGATCCATATCCTTCTAAGTTACTTTATGATGTTTAACTTTCCTCAATTTACAATGTTCAAGCTATCAAAAGACCTGTCCCAGCTGATGGAGAGGTAGAGTCTCTTGAACATGCAACAAAGCCCACACTATTTAAAAATTTTGGTGGATCAATTTGTGATCCTGCATAAATTTTGGTTTCAAACAGTCCCATTATATGAGGTTTTGTTTCCTTGATCCATTGTTTCAACTTAAATATTTTTCTTATTGAATTCAAACCCCATACATTAAAAGAAGCAATTTTAATTTTCATTTATAAAGATTTACTTTTTACTTTGAATTTACTTTATCTTTAATTATCCTTATTTTAGGCTGTCTATCAATTGTAAATCTTGGGCATCTTCGAACTCACTTTCAGTTTCAACATCAGTATATTTGTCCATTTGATACCGTTCTCCTGTGTCATCAAACATAAGCTCTCCTAATTTTAGCTTTTTTCCTGTTTTCCTGTTTTTTGAGGGTCTTCCTGGTTTTCTCTTCTGTTCACTATTAACATGAATAACTTGCTGCATATTTGGCATTATTGTCTGATTAATCCCAGTATTCGTATTGTTCCTAGTTCTTTGTTTTTAAGATAATTCTGGTTCTTCATCCAAATTCATATCCTTTTCATAATAATGCTTCCCATCAACATTTTTTTCAATGTGTGTTTGTCTAAATTTTTTTTGTCTACATCTTTAACCACATGCATTTGTATATCATTCTTTTTTTCTTTTATTTTTGTATTATTTATCTTAAGGCACACTTTTTCCTCCAACCTTAAGGAAGAATCTAGAATCTTACAATTATTACTATCATCATTATTTACATTTGCATTTTCATTTTCTTGCTTATCTGTATTCATATGTGTTTGTATAGAATTTTTTTCCTTTTCACTTCCCTGAGTTCCCACATCTGATGTCAGTATTTGCTTTATATCTCTTTGTTTATAGCTTGTTTTCTTTTCTAGTCTTTCTTCTGATACATCAAACCCTTTGTTATTTCCATTCTTTGGACAGTCTATAATCAAATGGCTTCTTTCTCCACAGCCAAAGTATTGTGGTCTAAGCCCTTTAATGTTTAAATATAATACTGCTCCCTGATCTATAATTTGCCTTGGAATTTCTTCTGGTTTAATATGCTCATGCAGCTTTATCTTAAAATGATAACGGTGTATATAAGTGTGGGTGTATCATTGCACAAGATTTTCTTAATGTATATTGCATCCCCAAATGGTTGGACCATACTTTTAAAATCACGAATGCTAAACCCAAAATACGTATTTTTAATGATTCCTGAGCAATAATTTTGCAGATTTTCATCAACAACAATCATTACATATCCACCAATTGTTTTTATTTGTGATTTAAATTTCATTTTTTGATTTTCATTGAAAAATTGTATAGCTATATATCGCGAGTTTGAATGTTCACCTATTTCTGATATTGAATCCCATAAGTTTTCTTTTGTTAGTTTTTGATACAATAACTATTTGTGAAATTTATATAATGTTAGATTTTTATCTGTAATTGCGAGCACTAATGATTTATTAGAAAAGAAATTTTTAAAAGATTCATATTTGTTTGGTATTGTGTTATTAAATTGGATGTTGATTTCTCGAATTTCTTCTTCTGTCCAATTATCTTCAGTTTGTTCTGCTAATTGATTAGGTGTCTCATCTTCATTTTCTAAACTTAGTTCAACAATGTCTAATGAAGTGGCTCTCCTAAATCTACCTATTTGTCCTTCCCCTCCATTTTTTTGTTCCCTTGCTGTATAATATTTTCTAAAATTGCTTTTTGTGGTTTCATAGCAGCAATATTTGCATAAGATTTTTTTCCCTCACTGGCTTCTGCAACTGATTTGACATCTGTATTGTTATTTCTTTTACTAACAATGCAATTGTTATCTGCAGACACCATTTCAACTAGATGACTAGATTTTCTTAGGACAAATTAATAATAAAAAAACTTACTTTGTTAACAGCGTCTTTTCTTATAATCTGGAAAACGATTATAATTTTCAAAATTATAAGATTTTTAAACTAATAGTTAGATTATGTTTGCCTTGTACATTCACGAGCTTTTGTAAGTTAGTTTCTTCTTCTTCTTCTTCTTCTTCTTCTTCCTCTTCTTCTTCTTCTTCTTCTTCTTCTTCTTCTTCTTCTTCTTCTTCTTCTTCTTCTTCTTCTTCTTCTTCTTCTTCTTCTTCTTCTTCTTCTTCTTCTTCTTCTTCTTCTTCTTCTTCTTCTTCTTCTTCTTCTTCTTCTTCTTCTTCTTCTTCTTCTTCTTCTTCTTCTTCTTCTTCTTCTTCTTCTTCTTCTTCTTCTTCTTCTTCTTCTTCTTCTTCTTCTTCTTCTTCTTCTTCTTCTTCTTCTTCTTCTTCTTCTTCTTCTTCTTCTTCTTCTTCTTCTTCTTCTTCTTCTTCTTCTTCTTCTTCTTCTTCTTCTTCTTCTTCTTCTTCTTCTTCTTCTTCTTCTTCTTCTTCTTCTTCTTCTTCTTCTTCTTCTTCTTCTTCTTCTTCTTCTTCTTCTTCTTCTTCTTCTTCTTCTTCTTCTTCTTCTTCTTCTTCTTCTTCTTCTTCTTCTTCTTCTTATTATTATTATTATTATTATTATTATTATTATTATTATTATTATTATTGGAAGAATTGAAGATTTTCTATTGAAAGATAATGAGTAAAAAATTATTAGTTAATGTTAAATGTTTAATTAGTATTTTATTAAAAGTATATTAAGTAATTAATTTATTGTTATTTCTGTAATAAATTTATAAATCTTATTTTAAGATTATTAGATGTGTGTTTTTTGTTTAAAAACATAAGAGTATTACATAGTAGTTTATTATGTGAATTTGGTGAGGTAATATTCTTATGCCATTGGGAGTATATCTTTCAGGATGTATTCTTAATGATTATGTCAGTGTACCTTACTGAACATCTCATGTTAAGAGTTTCATAATTATATTTGTTATATTGATAAAACCATATTTTATTTATAATATTGAGCAAGTTTATAAGTTAAATTTATCATTGAAATGAAAAGATTGAGTATTATAGTTGGAACTCTAACTATTATATTGAATTTAAGTGTTATGATATTTTATTCTAGTAAGTTTTTGTATATTTAACTATTAAATATATTGTTTTATTAGATATTGTATCTTAGTAATGTATCTTGAACTAATCAGAACAGTATTATATTAATAATCATTGTTTATGTAATCCAATTGAAGTTTAATATGTTATATCCTAGTTAGCCAGATTCATTTGTTCAGTAATTTTCTTTAAGGAAAGATACTATATATATATATATATATTTTTATGTATAATTATATAATATATATATATATATATATATATATTGTTAATAATTATACATAAAAAGCATTTTTGGCATATAGTTTTGTTCCCTTTTCAAATGTATATTAAGTTGCATAATGTAGGTTTTTATTTATTCTGTAAATTTCTGTGTTATGTAGTCAATTCTTTGAAGTTTTATTGAATCTCTGTATCATAATTTCATTTTGCTTTGTTCATGTTTTATTTTGTTATTGATATTTTAATTCTATCATAGAACAGTAAATATCTTTTTCTTTGCAATAACTGGTTAACATTAAAGTAGATTGTTAATATTTAAAAAGGCCACAAAATCACATGCTGAAAAAGTGTTTTTAAATTTAATTATATTAATATATATTTATATAGCTGTTATATATGTTATTTTCATTATTTATTATAATTTATATGAAAAAATACAGCTTGATGAACTTCATTAATTTCCATTTTTGATGATATTTAATTAACTATATTTTAAACAGAGGGATTTGAATTCAGGATTTTTCAGTCAATTCATCCTCTACTCTATTTCAGACAAGCAATGCACATGACTGCATACATGCAAAAAAGGTAATGATAACTAATATATGCATTTCATGCAGAATCAGTATTTGTCAGTTGTTTCAGATCATAATCTCCTACACTTATATACAAGTCCACAATGCTAAGATAGCAATTCCTCAAATTTTAAGGGACAGGCTTCTATCTTCTCACCCTTCCACCTCTTCAATCGTCCATTTTATTGAAAAATCAACAATATAATGCTCAAAGCCTTTGGTGGATTTGATATTATAATCATACCCATGTAGACATTGCATCAATCTTACATATCTATATATTATGAACTGAATTTTTCTCCCACAGTCCATTCATTTGCTCTGCTAGGATCTCATAATCTTTTTTTCTTTTGGCCTTCACAGAATATAGTTATCATTACATTATTTTATTCATAGTACTTACTAATATTCTAAACCCTTATTCAGATGATATTAGTTAATTTCAATGGCTTTGAATATGCTCAATTTAGGAAATCACATGAATTAATTTCAATGGCTTTGAATATGCTCAATTCAGGAAATCACATGAATATATTTAATAGACAACTTTTTTTATGCTAATAAAGATTAAAATAAAGTAAATTTATAAATGAATAAAAATAAACAAAATTAAAATAGATTTAAAATTGTTGTTACGAATGCAAGTGGCTGATTAATAAATACGTGTATATATTCATAAAATAATTTTTTTGGAAAGACCATTAGTTTAGGGTGGATTATGAAGAATTTTATACTAGCTTCTTTTTACAAGAAATAAATTTGAAAATGTTTATGGAAGATGGTGAAAAAGTAGGCGAATATATATAAGCAAAATACATTACAAATATGGCTGCGAAAAATATGGAAAAAAAATTTGATTCATAAAACAGGATACGATTTTTAAAGAGGGAAAAGGGGGTACTTATTGATTTATTAAATTTAAAAATTAAGATTTTCCGTGCAATTTACAACAGTAAGAAAATGGTTCGATTCAAAAGTGAATAGTTAGTTATTGAAGGAAAATTTAACTTGTTATTTTTGCTCTCAAATGACGCATGATTTCTCAAGCATTTAATCTTTCAATTTTTATTAAAGGTAAATATCTATGGATTCGACCTTCTCCATCAAAACTAATGGCCGTATCATAATATTACAGTCAGCTCTTCGACATTTTTCTGAACAAACCCAAATAATCTGGGATATTTACTGTAGCTAAAAATAATTAGATGCCTATTTATCAATTATTATTAGGTGGCTGTCTAAATTAGTTATACCGTTGTCTATATGAAAAAAAAATTCTAGGCCTATTTGAGACTTGAAAAAATTTCGAATTTTATTTGGTCCAGACACAAACTCCAGTTTATGAAGATAGCAGGCGAATACACTAACAAGTGTATTACGAAAGTCTAAATTTTTTTTGGTGATTAATAAATAAATAAACTTCTTTATTCTTTCGCAGATTATTTTAAAAAAATACTATCAAGAAAACATTGCATTTTAAAATTCATTATCAAATAAACAAGATTTAAATGTTATCTTCTTTAAAAAAAAATTAACTGTTTATTATCATTATTATTCCGCAAGCCGAGGCAGTATTAACGGTAAAACGATTTCTTCACCTGCGGCAATAAGATCAATTTCTTCGTAGCAAATCTAACATCCTTTAATTATATAAATTCATTTTTAAGACTAAAATCTTTTTATTTGATTTTTAAGTTATTTAATAATTTTTTTAAAATTATATAAATACGTACTTCACTTATATAGATCTTTAAAATAGATTTGATATTTAAGTCTGTTTAAGTCTTTTATACTACCGAATATAAATGACTTTTATAAATCAGGTTTAAAGATGGTAATATGTAATGGAAAACTAACCACAAAATTTCAATTAATATAGCATACATATATTCTTAATAAATAGTCAGTTTTTTTATTTCTAAAAATAAATAACTAATTATTTAAAGCAATTTTTTGCTCAAATAAAATGATGGAAATATAAATAACTAATGTAGTCTATTGTTAGAGACGAGGGTATATTTTATTTCAAATATAAATTTATTAAACGTATGCGATATATTAAATTTATTTATCTTTCCTTCCATCCTCAATATCTTCTCTCTAATTACAACATTCTAATACTGAAGTCACAAACGCAAATGTGCATTAAAACGGATTTGTCACTAAAATTAGTGAGCCAAGACAACGATTTTGATACTGAATTACTTTTCCTCCCATTGGCTAGTAGGCGTCTTTACATTGTTTGTGCGATTGACAAGTCCGTAATAATCTTAGCAGAGGTATTAATGGTACTGCTCGATCCCATCACGAGGAACCGTCAAGAGCGGCTGACTGTCGGACTACTTAAAAGAACAGAACATCAGGCTGCCGAATGCATGAAAGGCTTATTTTTTTTTTAATACGTATATTTTATTATACAGTACAAAAATATATGAAATTTTTGTAAACAATATTAAATTAAATAGACTTGGAAAAAAAAATCAAACGGCATTAAATGGCATTATAAAATCGTATTTGTTTTAACTAAAGATTCTCTATTAATCCGTTTGATATTCACACACACATAAATATATAAACTACAAAAAATGACCATTGATGTAAAATCTCCAAGTTATGCTATTCTATTCATAAATCATCATTATAAAGAAACCACTATACTATCATTTTCTTTTAAATGAATAACTTTATTCATAGCAACAATTAACGTTCGGCTAAGATTAGAAATCTTCAGAATGAATTATATTTAATTAATTTGGTCATATAAAATGAATTAATTACAGTGAGATATATTTTATATGATCTGATAAATTAATTAAATAATAATTATTTTGTGGGAAAGTTAAATTTAATAAATAAATAAAATTAAAAATTTATTTATTTTAAAAAAACAAAAACTCCAATTAAAAAAAAAAAAAAAAAAAAAAATGGTTCTAATTGAGTTTATAAATAAATATGAATTTAAAAATTATTAAATGCAACACTTTGAAGACAAATTTAAATCTCTAAATAACCAATACTTCTTACACTGCCAATACTAAATCACCAATCTTCATATCAAACTAACAATACATGTAAAGGAGATAATTTTCTTTCCTTTCTCCAGCCTCTTATATGGCTGTCAATTTAATACTTAATTTTAATTTAGCTTATTTATTATTAGATTTCGACATCAACAAAATATTTAATATATATATAACGATACTTTGGTCTTATTCTTGCTATGATGTATTACTCCGGTGAAGTTTGCGTCCGGCAATATTTATTCAAAGTTTCCGTTTATGATGTTATGGCAATCAAAAATCCTGGCATGACTAATCCATGTCAAATACACGGACCCTTTCTTTTTTATTATAGAAGATATTAAACAGTCCAATTCGCCAGTGACTTTTTTTACCCTCTACAATATAAAACATATCTTGCATTATTTGTAAGTAATACGGTTTTATATCTAAAAATATACATTTACAGCTAAAATTTTATAAATTTGTGTGTTTTTTTTTTTTTTGCTAAAAGTTTATTTATGTTTAATAAAATATATATATATATTTAAAATATAAAGTTGAACTTACAACTAAGACTCTGTAACAGCTTGCCATTTAAAAAAATATTTCGGGATTCTTTTTTATATTTCTCCTTTTTCCATAATAAATATATCTCTCCATCATTAGAAATAAGACATATATTTATTAGACTTTAAATTTGATATTTAACATGCTAGGTACTTATGGCGACATTTTTTTTATGCCAGGAGGGGAAATGTTGAATTTGATGACAGAAAAATTCACAAAAAGTGCCATATTAAAAAGTACAACTACCTGTTTTTATTTAGTATCATAATGTGTTTTTTTCCTTTTTTCGTATTGAATATATCTTTCGATTTTTTTTTTTTTTAGATTTTAACTTTCATACTACATGTGATATGACTTATTACTCTTGATGATGTATTATTCTAAGTTTGCGATATCTTTAAAATAATATCTCCATGGGATCTGTGGACAAATTTTATCAATTAAGTTTGTCTACACTGGAGGCGTTATTTTAAACATATCACCAGCTTAGAATAATACATCACCAGAGTAATATGTCATAGTAGGAATAATACCAAAGTATCATATAAACTTATCACATGTTTTAGTATGATATATATGTAATTAACTTATCTGCTACCAAGCATATTAGGGTTCATACAGTTAAGAAAAAACTAAATAGGCAACTTTATAATAAATGGAATTCAACAAATACTTGTTCATTTTAAATTTCCATGGTGTTTAACCATCAATTTGATTAATTGCAGCCACTTAAATAAATATTTTATGGAACAATAACATAAGAAAAATTGATGCTGAAATTTTAGAAAAAAATGTGTATAGGTTAAACAAACAAAATTATATTCTACTGCTGAAAAGTAATTATCTCTAGTGAAAAGATCTTTAACATACTACTAAGAAACAATAAGAATCTTCAACATTGCTATTTGCCTATGATAACAAATAATCAAATGGATGAGTTTTTTAGACTTTAAGTTTGAATAAAAGAAATGACAAATATGAGATTTAGTTCAAGCCTGCATATCGGCCAAATAATATTGTTTGACTATTATAAAATTTTCAAGGTGCATTTGATACAGGTTAAAGCCTGTCTTATAAGTATTTACAGATACTTCCTGTGCACTCAACAAAATTATAATTACAACTCTAGAATACAACTAGATAAAAATTACTTGAAATGTTACTCTGTCAGAATATATATATATATATAAATGCTGATTTTAGAGTTAGTATTTAGATCTAGTTTCTAGTCTTCCAACCTTTCACTGACATGAGCCAACTAGCTCAAAACCATGATCTGGAGGTGGGAGACAATAAAAGAGATATTGAATTCTATGTCTCTCAGCGTTTATGTAAACAAGCTTGTTAGGAGCTAATGGTAAAGCACCATCATAAAATGCAAGCTAAAAGCAAGTTACAAAATTTATAACTTGTTTTGTTTATCATATATATATATATATGTAACTCTATAAATAAATATTTGAAAATACAGTAATTAAAAATCAATAAAAATTATATGTATAACTATAACTTAGAAGCGCTTTCACAAAGCTACAACATAGTGAAAGCGCTTCTAAGTTATAGTTATACATATAATTTTTATTGACTTTTAATTACTGTATTTTCAAATATAGTGAAAGCGCTTCTAAGTTATAGTTATACATAGGATTTTTATTGACTTTTAATTACTGTATTTTCAAATATTTATTTATAGAGTTACGTATATTATTTTGAAGAAATACAGACATTGATTTGTAATATATATATATATATATATATAGTATATATATATATATATATATATATATATATATATATATATATATAAATCACTACTGAAACCATAAACACATGAAATATGAATTCAAAAAACTCAGGGTAATGAAATTGGATATAAATCATTTACATATTGATATTTTAGAAGTTGATCAGGTATGTTAGATAGGATTAAAATATTTTTAAAACTAAAATATGCATTAGGTTATGGATAACAAAAACTAAATGTCATACCCATTATTTTTCAAATGATCAATTGATATAAATTTCATTTGGTCAGCATACATTCAACAAATCTAAATTTCAGGAACAATTAATAATCTTTACAGTGCCAAAATTCTAAGATCATCTTGAATCAAGATTCCCTTTATTTATTATGGCCAACTATACACTTACAATCAAAGAATTATGATATAAAAATGGAATTTTTATAAAATCCCAAACCTTTTTTAGATGCATAATAAAGATGGTTGGGTATGTTGTTCTGAAGGTTTGTAATGATGGCATTTCAGCATTAATTATTTGGACTATTTCCACCATCTAATATTAAGAACTGAATGTCTTTTTTCTAACATTTAACTGTTACTAATGGCAACTGAGATTAATATTTAACACAGCATTTCAAGTGGTATTGTTCTAATCTCTTCTTCATGTGTTTCTGGCCTAACCAGTAACAGTATTAGCATGGGATTCAAACCTGGACCTTTAAATTCTTAAATATAGAATTTCTAAGGCAGTGCTCTAACTGATTCATTGATTTAAAATTGAATATTAAACAATCTAAAAGCCCAGGTTTTATTTCCATGCTAGTATTGTTACTGGTCAGGCCAGCAAAAACTTCTTCTCCTTCTCCTCCTCCTTCTTCTTTTTCTTCTTCTTCTCTTCTTCTCCTGCTGTGGTAGATATTAATCTGAGTGCTTTTATTAACAGTCAAATGTATTTAGAAAGTTTTAAGTTTAAAATTTTTATAAAGATGTTTAGTTCTTATTGGTTGAATGTGATATTTCTAAATATTACTGGAATATTACCAATACATTTAGGAGACAAACCCATGGTTATTGAACCCATCTTCTTCATAATTGGAACTTAACAATCACTGGTAGATGCAAATGTAAATAAACATAAATCTTGCAGTTAATGACTGTCAAATGGATAACCACAGTTGTATTTTTATATTGGACTATCTTCATCATCTAATATGAGTGTTGAATGTCTTTAGAAAACATTAACTTTATTTAAATATTCCAAATACATTCAACTATTAGTAATAGCACATCAAACATGTTAGTGTAAGCACAATGTTTTGAAAGGTATTATTATCACCTCTTCTTCAGGTGTTGCTGGCCTGACTAGTGACAGGACTAGCATGGAATTCAAACCTGGACCCTTAGTTTCTTGAGTACTGAATTTTAAGGTAACACTCTAACCAACTGACTTACCCTTCCTCATAGATAAGTATATGAAATTTCTATTGACTGTTGCCTTTGGCAAGATGGCTTAGTTGGTTAGAGTGTTATCTTAAAATTCAATATTCAAGAATCTAAGGGTCCAGGTTTGGTTCCCATGCTACTACTGTCACTGGTCAGGACAACAACACCTAAAGAAGAGGGGAGAATAATACCTCTCAAAATGTTGTGCATATACTAACCTGTTTGATGGGCTATTACTAACAGTTGAATGTATTTGGAATATTTAAATAAAGTTAAATTTTTCTAAAGACATTCAATATGCATATTAGATGATGGAAATAGTCCAATATAAAAATACAAGAACACCATCATCACAAACCTTCAGGATAACCACAGTATCAGATGTTAAGGATTAAATAAAGCCACTAGTGAATTTATCTTATAAACATCACATGATCATGATTTCTTATGCTTCCTTATAACTGTTATTAAAACAGGCAAAACTTATTATATGTATTGCCACTCACTGCAAGCTAGAGTAATCAATGGATGCCAGAAGGCTTGTGCATAAATCCCCATCTAGTGCCTACTCATCCAATATTCTCAGGCTAGCATTATATGTATTGCCACTTACTGCAATATTGGAATATTGGATGAGTAGGCACTAGATGGGGATTTATGCACAAGATTTCTGGCATCCATTGATTACTCTAGCTTGCAGTGAGTGGCAATACGTATAGTGAGTTTTGCCTGTTTTAATGTTTGAATTTGTCTTCTGATTGAAATATTTACAAGTTTCTTTATGATATTTTCATTGTCTAAAAAATCCACATGATCATTGATTTCCTGTATTAATAAAGTAGATTTTATTTTTTCTCATGATAATAGAAGACATCAATTTTAATGTCGAACTCAATAACAGGAGCAGAATATAGAAAAAATGAAGCAGGAAAACAAATTCATAAGCTGGTTCTAAATTGTAAAAAATATCAAGATTCGTTCTACACGAATAGGATATAGCTCGGTACTGACAAGGTAAAAAAAATGTAAATAAAAATTCAAAATTTAAATTATGCTTCTCTACGCACTCTTTTTGGTTTAAACTTCTTTTTGAGGTTGCTCTTTTTTTACTAATTGATAAGCTTACTCATGATTATCATATCCTTCTTATTTACTATAATTTCTTCTTTATTAATTTTAGTATATAAAATATACTGCCTGCCTATCACATGATCAACCACATATTCCTTCATTTCTAACTATCAGAAGTGCACTCCCCATCTTACACATTTCTATCTGGATTTCTTGGACATTTATTGTTTTTATTGAAGATGACTCTTTCATCGTTTTATTATTTAAACTTTTTTTTTAGTTTCACGATCAGCCGTTGGATAAAATGGTAAGTACTCAGAGCACTGGTAACCATAGAGCCGACTCTAAAGCATATACACATATGATAGAAATAACATTTGAAATTTCTTCAAGTTTGTAAATGTGGTTTGAAAATGAATAGCAGCCATACATAAGAGGAAAATCTATTAAAAAAAGTAAAAGTTAGCAATTATAAGCAAATTATTTGTAAATGTTAATATATTTGATATCGAAGTTAGTTCAAGATATACATCTTTTGAGCAAACACCTCAAGTTTACACTTTTTCTATTATAACAGGTAAAGAGAACACCTGAAATAGTATGATCTCTGATAATAAAAATTACACCACAGAAAAATATTCGCTGCATTAAATATCTAAAAGATGTGCTTTCATTATTTCTGTTAGTGTTGTTTGATTTAGTGTTTTAATTAATGCTATGTAAAAATGTTGTGCTATAAAGAGAAGTGTATTCTGGGTAATTTGAAGTGAAACTATTTTTATTAATAAAATAAATATATATAGTTTACAAAAAAATTTCAATACATACACACACTATAGACAGTCAAATTAATGTTCATTTAAGCTTTCAGTCGAGTTTAATTTTGTAATGAGCAAACAAAAAGTTTATTACTGAACTTTGAAAAATATACAAATACAAACTTTGTAACCAGATTAATGCTACTTAGAAGAAGCATGTTTCATAGACAACCTTTTAAAACTATCATGAGGATTTAGTTGTAAAATAATATAGCATTATACTACCAGTCTTATTGCCACAGAGAGTTTATGCAAGATATATTCATTTATTGAAAGCAATATTTTTGATTCTTCATGATTTCCATGATATAATAAAAGTCATTGAATTCTCTTTTCCCTAACTTTAATACAATCAGCTTAATGATTTAACCAAAAACATCTCATTGAAAAAAAAAACCTGCATTTATATTTAAGAATAACAGCAAATCATCAAATGTTTAGCTAATAATAATAATAATTGAATAGTTTATTATTCATGAATTCATAAGGATTTTGAGCTGGGGTATGATCCATGGTTGATGAGTTTCATGTTTTCCACTTTACGACTGCACAGAAAACAACAAAAACTACTGCCAACTTAAACATTATAACATAAAAAGAGCCTGCCTACATTCCTTCCAAATTTGAATCCCAAGCTTCATTAATAAAGAAAATAGCCAAAAATTGACCTGAGAATGAGTTAAATACTAAGGATAGAATTTTTTTTGTGTACATGATAGTCAAGTTTATGCAACATGATAATAGAATGAATAGCTGCCCTTGTTTCACTCTTTTATGTAAGCTGAGTGTTTGGAGATTTGTTATTATTATTGAAAGCACTAAAACATACAGGTACTAAATGGATTAAAATGTATGAAACTGTTCAAACAGATCGATCTAGGTTCAAATCTTAGGCTGATTTGCATTTCATACTTTTTTAGCTTGATAGGTAAAGTGGAGTTAAAAGCAATTGTTAAATATATGTCTTCATTCCTTTCAACTTTGAATCCCAGCCATCATTAATAAATATAGAAGCCAGAAACCAGTCTAAGGATGGTGAATTTAAATATTAAAAATAAAGATTTTATAAGAATCTGGTTAATCACTGATAACTCAAGCTTATGCTAAATCTCACTAGACTAGAAAGCTGCTTTGTTTTACCTTAATATTTCTAGATAGCTCCAACTTCCAACTTAGGAATCTCATAAATGAACAAAGTAAATCAACTAGAATGTAACAGACTTTACTAATGCAGTTGTATATAGTTTATACGCTGAAATGTTTCATTAAATCAAAGTATCTGCAACTTACTTCATTATAAGCAGTGACAGTACTTCTATTTTCGGTCTCTATTTTTCCAACCAATCAGAAATATCTTTTTGTAGAATTGTTGCTATTACCATTTGCTCTCTCAATCTATATAACTTTAGTCACAACATTCATGGATGTGGATTTGGTTAATGAAGTAAATATTGATAACATAATTTATATATTATGTCAGTAAGGACAAAGTATAGTACAAAGTATAACACTTGTTAACAAAAAACTATTACTTTTATTTTAAAGATGAAGGTATTCTACAAATGTCTCAAATAACTCTTGCCATTTCCCTGCATCTTCTAAAAGATATTAGTATAAATGGTTGTCAAATTTCTTTAATACATTTATCTATCTATAGTCTTCCTAATTTAAATTCCAATAAAAGTATATGAAGAGAGAAATTTAAGCCAATAAATGTCACATGACCATCACTTCTTATGCTTGTGTATAACTGTTGTTAAAACAGGCAAAACTCACTATATGTATTGCAAACACAGCAAGCTAGGGTAATCAATGGATGCCAGAAGGCTTGTGCATAAAATCCCTATCTAGTGCTTACTCATCCAATATCCCCAAACTAGTTTCTGGCTTGTGGCCTTCGTCAGTGAGGAGGTGGCTGCTGGAGGGTTGCATTAAATCCTAAGATCTAGGTGCAGTGCTCTCAGATCCAAGGCTCCTCACTTATGAAGGCCACAAGCCAGAAACTAGTCTGGAGATATTGGATGAGTAGGCACTAGATAGGGATTTTATGTATAAGCCTTCTGGCATCCATTCATTACTCTAGCTTGCTGCACGTGGCAATACGTATAGTGAGTTTTGCCTGTTTTAAGTGAGAAATTTGTTGAAAAGTCCAATTATCATCATGAGATTGGGTATTATAGAGTTTATATTAAAGGTTGGCTTTCATTGTATTTCTAGCAAGTTATTGAACATTTCTTCTCATTTCAGTCAGGCCTTACATGGACCAATATCTAAGTGTTTATAAGGTAGGTTCACATTTTCCAGTAGGAATCATTACAATTGGTACATAAAATGATAAATGTAGATCTTCAACATTAATGTTTCTGTAGAATAGTGAATATTTTTATATATATTGAAACTAGCTTCTTATTCACTAGAAATTATAAAAAAGTTCAAAAATACTTCACCAGCAGTAAAAAGATAATTTGCTGCTTAAATGATTCAACTGTAAACTGGTACAAAATTTATTCATCAACTAATATCATCTAACCTCCTGAACAAATCATCATCAAAAAAAGAAAAACTAAAAGTGACTTTATTTATAATCAATCAATCCATAATGCAAGGTGATTAAACAGATAACAACAAATACATTATATTTTTACCCTTTTTGTTTTCCCCCTCTTTTTGATTAACATTATCTTTTCAGGATAATTCAACATTCTTATTTATTGATAAAAAAATCTCTCCTTCAGAAAATATAAACAAGTTAATTCCCAAGTGTATTTATAATTAATTATTTTTGCTTGCTTATTCTGAAATTAAAACATGCTCCGAACTGCTAAGCTAAACTTTGTTATTTGTGAAAATTTTTATTAACTTCACCTATATACATATAAACCTGAAAAGAAAAAAAAACATCTCCCCCCCCACAAAAATGTTGTATAATTTATTTTTATTACTAGATTTCAGAAACATCAATGCATTATTTATTTTTAAAATAAAAAAAATACACAGAATTTTCTATATTTTTAATTATATAAATTAAATATTTGCTTAAGCTATACTTAAAGTCCCATTTTTTTTTTTTTACAAAAAATGTCTATTTTAATGAAGTAAAATTTACAGGGTTAGAATCAATGTACCATAATGGACTGGTACCGTGTACCCCAAATTCACAAGTAAACCAGGCAAAAACATTAACTCTAAAACACAACCAATGGTTTCACTGCTATGAGAAAACTTCTCAAGTATTAAGAATTAAAAGATAACAATTTTGTTACCCACAATTCCACTTACATCCCATACACCCTTAATGTTAAAATAATTTTTAAACAAGTTAATTGTTTCAGAATCAAAAACTTTTAATCATAAAGATTCTTTAATTCTTCTCTTTTTTATCAAAAAATTATAATTCTGAGGCAATTAACTTGTTTAAAAGTTATTAAAACAGGAAAAACTCTCCATACAGTACTGCCACTCAGTGAAAGCCAGAGTAATCAATGGGTGCCAGAAGGCTTGTGCATAAAATCTCCATCTAGTGCCTACTCAGCCTTCTGACATCCATTGATTACTCTGGCTTGCACTGAGTGGCAATACTGTATGGAGAGTTTTGCCTGTTTTAATAACAGTTATAGGCACATATAAGAAATGGTAATCATGTGATGTTTATTGTTTAAAAGTTCTTTTAGTGTTAAGAATGTGTGAAATGTAAATGGAATTGTGGGTAATATTTAGTATAAATTTATTGTTATCTTTTAGTTCTTTTCACCTGAGAAGTCTGCTTGCAGCAGTAAAACTATTGCTATGTTTTAGAGTTATTTATATTGGCTAGTCTGGTTTAAGGAAAATTTTGATTATTTTATGGACTAACATTTACATGCATTTTATAATAATGATCAAGTTTTTGCATAATAACAAATTACTGGAATTGGTTTTGTAATAAAAAAAAGAGATAATAACAGAAATGAAAATTATTAGGAGCTACAAAATATCCAAGCAAGGTATCTCTTTTATAATCATCAATAAATAAAGATTATCTTAAAACAAAAACTAAAAAATGGCTTTAAAGAATAAGAACACATTTAAATATGTATCTTGCAAAATAATCTGTTGCATTGTTATTTAATAAATAATATATTGTTAACTGGTATATAAAATTTTGTATTATTTACTTATAGATTATACATTAATGAAGAAACAGCATTATAGTTTATATTTATTTAATTATTTTTGGACTTTAGTATAATAATATTTTTTTTTTACTTTTGATTTATTTACTGCCTATATATATTATATCATAGAACATTGCAAAATATTAAGATTGTAGATATATATGTAAAGTAATAGTAATTTACAAGGAATAAAAAAATAAAAGATTTAATTAGTTTATGTATAAATCAAAAAATAAATAAAGGACATTTAATTTATTTAAATAATTATAAAATGTATAAAGTTATTCCCAATGCATGTAAAATCATCATTAAAATATTAAAAAGATATCAACCAATTGAAAATTAAAATAAAATATAAAAAAACTGTTTTAAAATAAATATTTTTATTTACTGTGCACTAAAATGCCAAAAATAATTGTTTTCTTCAACCACAACTGGATTTTTTGTATTTAACTTGAAAAAAAGCATGGAGTGCCCATAAATTAATTATGTCAATCATTTGTTGCAAAAATTAATGAGTGAACTAATTGATTTCTCAAAATTGCATGTTTTTTTTTGCTTTTTGGTGTACAGTAAATTAAAGCATTATTATAAAATACTTTTTATATTTAACTTTTTAGCAATCACATGTTGACTGTTTCTAATGGTTACTTATAAACCCATTTGACCTTGAAAATTATTACACTTATTATTTAAGTAATACTTTGGGTGCAATTTGAAAATTATAATTGCAATTTGTAATGTTATAATTGACTATTTATTAATGTGCATTTTAATTTCTGTGGTTAAGTTGCAATTTTTACTGTCTTTATAAGTATAGTAGACCATAAATAAAGGTGGGAGGCATGTTTATTGTTAAATGGAGGTTGCCTTGACAACAGATTGAGATTGTAGATTGTTATCTATATTGGAATTGTCTAAGTGTTAACTGTTTGCTAATGGTTACATATATTATTTTTAACTTTTTAGTATTATCTTTTTTTGTAATTGTTGCAATCTTAATTAAATGAAGAATAAAAGAATATCACAGTCTTCTTAATATTTGAAAGGAATTAAAAATTGATTTCAATATTATTTTGTTTAATAAAAAAAGAATTTTATAATTTTTAAAAAAGCAACTTTTGTAATCAAGAGAAATTAAGATTGGTTTTTATTTCTATATGAATTTACCATAAATGTTTTTAGTGTAAGTTTTTTTTTTTAAAAAAAAAACAATAAATACTTCCAGTATTGATATCTTTGCATTTGAAATTAATTTTCCAACACTGATATGCTAAATAAACAAAAGGACAACTCTGAAATATTTTATTGTCATATGAAGGAAATCTATTTAATAAAAATATATTAAAAATTGATTACAAAATTTATCCTAAACAAACAGTATTTCTAAGTTAAATAAAAACATTAAAAAATTCTATATTACAAATTTCTATAAATGAACACTGTGTGATATTAAAATATTCAAAAAAGATATTAAGTCATTGTTAATGAAGATACACATGTGGTATAATTACAACTTAAGCATCACATGATCACTATCTTATACTAGCACATAATTGTTTATAAACAAAGCAAAACCCTCCATACAGTATTGCCACCCTGTGCCAACCAGAGTAATCAATGAATGCCAGAAGGCTTGTGCACAAAATCCCTACCTAATGACTACTCATCCAATATCCCCAGACTAGTTTCTGGCTTGTGGCCATCATCAGTGAGGAGCTTTTCAGACCCATATGACTATATAAGCTATTGAGTTTAGATAGAAAATATTTTTGTGTTTTCAATTTCATTCTCATAGTTTTGTAGTTAAGTAGAGATAAAAGGTGGGTGCTGGAGGGTTGCATTAGATCCAAAGGTCTAGCTCTCAGATCCAAAGTTCCTCACTGACGATGGCCACAAGCCCAGAAACTAGTCTGGGGATATTGGATGAGTAGGCATTAGATAGGGATTTTATGTACAAGCCTTCTGGCATTCATTGATTACTCTGGTTGGCACAGGGTGGCAATACTGTATGGAGAGTTTTGCTTTGTTTATAATTACAACTTATTTAAAATTACTACAGCATGAAATGGAATCAACAAATAATTATTAAATATAATAAAATATGAAAAATGATGTGGGAAAAATATTCAATTAAATATTCACATGTTGATGTTTATGATAAACAATTTTATAAACATATATTATTATAATAAAGATATATGGGACAATTTTGTACATGTAACAGCATATGAATTTTCTAAAGAATAAAATATCGTAATAAATAAAGAACCATCGCTAATATCCTTCATCAATATTCATATTAATTAGAAGATAATTATAAATATAGAATTAGCTAATATTTTATTAAAATAAAAAAAATGTTTATTAAATATAGATTTATAGAGAAGAGAAAATTTCTAATAGAAAATATAAATATAGGTGACTCATTAAAGATATGGAGAATTTTTTTAATCTTGAAAAAATCACAGTATGTAAAAAGGATAAAAGCAATAGATTTGTTATCATATATTCTAACAATTATATAAAAAAATAGAATATGAATTAAAAAGGAAATAAGAATTTTTTAAACAACATATATAAAATTACTAAACAAAGTGAGAAAAAAACACAAAATTAAAAATATAAATCCATATAAATTAATGCAACCTTTGCTTTAGAAAAATCCGTATATTTTTACTAAGACTAAAACTCCTAAAGATAATTAATTAAGATTATTACTTAATTTTAGTAATTTTACAAAAATTTTGCAAAATTTTAATGAAATGAATAATAATTATTGCAAGATAAGGATAATTTTGTATAAAAATACTGAGAATATTATAAGTAAATTTAATAATATAAGATGAGTAGAAGCCAAAGTATATTTACAATGAATATAAAAAAAGTATCCAAATATTCCAAGAATTCAAAGTATACAAATATTAATATATAAAAATTATATCAATACATAAATAATATAATATCTACTAACAAAAAATTAATATTAATACATAATAATTTATATTTTTAATATAATAATGAGTATTAGAATATACATAAAGGATGGGTAATTGATTATGAAATTAAGGAGTTAATATTATCAATTTTTAAAGTGAATTGAAAATTAATTTAAAAAAAATTCTATATATGTAGATAATATTTTAATAATAGGTAACAATTGACATATGAATAATCTTTATAATGAGCTTAATAATAACATAATATTAAATTTAAATAAAGGGGATATGAACTCAGATTTTCAAGCACTCTTCAACTATCGACATTATCTCATGCAACTGATACACATGACCACACACATGTAGAGAAAATAAATAATCACCAATATACGTATTTCATTCTAAACCAGCACTCATCAGTTGGTCTGGATTATCATCCCCCACATACACATATATAATCAATGCTCAGTTTATATTAAGATAGCGAATACACATACTTTAATGGACTGGCTTCAATCTACTCCAACCTCCAACTTCCCAGCAATCCATGTCATTGAAAATCTGATGATGAAAACCCCAAATCCCATACTGATGCAAATATTATTGCCATACCCATGTTGACATCAAGTCACTCTGACCCCTCATGTACAGGACCTTATCCATTTAAATACATAGAAGAGCCTTGGGCTGGATACAAGCTTGATGTGTAAATATTTGAAAACCAGGTACTCTTCACAAACCTAGGAGCTTAATTGTAAGTATAGAAATTTGAACTCAGATTTTCAAGCACCCTTCAACTATCAACACTATCTCATATAACTGATACACATGACCACACACATGTAGTCATGATAAATATTCACCAATATACATATTTTATATGTGTGGTCATGTGTATCAGTTGTATGAGATAGTGTCAGTAGTTGAAGGGTGCTTGAAAATTTGAGTTCAAATCCCCTATACTTACAATTAAGCTTCCAGGTTTGTGAAGAGTACCTGGTTTTCAAATATTTACACATCAAGCTTGTATACAACCCATCCCTCTTTTATGTATTTAAATGGATAAGGTCCTATATATGAGGGGTCAGAGTGACTTGAGGTCAACATGGGTATGGCAATAATATTGGCATCAGTATGGGATTTGAGTTTTCATCATCAGATTTTCAATGATATGGATGGCTGAAAAGTTGCAGGTTGGAGTAGATTGAAGCCAGTCCATTAAAGTATGTAGATTCGCTATCTTAATATAAACTGAGCATTGATTATACATATATATATGTGGGAGATGATAATGTGGACCAACTGATGAGTGCTGGTTTAGCATGAAATACGTATATTGGTGATTATTTATCTTGTCTACATGTGTGTGGTCATGTGTATCAGTTGTATGAGATAGTGTCAATAGTTGAAGAGTGCTTGAAAATATGAGTTCAAATCTCCTGTACTTATAATTAAGATCTCAGGTTTGTGAAGAGTACCTGGTTTTCAAATATTAAATTTACAAAAGTAGAATTTGAAAATAAAAGAAAGCATTTAGATGTAGAAACTAACACAGACAAGTATAGCAAAATTATATTAAAATAATTCATTAAAAAAGATAAATTAAAAAAAATAATTTCTGTAGATTTATTAACAAGCATGGATACAAAAGATAGAAGTTATTAATAATTTTAAACATAAAAATGATAAATCAAATATTGCTAGAAATATAGCTATTAAGACAATAATAAAATCAATAACTCAAGGCTTCAATAAGTTTATGATTGTAGATGATAACAATCAACCTTTAAGTTATCAATAATATCAACCTGTAGGATTAGGGTTTGGGTTAGGGTTAAGTGTTAGCATTAAAGAAGGGTTTATAGTTAGGGTTAACAGTAAGTGTAGGCTTAGGGTAAGAAATAGGGTTGGTGTTGTGTTTGTAGTTAGGATTAAAATTAGGAGTCTAGGGTTAGGGTTTAGGGTAGGAATTAAATTTACAGTATAGGATTTAGAGTTAATGGTAAGCGTAGAGTTATGGTTGGTTTTGCAGTTGGGGGTAGGGTTGGAGTTGGGATTAGGGATTAGGGTAAGTGTTAGGGTAGATTTAGGGCTTGAGTTTATTGTTCAAAAAGGTTGCCTTAAGTACAGATTAAGATTGTTGACAGCTTAAACACTTTTTGTTTTTAAGAAATATAGCTAATTTACAAAAGGAACAATTTACTGAATTGTACAAATTCTATGGATATAACCCTAAAAATATTAAAAATATGCTTTTTAATTGCAAAACATTCATATTAAAGTATGATAATATTTCCATTCTAAATAATAATAATAATAATAACAACAATAATTCAAATAGAAAATGGATAAAACTGTTGTAATACCCTAGTATTAATAATACATTATTAAAAAGTACAAAATATATAGATGAAAACATAAAATATAGAATAGTCAAATAGTAAAAATATAGTCAAATTAGTATGTAATCATAAAAGATGATATAAAATGTATTAAATGAATAATATATTTCGTAATATAATTTACTGTGGACATACAGGGAAATGATTAGATGAAAGTATAAAAGAACCATAACAATACATTTAAAAGAGGGAATGATAAATATGCTTTATATTTTCATTACTTATGGACTTATAATAGATTGTAAAAATATTAATCCTTTAAACTATATGAAAAACCTGAAAGAAGAAAAATATATGAAACTAATTGTATTAATTATAATAAAGATAATTGCATGAATATAATAAAAAATATTAATAAAATTAATATTATAAGAAATAATAAAAAGTCAGATGTCACATAACTTATATATATAATCTTGCATTTACCAATATGTAAACTTAAGAGCATGCTATAACTCTAAACAAGCTTTTATTTATTTTTTATGATAAATGCTACTACAAAAGAAGGCATTCAAATCATCTTTATTTTAGATTTTCCCCATCCCCAGACCGATTTCGACCTATGGGTCTCATCAGTGAGGAGTTGGGACACTAGACTAAAAAAAACAACTCAAGCTAAGCATTTATCTAAAAGGTATTTCTCAAGAAAAAGATCTAAACCTTTAGACATCTGCATGTCTTTAAAGTCAGTTCTCCAACTGAAAAAATTATATGGGTCTGAACTTAATTCAGATACTCCACATATTAATAGGCTTAGCCATTTAATTTAGCCAAAGCCCCAACAGCAAAATAATAATAGTAATAATAAAAAGTCAGATGTCACATGACTTATATATAGCTTGCATTTACCAATATGTAAACTTAAGAGCATGCTATAACTCTAAACAAGCTTTTATTTATTTTTTTATTATGATAAATGCTACTACAAGAGAAGGCATTCAAATCATCTTTATCTTAGATTGTCCCCATCCCCAGACCGGTTTTGACCTATGGGTCTCATCAATGAGGAGTTGGGACACTAGATGCAAAAAACCAACTCAAGCTAAGCATTTATCTAAAAGGTATTTCTCAAGAAGATCTAAACCTTTAGAGAGCTGACTTTAAAGACATGCAGATGTCTAAAGGTTTAGATCTTCTTCTTGAGAAATACCTTTTAGATAAATGCTTAGCTTGAGTTGGTTTTTTGAATCTAGTGTCCCAACTATTCACTGATAAGACCCATAGGTCAAAACTGGTCTGGGGATGGGGACAATCTAAGATAAAGATGATTTGAATGCCTTCTCTTGTTGTAGCATAAAAAAATAAATAAAAGCTTGTTTAGAGTTATAGCATGCTCTTAAATTTACATATTATAAAAAATGAAAATTAAAAATTCACTATGTTTTTGATGTCACCAGGAAAATAATTAATAATTGAAAATCCTAAGGCTAACCAAGTTTTCTTTATTAATCTATATAATAGCTAGAAGTAAAAATTTATAAAAATCTTTAATTTAGCATATCTTTATGAAGCATATATTTTTCACAAATTGTAATAATTGTTATGTGTTGTTTAATTAATAATTTTTACTTTAACTATGTTTGTAAGTTTTTAATTCTCTTCTTATTATAATTTTATTATTATTAATCAATTAATATATATGTGTGCTCTGCGCACATGATAATGAAGCTATTCAATGTACGTAAAATTATCAAAAGTTACTGCCAAGCACATTTGGGACAGTTTATAGTCCCATATTCATGGTGACTTGTATTTGATTAAGAACTATAATATTAATGCAAATTTATGCAAATTCATATGAAGATGCCACATAGACCATTTTCGAGACAAAGAAAACCAGGTCTCTCTTCTATTGATTGCTGCTGGGTCACTTCCTTGACTTTGCATTTAACATCGTTTATTTCAGAGCAAATGACACTGGCTATGGTGGGTAACTTTTGATAACTTTATGTACATTGAATAGCTTCATTATCTGTGCGCAGAGCACATATATATATATATTAATTGATTTCAAACACTAATGAAGTAAAGCCTTAACTATTATTAATCCTGATTATATATATATAATTGATAGATGTTGCTATATATGAAATATAAAACTTAAAATATGTTACATTTACATTGAGACAGGCAAAAAATATTTTCTACAAAAATCTTTTATGCATTAATATTATAAATATATTATTACCTATTACACAAAGATATTTTATATTATTTATTTACAGATTAACAAATAATATTTTGACATCAATATTGGACTTTACATCATCTTTATATATCTTGGTTGATGCTGTTGTTTATTTGATGTGAAGATATTAACATTATAGGAGTCAGAATTTTTGAAATATGTGATTTACAAATGAACTTTGAGTTGCTTAATCACAACTTAATATTATCGAGTCTTACTTAAAATCTTATATGCTATTTGTATAAGAAGGGGTCACTCTGTGAAGTGATTAGTTGATATTTAGGTACTTAACTTTTTATGGATTCTAGATTTGTTCTTAATAGCATAGTAGATAGCACAGAAATATTTTTGAAAGTGTAATTAAAGTTTACATATCGATTTATTTGCACACATACTACAGGACATGTTTTTCCCTTCTATTATTAAGATCATCTGCACAGAGAGGGATGATTGTAAGAGAAAGTTCAAGGAGATATGGATTATTGCAAAAGACCTGAATTCAGTCAACAGGAACGAATCTTGTGTCCATTTGTCAAAAAATGGAACATCTGACTTTTATAATTTATATTTCTCATTGCAATAATTTGCATATTTTATAAACAGTATATTCAGCTTGCTCCTGTCATTGTTTGTTAATTAATTTTGCACTATGATTCTGGTGAGAAGTTGCTAAAAGTGAATAATTAGAATATATGTATTTGGTTTAAAATACGTTTCATAGTGGTTTGACTCACCTCAAGTTTTTGTAGTATAAATATATTTTCTAGTGTTTTTTTAGTATATCCCAGAAAATCACAATCATTTACCAGAGATAAAAATTAGACTACTCTCTATCAATAAGTATGTATTTTGAGAAAAAAATTCAATTTTAGGTAATCTAAAAGCATACAGAGGAACTATTATAGATTAATAGATAAAACTTGCTTAGTCTCAGAAGAATTTCCAATTAATAGTAATTGATAGTTTTATGGATAACATAAAAAGATAAACTATCTCTGTTTACATAGATATAATCTCTTAATTTCCATTCTTTATTGAAATTAAACAACCATGAAAAATTAAATAAATTCAGCATATATGTATATATTGTAACGTGAAAAAGCAAACACAAACGGTGATCCAAATTGTAACCTATGAACTGCAAATGGAGATCTGAATCATGACTGACCAATTGGTGATGCATATAAATACAACATCAGCTAAACAACAATATTAACTAATGCATGCATAAGCTAAAATGTAATGTAATAGCTAAGCTCAGTTGGTCTACACAATAAATGCTATATGCTACAATAAGAAGATATACATAGGGGTAAGTGATTACAATATAACTAAAATACAAAGTAATATTATCAATAACTTAAAAGGCGGAAAATTCTCAACTTACTTTCACAGATATAACAAACTCTTAATATTGTGAGCATATGCCACTAAGGTTGTATTTAAAATCTTTTTCTTTTAGATATCTACTTCAAATACAATCCTTATTATTCATCTTCTAAGAATCTTATTGCCATGATTAGATATTTAGTTTTATAAAATTGAAATATGCTTTTAAAAATTTTTGTCACATAAGATTCATCTTTTGTATATAATTTTTTCATTAACAAAATAAATTTTAATGATATGGTTTGTGAAACAAATCAGGGTATCTTAGGTAATATGATCTTATTTAATCATAAAATAAACTCTTTTTGATTCTTCAGATTTATTTTACATTGAATAATATCCTAGCAAACAAAATAAAACATAAATTTATCCCTAAATTAATGTCTTATCACAATTATGGCAATAACAATAATCATATTATTATTCTGATATATAAAATTAAAAATGTGTGAAGCGCTTGAAAGAGAAGCTATAGAGAGTGCAAAAAATATTAAACACTAAGCATTTTCGAGGCCATTTGCCTCATATTCATAATGATAATGTGAAATGCAAAACAGAGAAATAAAGGTGATATGCAAAGTATATGCAAATGATTTAGATAGCCCAATGTTTGGAAATGTCAAAGCAGGCATCACGTCTATTGATAGAGTTATTGTTGCCATTAATGAAGTATGCTTCTCTAATTTTCTGTTTGATGTCATTATTCTCTATGTAAACTATTTTGGGGTTGGAGGGTTCAAATGTATGGCCTGTCTTCTTGAAATGTTCTAAGAATGTTGAAGAATTGTCATTATTTTTCTTTGCTCTATGGTAGGTGTATCTATGTGGTGCGAATAAAACAAAACATAGTATCTTAATTTGGAATAAGTTAAATAATAATCAAACATGACATTCAGATATTAAGAATGGGCAAGAGATATTATAGCCATTCCAAATACCTTAGAATAAACCCCTTAAATATCTGCTAAGTTTGAATTTGAATTTTACATGTTAACTCTATCATAGAATAATAAATATGATTTAGTATGCGATTAAGTCAAATAAATTTTCTACTTTGGGGAAATATATATATATATATTCTAGTTTGCTTGCATATGTAGTGCAATTGTCCTCAAAGCTGTGTATTGTTACCAAATATATAAATAAGAACAAACAAGCTTAGTGCTTTCAACGGGTCCAGTCTTCATCATCATAGCTTGACTGCTAATACAGTTAGTGATATGCAAATTTATGCTAAATATGCTAGACATTCCATTTCCTCGATAAAGCATAGCATGTGTTTTTCCTGTTTACAGATCTCCCATACAGTATACAATATTGTGTGATCCAACAACAGCTATAAAGGCTTATACTATGGAAAAACATCTTTGTCCATGCAATTGACACAATACAAATACTCATACAATAGAGCCCTTAATCATCCTTCCACCTAATCAGTTTTCTTTCAGAATCAGAGCACAAGCCACCATAAGTGTATTCCAGTTAACCCCACAATCATGTGCAGAGAGAGACATGACCTCAAAAGAAAAGTCAAGGAAGCCTTTTTCATCTCCAGAGACAAAGACACCATAAACAGGAAAGACACATACTAGGCTTTATCCAGCAAGTGGAATGTGTAGCATATTTAGCAATAAATTTGCATATCATTAACCGTATTAGCAGTCAAGCTATGATTATGAAGGCTGGACCCTTCAAAAGTGCTAAGCTCATTCATTCTTATTTTTATATTTGGTAACAATACACAGCTTTGAGAACAATTGCGCTACACATTCAAGCAAACTAGAATATGATTTAATATGGAAAATAGTTTTGTAATAAATATGCACAGTGATCTTTAATTAAACAGATCAAATTGGCTGAAATGATCCAAAATGATAAATCAAATTAGAGCTTTTTTAAGCAGATACCTCTTTATTAGGAATATTTATAAAATTCAAGTATAATTCAATAAAGTGACTCTTATTAGATCCATTGTTTATGTCCTCTTATGAAATAAACATTTAAAATAATTTAATAATATTTTATATTATTATTTAAATTTTTAATTAATATGTGGAATGATTTGTGGTTGATATGCGGAATGATGTGAACAAATGACTGAGAAATTTCTTAAATAACAAATACAAATATTTATTTATAGAAACAAATACAAAAACACAAATACTAAATATATTCGGAGTCCACATAGCCAAAGGCTTTTACCAATGTTACTTATTCAAAATTTATGATAGAAGAATTAAAAATTTCACATCATATGTTATAAAAAGTAAATTCAATTGGATTAAGCAATAATAATCCAGCAGATTGAAATAAACTTTTTATTGATTAACTATCAAAGAGGCCTCACTTCTCAATGCATGCATACAATGATATAAATAATGTCCCTTTTTATGAATATTTAACTTAATAATAATAATAATAATAAAAATAATAATAATAATAATAATAATAATAATAATAATAAAAATAATAATAATAATAATAATAATAATAATAATAATAATAATAATAATAATAATAATAATAATAATAATAATAATAATAATAATAATAATAATAATAATAATTACTTCCCAATTTAATAATGAAGGAGTGATAAGATATGTATAATGTTTATTTATGCCTAAACACCTTTAAAAAATTTAAAATTAATTATTTATCATATTTTCTACTCATTATTAGAAAGATCAAATATATAACTTACACATTTATAATGAATTATTCACATCTACAATCAAGATTGCTCTAGAGGTAAGGGTAAAATTTCAAATAACAATTAAAATGCCATGGTAAAATAGAACACATTTATAAACTACAAACAAAATCCATCTGCAAATAATTATGTAAGGCAAAGTGAAAGGTATGATGGCATAGCTTATACAATGTCCCTATTTTTGAGTGCTAATAAAGAATTTAAGGCTGTGTCACTAGTTAGAAAAAATGAGAATGCAAATCAGCACAAAATATTAAATAGGATTGTCTTAAATAAGAGAAACTAAGCTATCTCCAAAAATATGCTAATGAGCATACTACACTAGCAAGACAATAAATAATGAGAGAGCCAATGTTTCCTTCTCTTTTGAAAAATAAGCTAGAAAAGTAATGAGAGGGACTAATGTCACCATTTTTAAATACATTGGCATAAGTAAGCATCCTTAAATAGAGAAACTAAATGTACTATCTCTAACAAAATACTATAGCTAATGGATGTGAAAGACAATAAATAATAATAACTAATGATAAATATGGCTCCATTAACATTAGGCAATGAATAAGCATAAAATACATAATAGAAATATATTTTTTTTAGAATACAGAATATACCTTTATAAATAAATGATTCATATGCAAAAGAGAATGTACTATTTCCAAATAAGCAAATATAATAGATTGCTATTCTCAGACCTTTCTGTTAAAATATTTAAAAAAATAGCATGAAAAATATAAAACAATATACATCTAAAATAAAACTTGGTATGCAAAAATCATAAATATAGTAAAATTCAACATTTTACCATTTTAAATACATAATAAAATAAGTAAAAGTTTTTGTATTTTATTCTGTCTTCTTTAATAATTCACCATTAGACTGGAACATAAATAGGAATCTTTGGCAACAATGTCTTGTGAACAGCAAACATATCCATCATAAAATGCAATATAATTATAATATCAAAATCTAAAATATAAACTATAAAATATGGAAAGAATTTCTTAGATATTCTTTAGTAAAATTTCAAATAATTGTGCTAGTAAGTAATAGGATACATATATAGCCATTTATTGAATTACATCCAAGAATTTTAATTATAAAAAGTGTGTATTAATTTGCAATACATATCTACTTAATATTTAAACTTAGGTTTTCCAAAAATTAATCCATCAAAATAATTATTTCAATTTGTGCAATAAAGAAATATGTTATAGTAGAATACCTCCATTAAATTATATTCATTCAACATTATAAAGTATTTGCAGGAGAAAATACTTATTTCAAATGTTACATTTTTTATTGTAGCAGTAACCATAACAACATTCAGGGAGAGAAAAAACTCACAGGTTTTCAAATATTGCAAGCATTTATAAAGTACTTAAAATATAGAGAAGTCATTTAAATTGATTCAAATGTCATTTTGAAGATATATTTTATATTTTGATTTATGAAATGAAAAACATTTAAATTTTACATACAGTTTATTGCCAGATGATTATTTTAGTACCCCTGATTTCAGAAAATGATTTCTTTCTTTCAAAGAAAACAGTCATAATAACCCAAATCTTTATCTGTGCTGTTATAAATTAACAATATAAGATCTTTCATTTAAATAGGCACAAATACAATTTTTTTTATATAAAATTATTATTAATTTAAATATTTCTTTTGTAAACTTAAATAATTTTTTTAAATGTCTGATAAGATACAGTCATCATAAAAATATAGTCTACCCTAAAAATTAAAAGGTACTTATTTGAAGTAAATAAATTCTGGATAATATTTGATATGAAATGAGAGTTTTGAGTAAAATGTCAGAAAATTAGTAATAGTTTTGATAATGTTATTGCTGCTACAAAATTTAAATATATTTTGGAAAATTTAAAAATAAAACAGACATTCCAATCTGCCTTGAAATTGACAATAACTCTTGCATCATTATAATGGCAATAATAATAATAACTTTTGAAGTTCTCCAGTATAAAAAATTAAAAAAAAACATTTTAAACATTGTAATAATAAAATTGTATTAAAATAAACATTTCAGTTTCTTTGGGGTTTCAATTTGGATAATTGTGTTTAGATATTATAATTTAACTTAACATACTTAAGTTAAGAAATAATATATTTAAAGAAAATTAGACTTTTAAAATTTTTAACTGGAGCTTTTTTAAAATGTACCTACTACAAATTAAAATGATTAAAAAGAGAGAAAAATAAAAGTAAAGTAAAAATGATGAAAAATGTGGTCAGATGTCCATTTCATATATTTATACTAGTTGTCATGTGACCACTTAATAAAAAATTAGATTAACCTTTTTGATTAGTTTGAATCCCTGATCTAATATAACTAGAGAAGGTTACCAACTAAATATGAATTAATTATTTATTCATATTTTAAAATAAAATCAACTTTGCTGAGGCAATTAAAAATTAATTTAAAACACTTCCTGGCTGTAAATAAAATACTTATTTAAACAATAAAATGAAAGACAAATATTTCACTATTGAAATTTACATTGTACTGGAAATAAAACAAATATTACAGGTAATATTTAATACATTTATGTACATTGCTTTAATCTAGACAAGTTTCTCAGAATAGATTATTTAAATTGTCTTTTAATACTAGACATTAAATAATATTTTAATATAACTAATATTAAATTAAATATAATATTTATTTCATCATTCAACATTCAGCTATCCATTATTTTAAAATCATATCTTTAATTATTACTTTTATTAAACCCTTTCTAATAAATAAATTTAAAATATTTAACTAAAAGTCTATGTGTTAAAATGAAAATGAACTAAAAGTGTTATAGATTTAATTTCTGAACCAGCAAACCAAAATATAAAGTTTGAAACTGGTTTCTTAATCTTAAAAATTAAAAGAAGCTTTTTGAAACATTTTAACAGTTAAATTAGGAAAAAATAATATTATTAACTTAAAAATGCACTGTTTTTCATTTTAATATAACAGCCATTTAACATTTAATATTTTAGCATGATAAGCACTTATTTTAATTTAAAAATATTATAACTTAAGATATCAAAAATATTTTAAAGTTGTACAATCTATAAAATACTGATACAGTAACTTTTCTATGCAAAATATTATGGCATTATAAAGCTCTAATAAAATCTATTGATTACAGAATTAAACTATATACATTTGTTAGATGTTTTAGCACCAAACTTGTTTGGTATTTAGCTTCTGTCTAAGCTAAAGATTACAATATATATATATATATATATATATATATATATTGTAATCTTTAGCTTATATATAATATATATATATATATATATATACAATCATTTATTTACCACAATATTATATATTCTTTTGTGCATAACAAAATAACTATAATGTAGTTAAGAATTACATCATGGTAATTTACATATGAATAAAGTTTATATTTAATTTCTTCATATAATTTTTTAAAATAAGCAGATATTTTACTATATTAAATTAAAATGTGTTTATGCAATTCTAATTATCTATCCTAGTGATATAATTATATTTGATAATTTTCAATCATTTCTCATTAATTGCTTTTTATTATTCTTAATTACTTATAATAAAACCATATGTTTTCATTTTATGAACATGTTAATACAGTTAATATTACAGAAACAAATTAATTGACTTTTAAAAAAAACATTTATTAAATAATGGACTCATTGTAGTTTATATTTAAATACAAATATTTAAGGGTATTCTATTTTAGTCTTATCCCAAGGTCAAAGTTACCATTCAAAATAACCAGTTAAAGAAAAAAAATCAAAATTGTAAATGTAAAAATATATCTATTAAAAAGTGTATGAAATCCAAGTGAGAGTAAATTACTTTCCATATATATATGAGGTCTGATAATTAAGTTTGTCAACTTGCCTCCATGTGCTTAAGTTGGCAGCACTGTACAAACAACATGGTAATATTGCATAGCATTGGTATACCAGTGTCTGCTATGATTGTGTTGATGTGTAGTATGTCTTAATGAGTGGAATTCATTATTGTTGTTGTGTTTTTGCATGTTGTCACAAGAATGTCAGAGCTTGAATTAGAGCAATAAACAAAAATTAAATTTCATGTTGAATTTGGCATGAGTGGAAGTGAAAGTAGGGACATATTATTCCAACTTTAGGGGATAACACCATGAAGAAAATAGAAATGGACAAATTAATTAAAAAATTGTCTGAGATATAAAAAACATCAATGATGAAGCAAGTTATGGGTGGCTAGTAGCAAAAACATTGCAAAAATTCATCGAATTGTCCATCAAAATCATCAGCAGACTATGAAAAACATAGCAGACGAAGTAAATATTGATAGAGAAATAACAACATTATGAATTAAAAATCTTGTAATGAAAAGGTGTATATATAATTGCATCTTCTGAAACAGAACTGTCTGAGAGATTTTTAGCCATTGAATCCATAACTCTGCTGTTTCCTGAGTAATTATTATCTCGATCCCTGTTGAGAGAGCATAAGTAACTTTAAATAAACTTGAGCACAAGTTAAAATAACAGAACTATTTTATTCAATTGCAAATAGCAAAACAGAAAAAGGATAAAAAGTAATTAACAATTAGAAATTCCATTAGAAGTTGCTAAATCTATAGATAACCTGCTACTTATGTGTCTGTTTCTACACAAGCTTAGGAGATAATTATAATTTGTTGTACTGCATCTAAAATAAAGACAGTTTGTTATGTGCCAATACAGATGTCACAGCAGTATCTATTTATACATTATTAGAAAAGATCCTAGACATGAGAAAGTATCATATACCAATATTGAAAATATTCATTGCTTTTTAGTATAAAACTATACTTGCAATTATTATGCTTTTGCGCACACACATTAATAGTTCTTAGCAGAATTTTGTTAATATGTGCCCATTTTTGCATAATTATGTCTCTTTAGCAAAATTGACTATTAATATACCTTTACATGTATGATTGCATTAGTATATTTTCTAGAGTAGAATAAGAATAAATGATATTTTATTCATATACTGTCTGCACATATTTATATGATTAAATAAAAAGTATTTATACTCACATATATACAATTCATGCGCAGGCAGACCAAAATCTATTGAACATTCTTCTTACTCATATGATCTGATGCCTAATGATTTTTTCTTTACCCAAAGATAGAGAAAATATTGATAGAAAAGTTTTTTTAATGACGTTCAGAACATTAAAGGTAATACCACAACAGCTCTGATGGTTATTCCAGAAAAAAAGTTTTAAAATTGCTTTGAAGAGAAGTCCAATGCATAGATCCACAAGGGAAGAACTTTAGAAGTGACTATAGTGGCATTTAGCATTGCCAAACTTTACATATATGAAGTTTTTTATTTTAATACATATGTGAAACTATCTTTCAAAAGTAACCTTTATTAGTTAAAAGATTACAAAAAATTATCAGGCACACTTACCCTTGGAGGATTACAAAGTGTTCAATGTTACAAGGTAAAACAATTATTGACCAGGTTTACAAAGTACATACACTCAATAACAAATATATCCATAAAAGAGTTGTAAAATTTTGTTTAATGTGAATCTATACATGAACGAGCACAGATCTGCAGTGCCCCAAAACAATCTATCAAGGGGGTGCAGCAGCCCACCAAAGTGGAAAAGATGCTAAAAACTTTGACCCTGTACCTTCCCAGCAGGTTTTCCGGGTAGCGGCAATAATTGTCAACAGCCTGCACCCATAAACCAGACCCCCAACAACTGACATCATCAATCCTTGCAGAAGAAATGAGGAGTGCAGACCCATGCCCACAAATATTACAACAAAACTCTATTACTGTTACAAAGATGATATTTCTAGCTGGAGTGTCTACCATCCAGCATGTCAAATGAGTTTGTCTGTGGTTATGATCTTGATAAAAGAATTGTTCATTTTTATTCCTGAAATTTCTCAATCCTTATTAAAAGTTATTTCATTAAAATAGTTGCTTTTTCATCTTTCTCATTCATTAAATCCAATATATCATAAGCCTTTTCCATACTGTTATTTACCCCATACCTCAATTCCTTCCAGTTTTTACTGCATGTGCATAGATTTTCATTTTTGATTTTAATGCCTCTTCATAATTAAGTTCTTCGTTATTAACATTAAATAATTTGTTTGACTTACTTCTCTCATTAGTTTCAAATTTAGATTTTATAGATTTGTTCTTATTAATCTGATTCACTTTTTAGATAACATTGTTTTCAATTTTAAAGTTTTAGAAGCCTTCAATGACATTTGCTTCTTCTTTTCCTTGTGATATTTTGGATGACATATAGTCCAAATCATGTGAGGTGTTTTCTTTGTTAAATGGATTCTTTTCTTCCATCAGTTGTTTATTTATACTGCTGTTTTCTTGACTCACATTTCCCCCTCTATTTTGCACTTGACTTGAAATGTTCTCTGCCATCTTTGTTTTCACAACGATGTCAGTTAAACCCTTGTTGCTGTTAGGAAACTAAAAGTTTTCTTTATTTTGACAACAAACTTAAAGGTAATGAGTTAAAACTATTATAAAATGTAATCCTAGCTGAAAATTAAATAGAATATATATATAAGTATAATAAAAAAATCCACTAGAATAAAACTACAAAATTTTTTTAAATGCCTATATAAAATTGAAGATTAATATCCTTTGCTATAATCAGCTTATGGCATATTCCACCATCTTGAGTATAGCCATTTTTTGTAGTTTTATTCTAGTGGATTTTTTTATATACATATACTTCAAAAACTTCCATTCCACCATACATAATTGAAACATGAGTAGAGACATTTTAAAAAAGCAAACGATTCCAAAGATATATTTCTGACTGAATAAACAAGCTTCAATTGGGCACAGATCACATATGCTTAAATGTAACTTAAAATTTGTTTATTATTCATTAATATCAAATTATTACACTTTTCTATAAGTGCCAATTTTTTTTACATTTACATGTTTTACATCATTTAGTTTAAATAAATATGTTAATGATTATTTCCAATATCTTACTAGTTTAAATAGTCTCATATCATTTTTCGATCACATATACATTTTTAATTTAATTAAGGATTACTTAATTCTTTCTCATTTGTCTTTTTAAAATGTTTTTATTCATATATTTCAAGTAGATATGGAGAAATAGATATTTTAAAATACATCTAAGATATGACACCAAGAAAAAAGGTGACTAGAGGTGTATTATGAAAATTACGTAGCTGAGTTTAATAAAAATATGAAAGGTTAATTTTTGATGAAGTTTAAAATTTTTATTTGGGATAAAACTATTATGATAATACCTAGCTTTATAAAGGATTACTAATGATAATTAGTCCATTTATTTAATGTAGATAATGTTGAATGTGAAAAGTAATAATTTTGGAACTTGTATATCAAATTTTAATTATATATATATGATAATCAAAACAAGTTATAAATTTCATAACTTGCCTTTAAGCTTGCATTTTATGATCACTAGATGGAGCTTACCAATCAGCTCCAAACAAGCTTGGAGCTAGCTGATTGGTAAGCTCCATCTAGTGATCATATATATATAAACACTTCAGCAAAAAATAAAAAAAATAAAATTTAATTAAATAATCAATTTAAAAATATTTTAAAAACCATTTCAAATTATTTGAACACTATTGGCTCTCTCTCTGATTCATCCCAGGTTCATTTTGTGAAATAAACTAAGCCTCTTTAATTAATCTTTTGCCGTCTATCGTTTCTTTCCTCGCAAATCACCTCAACATTATCAGAATCAAAACCATGGTCATATTCCTTTGGGTGACTATAAAACACAGATGCATTTATCAAATCTGTTTCCATTTTTTGTACTTGAGTGAATGCTGTGTCATTGTTTCATTTCTCCATATTCAGGGCACCCAGTTGACTACTACATGCTGTAGTCACAACAATAAACTCATCCACTTTATTTATTTTATCCTTCATATTATTTATCAACCTATTTAAATTTATGGCTGTCTTTAATTCAACAAATCTTTCCAATTTTACTTCCAACATTCAGAACATATGGTAGCATAACATTTCCATTTTCATGCATAATCTGTCTGTCTGTCTGCCTGTCTGTCAGTCTGTCCATCCGTCCGTCCATCCATTCATCCATCCACCCATCCATCTATCCATCTACCTACCTACCTACTCATCCACCCACCCATCCACCTACCCATCTATCTATCTATCTATCTATCTATCTATCTATCTATCTATCTATCTATCTATCTATCTATCTATCTATCTATCTATCTATCTATCTATCTATCTATCTATCTATCTATCTATCTATCTATCTATCTATCTATCTATCTATCTATCTATCTATCTATCTATCTATCTATCTATCTATCTATCTATCTATCTATCTATCTATCTATCTATCTATCTATCTATCTATCTATCTATCTATCTATCTATCTATCTATCTATCTATCTATCTATCTATCTATCTATCTATCTATCTATCTATCTATCTATCTATCTATCTATCTATCTATCTATCTATCTATCTATCTATCTATCTATCTATCTATCTATCTATCTATCTATCTATCTATCTATCTATCTATCTATCTAGTTAACTACCTACTACCTACCTACGCACCTACCTACATATCTACCTATATCAGTTGCATTAAAATCAGATTTTATCATGTCAGAAATATAAATTTCCAAATTCTCAATATTACCAGATTCAAACTTACATAAATAATTGTCTCAATGCAAAATTTTTTTCAAATCTCACAAAAATTTATGGAACATTGCTACTTGAGATTTCACATTGACTACCCTCTAATATTAAATGATTTAACAGTCATTGTATACCACAATAAATCAAGGCTCTTTATTTTTAAAAACCAAGTAATAAATTTCCACATCTTTTTCAGGTTCTATAGTGAAATTTAGTTCTAATTTTATATTTTGTTTACCAAACAATTAATAAGAGCCAAGGGTCATATCATCTACATATTGTACTCGTATACAGTTTTTATGTTGATCTAATATCAAACTGATTATAATATTCTTTGGATACCAATGCTAAACTATAAACAGCTGCTCTAGTAGACAAACCCATTTACCATGAATTTATCATCATATACAATACCTCTAAATATCATTATCAATTTAGGTTAAGATACCATGTGTAAATTCCCTGCTTATATTTTTTTTTTTACATTTTTATTAAGTAATAATTCATTAATAATTTTGACACATTCTTTACTCTTTACAGACTCTGAATATTCAAATGAAGATTTAATCATAAATTGATCAAACCCTAATTCTTTTTTTAACATTTGGGCCCCATACTTTGATACTTTATAATAATATGCACTGTGAAAGTCAATCATAACCTTTAAATAATAATGCTCAGTATGTTTTTTAATATTAACTAATAACCTTAGCAAAAATAGCATTTGGTGGATACATGTGCGCATACTACTTTCTTTCATATAATTTATACAAACATTTTTAAGGTCAAATTCAATGAATTTATCTTTGTTAAACTTAATATTATAGCTATTTAATTTATTAAACTTTAATAAATAAATTTGCATAAACATTTTCTGTTCAAAAGAGCTATTGTCTAATAAATCAAAACAATGTCATTTATCCTATTTCATACATGTGAGTCCATTTTTACTTCTTATTTTTTAAAAAGTTTTAACCCTCTCCAACTAAGCCAACTTATAAGACTATAGCTGTTTTATCAAACAATTTATCTTTTATTGCTTTTTCCTTCAAAAGTAATTTCCAATTCAGGTACCATATCCCAGATCAGGTCACACTCTACACATATATCTTGGCCCAAAATGCACCAATCTAATACAACATATTATAATGGTAATTGTCCTTTTAAAACAAAATATAATTGGTAATAACGATATCACAATAAGCATTTGAATATACTGAATTAAATTAATCTAGGAAAATTATGAAATTTAATGAGTGACTGCGTACATGATGGAGTGACTATACATTTTTATCTTCAATTAATTAATTTATAATAGTGATGGATAAGAACAAGACTGGTCACACATAAAGGACAAGCCTTTATGCAACATCTCCCATGTTTCATGTTTGTTACCTCTCCACATTAATAATATTATTATGACACAAAATAGAATAATATACTTAGAATCCAGATGAGAAATAAACAAGTAACAAAATTATTAATAATAACAATAATTTTAATAGAATGAGAATAATATAACAAATCGTATTTACATATAAAAATCTGGATGGACAGCATGCATGACAGAAAAATATTCGTTTATTTATAACAATTTATAGAAATAAAAGTTTATAATAAATTTATTAAGTTATCTATTTATGTTTTGGTGAACTCATGTTTCTTCAGCTTTTGACTATAAATTTATGAACATAAGAATCGTCATATTTTATATGGCTGAAAGCAATTTTTAATATTTCAATTTTTCATGGTTTGTTTCAATCATAGTTTATTCCTTGAACTTTTTCCAATGATTGAGAGTGTCAAAATTACACAGATTTATAAATTCAATCGTAGAAGAGTATTTTCATTTGACAACTAATTAGGGGGCAAGTTTCCTTATATCAAGTGTCAGATATTTTCAGCATCCAAAAGCGATTAATAGACCAGCTGAATTGAAATTAATTTCTAAGGCAGTCTTTTATTTCGGTTACATAAAAAGCTACATTACTGGAAATTTCAGAGTGAAACATTCTGAAGATTTTACCCTGGAACTACATTATCTCTACTTAAATAATCATTCAATTTTTTTTTTATTTCTATCTTGTAAGTAACACAATAAAGAAATAATTTACTCTCTTTTGTTTAAAAGCAGATGATCAGAATTTTCTTTTTTTCTTTCCAATTGGTTTCCAAAGCAACTTAATATTATTAATTGTCAAATTCATTTTACATTAAAAAATTATAATACTTTTTAAATTTTTTCCATTATTATTATTATTTAAAATTTCTTCATAATTTATTTTATATGTGACTTTTAAACATTTTAGACGACATAAAAAAACACATACATTTACCCAAAAGTCATGCATGTAAACTCTATTATGAAAGTTACATTATATATAATAGGGAGTACCCAAAAAACAGAAATCATTATTTGGAGGGTGAGCACATTGTAATATATGCTTCTGCTACTAAATGCCTCTTGCAGGAATTCTCCTGCATGAGAGATGAAAAAGACAAAATGAAAATGTTGATAGATTGCAATATATAAATTGTAAGAGAATAGCCAAAATATTATTTAATCGGGTTACAAGTAAAGGACAGGCAGCAAGATGTGTGAGAAAGATAGTAAGGTATGCAGAAGATTTGGATGGGGACTTAATATCGGTTTACTTATACAAAATATGGGATGATTATGTTAGAAGGATTGCTGAGTTTTATAGTGGCAAAGAATGGGATAGAAGAATAGATACATGAGAAAAATCAGAGACTAGAGAGATAGAGAATTAGTATGGAGAGTAAAAAGAGTTTAAATATACATAGAAGCAAACAGAATATTGGGTGTGAGTTAATTTAGGATAGTAGCAAGGAAAGTACTTTACTATTTAAGGTTTGAACAGGATCATTAGCAACAAGGGAAAGTACACATAAATGAAAAAATGTGGGTGATTTAGTCTGCAAGTTTTGTAAAGAAGGCATAAAAATATTAGGCATCTGCTAATTGAATGTAAATGCTTACAAGAAGAAAGATTACCAAAAATAATAAAGTTGTATGAGAATAAAGATAAACAAAGTGATTATATAGAAAGTGGATTATTGGCTTTTATGCTGGGTTTGGAAAATAATAAGGGAGACCAAGATATAAAGATCATAGAGTTGACAAAGATTATGTTGTGGAAATGGGATAAAACAGGATAGAGAAAAATATGCAAAAATCTTAGAATGGAAAAAGGTAACATAAGGTGATTAACAGATTTCTCTGGGTATAGTGTCTGAAAGAATTTTGACTTCAATAAAGGAGAATTCATAGCACATCACATCACATCACATCACATGAGGCTTCAATTGTTATAATCAAGAGAAGTCATGTTATGGTATAGTAATTTTTTTTCCAAATGCATCTCATTTATTTGTTGATTTTTGTAATAGCTGAAAAGTTGAAACAACATGAAATTCTGTTTTTTGTTAGGGAAAATGACATGGAAAACAGTTATAATACACAAAAGCACTTGCAAGCAGGCTTCTCTGGGGAAAATACAAGTTTACAAGTGGTTTATATGAAGTGTTAAATTTTCTACAACCCAAAAAGCACACTCCACTATCAAGACATAGCTTATTTTTTTGTTTGAACATGGTATTGTTCACTTAGAATTTATTCATAATGATCAGATATTTTACCTACAAGTTCAGAAATGTTTGTGTGATGAGGTAAAATGAAAGTGTTTTAATATGTGGCCAAGGGGGAGGTACAAACTTTATCATGATGATGTGCCAACACCCAAATCCTTGAATGTGGTACAATTTTAATTAAATTTAATATGACCCAGCTTAACTATCAGTAACATTCATTTAATTTCACTTTATGTGACTTTTTGCTATTCCCTTGAATGGAATAATGTTTCCAAAAGTTTTTTATGGACTCCAAAGAGGTGAAGAACAAAGTGTCACAGATATTAAAAGACATCATTTTTCAAGAGTTTGCAGATTACTTCAAAAAATGAAAAACACATTTAGATCAGTGCATTCAACTTGTAACACCTACAAATAAAAACACAATTTATTATTTTAAAAATCCTGTTATTTTTGGGTATGCCCTCACAAGTTTCATCTCAGAATAATATAATTGTGATAAAATACGAAAAAGGACAGATTAAACTTTGACACAGGAACTCTTAGTTATAAATTGTATTGTTCTGCAACTATAGCAAATCACACAGACAACACATAAATGACAACAGCCAAAAAGATATGAATACATTAAAAAAATTATCAAATGTTTCATTGCTTAAGTGCTAGCATTTGAGCTCCAGAAGTGAAAGAGATGGGCAGTGGATCATGGAGTTTGGGCTTCCTACTCTTCAGTGTACTACTGTGATGAATTTTATAGAGCACGAACTTATTATGTTATTTGAAATATAGAAGATATTATATTTTCTTTTTTTACACAGGCATGTTGTTGTATTTTCATTTAAACATTCCACAATCAAAACAATAAGGCATTACCATTATGTCAGTATCAAATTTGATGACTCTTGATAGGATTTATAACTTCATAAATCATTAAAATTACATTATAAACTTTTTAAGTGCTGTCAATTAAATGGGTTGAAAACTATATCATAAAGATGCATAACTTTACAGGCAATATGAGTGCACATGTAAACATAAAATGATTTTTTTAATGCACATGGTAAAATAAAAGCTCACCCATCATCTTTATAGGAAAAAACAATGGTAAAGACTATAACATGGATAGTTGAGTGCCTAAAGGTTATGGTTTCAATTTTTGTCTATCATTTTGTTATTTAGTTAAGAAATCATTTATTAAATAGTAATTGGATAACAAGGTAGAATTACTATCAGTTGAATATATTTGGAATATTTAAATAAAGTTAAATTTTTCTGAACCATATTCAATACTCATATTAGATGGCGGAAATAGTCCAATATAAAAATACAAGTAAAACACCATCATCACAAACCTTCAGGAAAATACATAGGTAAGCATGAATGGCATTTAAAACATTTTAAAGCTTTAACCCTATAATTCATAGGATATGAATTTCATATTTTACAGGTAGTAGATGCATACTAATTAATATGCTGCAACAAATCTTTTTAGAATTTGCCATAATCCTGGGTACTTTTTGATAATCCAAATTGTTAATCACTTAGAATGGAATTAAATGATGTTACCCATCAGCAAATTCAACACAAAACATCAAATAATGTTCATGGGTCTTTATAAATCTCACCTTAATACTTGAATGTGATTTATTGTACTGTATTTTTAAATCCTGCTTAACGTTCTAACTGGTTTGAGCTTGAAGCCCTATGTAGATGATCTTAATAAAGGTCTTGTATAAAACTCAAAGAACATTGGTAGGTCTGTAAATTATAATGTCTTCTCTTTTCCATATCATTTCTACTGTATTATTCAACTAATGCGTAGCAGCTTTAGTAACATGGTTTTTCTATTTTTTCATCTGTTTAAAGATATTACTTTTTATTTTTTCATCTACTTCTTTTATGATATTTATCCTTCATAGATTTAATTTCACTTTTAACATCTTAATTTAAAGTACTGCCCTGTGTGATTTGAACTCCTGAACAATAAAGCGGATATGGCTTTTTTATTTATTTAAAATACTTACATTTTAAAAGATTTACACGTTTGACTACTTTGCTTTCTTGCTGTTTATTACTATATAGCTCTTTTTAATTTTATATAAGATAACCATCTTTTCTTACTACCATTGTTAAACAGTGATGTTAAAATTGCAAGGATATTCTTGCCCCAGTTACCAGACAGAGACTTTGAGAAAGTACGAACGACTATCTTATTTTTAAACTGAAATACACTTATATAAACCAATCTTAAATGTCTAGAAATGAGAGCGTGAATATATAAATCATTCATTTTAAATGCATTTCTTTTTTAAATAATATTATAATTTACTTTATGCTAATATTAGATGTTAGATTATATAATAATCAATAAATTTTATTAGCAGTGTGTTTAGATTGTAATTATATAAAATGTAATGACCCCTCTTTTCAAGCGCCATTAAACATTGATGTTAAAACTGCAAGGATACCCTTGCCTCAGATAGAGACTTCGAAGAAATAGGAAAGATAGTCTTATTTTCAAATTCAAATAGACTTATATGATCCAATCTTAAGTGTCCAGAAGTGAAAGCTTAAATATATAAATATCATTCACTTTAAATCCATTTGTTTAAACATTCGTATTAACACTTTTGAAATATTATAATTTACTTAGTTCTAATATTACAAGATGTTAAATTATGTAATAATCAATAAGTTTTACAAGCGCAGTGTTTAGGTTATAAATATATAGAAGGTACTTAGCCCTCCGCACTAGCATAGTAAACTCGTCCACCTATTCCATGGTATTACCTTTTTTTCTCTATTAGTGCCACTTTTTCTTTTTATTGCTGAAAATCTTTCTAATATTCAAAATGTGTTATATTTTGATTCTCTTTTATAGTTTTCTTTATCAATTCATAATTGTATATTTTGTCACCATCAAATTTTAGTCATATAACTTATATATATGTTTTATACATTAAATATTTAAAACGTTTTATTGATTTAAATATCACGTCATCAGTAAAATATTTTTGCATATACTTATTAATACAGTATAATGTTATTTTACAGCTTTTATTTTAGCTTAGTCATAAATGAATTAGTTTGGCAATTTATTTTAAGTATTATCTGTTTACATTTGTAAAGGATTTTAAATTTCTCAATTAACTCTCTTGTCAGTAAAAACAGTTTGAAAAAAAAACAACAAAAACGATTAAAGCGCACGATATTATAAGTTCAGTTTTTCAATTAGTTTTTCCCCCCACTTTTACTATTCTTTCATCGTTATGAATTGTCCAAACAGCTTATTAAACGTCATTTTTATGACATATAGGCAAATGACTCTACAATCAATTGATATGCTTACTGCAATCATATATTTAGGCGCACTAATATTTCACACACAATTTCTTTTATACGTAATATGTATTTATGCCTGATTTTAAATTCTTTGATCAAATAAAAGTATTTCTATATGTATATATAGAAATTTGGCTCACTTGGAAATACATTGTGCTAATATACTTATATATATATTTAAATAAATCACATAATACAAAATTAAATAAAAATATCTTTATATGACAGCAATATATATGTAATGATATTGTTATTCGATGTCTGCATTTCTTCAGAGTTATATACGTAATCTTGTAATTGAATATTAATAAATACAGTAACCAAATATATGTAAAGTACAACTTTAAAAAACTTTTATCGACTTAGGAGCACTTTTGCCTATCAATGTAGTCTTTGTCAACTAACACTTTCAAAGGCTAATCTTCCCACAATTCCATTATTTTTAAGTTAACTTTACGTCTTTATTTTTTTTATTTATTATTGTTTCTTTCAATTTGCCATATTTTTACATTATTATAATTCAAATTAAAACCATATATACATAATCTATTATGGTTATAAAAAACAGATGCTGAAACATTATCATTCCCATTATAATTTTGTTTCATTTTTTTGAACCCTTCTTAATAACAGCAAGTGCTCTTTAGTTTTTGTCTCCGATGTACATCTTGATTCCCCTAAATATACACTGCCACACTTACATTTTCATTTATAAATGATGCAATTTATTTAAAAATGAGGTTTTATCCTTTGAATTATTCATTAATTTGTTTAATGCAGGAGGTGCATAAAATGCAATATCACACACACATACACATATAGAAGTATTTATTGTTTGGACTATTTTCATCATTTAACCTTTAAATAGAATTCAACGCAAATTTGTGTTGATGGCTTTAGGTCCCTCGAAATCGGTCATTTTTTGAGTTACAGCAATGCTTTTATACTCGTTGGAAAGTGTAGAAAAAGTCCTGTAAGATGCTGCCCTCTCTTGAATTATTTTACAAGTAAAAAATCAATACTAGGAGTGTTTTAAGTTTAAAAAAAGAAGAAGGCCAATGCTGATTGGCGGAGCCATCCATTCTTGACGCTTATTGGCTGATGATTCCGATAAATATTTTTTCACTGCTGAAAATGAAAATATATGTTTTAGAGTGTTTTTTTTTATTATTTTTCATACATATTATAAATTATTTTCATAAAATCTGCTGAAAATATAGCTATTTTACAAAAGTAGTAAGGTTTTATTAAAAAAATTGTATACTTTACATGATTGTAAATTAAAAAAGAAACCAGTGATAGCAATAATTTTGACATCCTATCAAGAGTTTAGATTGCCCCAACCTGTTTATTTGAATTTCAAACAAAGATTAATGTTTTAGAATATTTTGCTGGCATTTATCTACATATTATAATGTATTTTGGTTAAAATATGCTGAAAATATAATTATTTTGAGAAAAATGCTAAGATTTTACTAAAAAATTTGTAACATTTTTAATAACGTAAATCTAGGAGGGATATAAATGACATTTACATTGCTTGTAATTTGCTCGTAATATTTTCTTTGATTTTTCCACTTTTGAATATTTCTATAAAATACAAATAAAAATATATTTTTGAAAAAACTTTTGTTTACTTTCCTAACATTACAAATAATTAATATACTTTTTGCAAATGAAACTAAAATTAATATAATATTAAAAGATGCAAATATTTCTATCAAAGAGTTTGTGAATTGACCAATTAAAAGTTTCAGAGTTTTATCTCACTTGGCCAATTAATGAAGTGAACTTCTGAAAGGTTAATATGAGTATTGAATGTCTTTACAAAAATTTAACATTATTTAAATATTCCAAATACATTCAACTGTTAATAATAGCATACAAGTTAATATATGTACAATGTTTTGAGAGGTATTATTGTTTCCTGTTTTCAGATGTTGCTGGCATGACAAATGATGGTACTAGCATGAGAATCCAACCTTGACACTTGGATTCTTGAGAACTGAATTTTAACGTTATGCTTTAACCAAGTGATGGTTCAGTTCATTAGAACATTACCTGAAAATTCAATACTGAAGAATCTAAGGGTCCAGGTTAAATTCTCAAGCTAGTACTGTCACTAGTCAGGCCAGTGACACCTAAATAAGGGAGAATAATATCTCTTAAAATGTTGCACATATACTAACATGTGTGCTATACTAACAGATGAATGTATTTGGAATATTTAAATAATGTTAAATTTTTCTAAAGACATTCAATACTTATATTAGATGATGGAAATAGTCCAAACAATAAATACAACTAAAACATGATCATCACAAATCTTCAGGAAAACAATATATATAATAGAAATTTATATAACATTACAATACTAGACAAAAAAAAATTACTAAAATTCTTCCACAACTATTGTGTCATCTTTAACAAGTATACTCTTTCAAATTAATTTGTTAATAGATGAAATCATGGTTTGGTTGTGAAAGAAGTTTAATAAAATTTTGTTTTTTTTGACTAATATTGTAGTGTTCTATGAATTTCTAATATAGCATTAGGCAGTATTATATATATATATATATATATATATATATATATATATATATATATATATATATATATATATATATATTGGAGTATTTCCATCATCTAATATGTGTGTTGAATGTCTTTAGAAAAGTTTAATTTTAGTTAAATATTCCAAATGCATTTAACTGTTAGTAATATCACAGCAAACAAATGTTAGTGATATCACAGCAAATAGGTTAGTATATGCACAATGTTTCAATAGGTATTTTTCTCCCCTCTTCCTCAGGTGTTGCTGGCCTGACCAGTGACATTACTAGTATGGGATTCGAACCTGGGTCCTTAGATTCTTGATTATTAAATTTTAAGGTAATGCTCTAACCAACTGAGCCATCCTGCCAAAGGCAACAGTATATAGTAATTTCATATACTTATCTATGAGGTTCCTCCTGATTTCCTCAGAGCAAAGTTGATTAGTGGTTTCCATACATTATGTATAGTCACACTAGGTTGGCTTATGGAATTTTTTGCCATTGTCATGTGAGCAGCTCCTTTAAATTTTCTTCTTTCTACCTTTTCTTCTTTATCCAATATTTTTGTATTTTCCCAATCGAACATCTGTTCATTAATCCATACATGGTCTGCTACCTTAGACACATCTGTTTTCTCTCTTCTAATCATACGTTTATGTTCTTGCAAGCACTTTCGAATGGGATGGCTGGTCTCACCAATATATGTTCTTCCACATTCACATGGTATTTTATAGATGCAGTTTTTTCTTTGCAGCATTTCAAGTTTAGGCTTTGTTGATGTTAGAATTCCTCATAGTGTGGTATGGCTCTGGAAAGCTGTTCTGATGTTATAGTGATTGCAGGTTTTCCTTAATTTGTCTGCTATTTTTGGAATGCATGGATACACTACAGTACCAATAATTGTCTTTTCTCTTGATGGTTCTTTTTGTTGTCTATTTAATGTTTCCTTAATAACAGCTGATGGATAACCATTTTTCCTAAGAGTTTGTTCTATATAGATCTTTTCTTTTTCCAAATCGCCAGTTTCTGAACACACTTCTTTTGCTATGTTCCATAGTGATAGTCTGTTAAATTTAATAATAATTCTTCTAATCCATATTATTGTAATATAGGAGTACCTCAGGGCAGTATTCTTGTGCCATTATTGTTTAACATTTATATTGATGATTTGAGAGAGAGTAAAATTTTAAAGAACATCAACTCAATTAATGATTGCATTGCATACTATTACAAAAAGATATTAATAATTTTGTGAAATGGTGTAGAGATAATAAAACAGATATTAATATGGATAAATGTTTAACAGTCTTTTATTCCAAAAAATCTAAAATGATAATTTGACCTTATTATATTGAAGATCATAATATAAAATTTGTTGATATTCAGAAAGACCTTGGTATTATTTTTGCAAGCAATGGATCATTTCATCATCATATTGAAAATTATGGGTGCAATTTTAAGGCATGGTAGATGATTTACTAATTCTACAAAATATAAATTATTTCTCTCTTTGTTTTTGCCTATTTTAGAGTACAGATCTGTTGTTTGGAATCCCAGTTCCAAATGAGATATTATAAAAATTCAATTGGTTTATGATAAATTTTCCAAGTATGCTAAGCTAAATGACCATTATGCATCCCTATCCATTAGAAGAAAAATGAGAGAACTTAAAATTTTATATAATCTTGTCAATCAGAAAATTATATTAACTAACAAAATTTCAAATATTACTTTTAATAACTGTTTACGTAAAACATATACATTTACTTTATTTTATATTAAGGTGTGTCACCTTAACATATTAAAATTTTCACCTGTTTGTACAATACCTATAATAATGATTTTACTAATAAAAATATTTTTACATTAGATTTTAAAAAAATTTGTTACTTATCTTACAAAAAAGTATGGCATATAATCATATCAATAATATTCATTTATACTCATTTATGTATATTATTTATGTATATTATTGTATAGTTGTTATGGTGCATTTCTATAATTGGCTTAATGCTGTAGTTTTGTAAGGTAAATAAATTGAATTATTATTATTATTATTATTATTATTATTGTTATTATTATTATTATTATTATTAATAGTTTTAACAAGGCTGTAAACCTTAGCAATGAGCGTCTGAAAAAATCATCACTAGGGACCTCTGTAGGTCTTTAAAACACATGCTTACACTATGAAGAAAAGAGAGAATCCCTTCTTTACTTCGACCTACTTTTATATATAAATAGATGAAGCAGAAGTGTTTTGATCTAAGAGTGTGAAGCTATTAAATACTTCACTAATTAAGAAAACAATTCTTATAATACATTAATACTCGCGAAATCTTACGATTTACTACGAGTTAATGAAAAGATCTTATAGTAAGAAATATATTACGATAATTTAAAGTTGTAATTATAAATTTTATTAAACGCTCACTATTATTTCAGTAATAGTTTTAACAAGGCTGTAAACCTTAGCAATGAGCATCTGAAAAAATCGTCACTAGGGACCTCTGTAGGTCTTTAAAACACATGCTTACACTATGAAGAAAAGAGAGAATCCCTTCTTTACTTCGACCTACTTTTATATATAAATAGGTGAAGCAGAAGTGTTTTGATCTAAGAGTGTGAAGCTATTAAATACTTCACTAATTAAGTCCACAATTCTTATAATACACTCATTGCTAAGGTTTACAGCCTTGTTAAAACTATTACTGAAATAATAGTGAGCGTTTAATAAAATTTATAATTACAACTTTAAATTATCGTAAGATATTTCTTACTATAAGATCTTTTCATTAACTCATAGTAAATCGTAAGATTTTGCGAGTATTAATGTATTATAAGAATTGTGGACTTAATTAGTGAAGTATTTAATAGCTTCACACTCTTAGATCAAAACACTTCTGCTTCACCTATTTATATATAAAAGTAGGTCGAAGTAAAGAAGGGATTCTCTTTTTTCTTCATAGCGTAAGCATGTGTTTTAAAGACCTACAGAGGTCCCTAGTGACGATTTTTTCAGATGCTCATTGCTAAGGTTTACAGCCTTGTTAAAACTATTACTGAAATAATAGTGAGCGTTTAATAAAATTTATAATTACAACTTTATATTATTATTATTATTATTATTATTATTATTATTATTATTATTATTCAAAGCAAACTTTATTTGTACTTAAGAAAAGTGGTTACATCAGTAAAAAGAACAAAAAAAAATGAGTACATCAAGAAACAAATGTTACAATTATTACTATAAGTACAGTTCTCCACTTAATTCAATTGTCCATTAATCGATTAGAATGGGATGGTACTTGAATGAAATGATTCCAGTGTTGGATTCAATCTCAATTATTTCAAATGATAGAGTTCTACAAAATGATTATATCCTCATTCAATTAAGGTAGTGTTATTTAATCACATAGCACAGATAGTCTTTATCTTGGATATAAATGCAATTTAAACAAATACACCAATAACAAATATCACTGAGCATAAACTCTATGAATCAATTAAGAAACCTATGTGATGAAATGGATATTCTTGCTTTGTTATTTTATTTTATTATTGCCACTCTTAAATATATCATAAATAAAAAATTGACCAATTGTTTTGTTTAAAGTTTAACTTCATGTAATTTAAAAAAAAATCTACATCACTTATCTACATGTGTAGGTCATAGTACAATGTTGCATTTTATTAATTTAAATATTTACCTTGACAATATTGAAATGCTATTTTGATTGCATCTTTAAGCCTTAGCTGTTTTCCAAAAGTAAGCTGTGATAATGCTATCATATTTGATATTTTAGGTGACAAGATGGTGCTGCAATCACTACTTTTCTACATTGTTTTAAAGCATTGTATATGTTAATTTATCGTGTGTGACAGGCTGCAGCAATTATTTCTAAGAAGCTTCCATTTTTAAGTCATTAATTAAAAAAATTCCAAGAGATGTCAGCAGTATATAGATTTTTATGAACATTTGTCTGTGATTGACAGAACATTCTATTGTTCTGACAAAGCTATGAAGGAGGTGGCAATTTGTGATTGGCTGATGCTTTAAATTTATTTTCACTGTTGCTAAATGCCATGAAAAACATGATTTTCAGTAATTGTTAATTACTATGATGCAATATTTTTGTAAAAGATTTATTATTAAATTAAAATTTATGTCACTAGAGGGAGTTTGTCTTTGAAAATATTTTATTTTAAAAAGATAGTTCTTAGAACGTATAAGAAGTACATTATGAAAAACAGAAGTGACCACTAAAATAGCCATTAGAGGCTAAAAAGAAAATCATTTTTGTAAAAACTGTAAGTGAAATATTTTAATAACAATTAATAATTTATTAACTTATAGATTTTATTGTTTCTTTGATGATAACTAATTCTAAATATATTTCATGTTTTAGAATTTTAATTATTAGAAGGCTTAAATATTTATAATATAGTCTATAAATGAATTTTGTAATATATGTAAAAAAGATTTAATTGCACACAAAAAAAATCAAACATAGCATTATAGTAAAAATATTCATCGCTAGAATATATTCAAAAATTTGGGGGTCAGGTTATCACTGAAAGAATTAATGAACATCTATATTACAGAATATTAAATAATTGAGATGTTAGAATGAATTCCTTGTATAAATTTTATTTTAAAATATAATTACGATTCAATAAAATATTCCTTTTGTCTCTATATTATATTCAGCAGGTGATCTCATTAGGATATCTTAATGTTAAATTCTAAAATTAGAGATTTACAGTATAGAAATAACATAAATTTGGATGTATTCTTTTTCATTATTATTAGAAGTTTAACTTCTTTAGTTTGGGATATTATTGTAAGAGCTAGCTTATTCCTCACATTAATAATCATTATAATTTGACAAATAAAAGATTATAAGTTTCTCTTTCTTCATTTGTTTATTGTCTAATTTAAAAGCTTCCTTTAGTACTGTTACAATTTGGTTGCAGCAATCCTATGGAGCATTTGAATAGGGGAATCTTCCTGTTCATCCTGTCAGTTATGATTTGGCATACAGAAAATTCATGAGGCCAATAAGTAAAAAATGCTGTGCTCTCATCCCTCGTAGTCCTTTCATACCATTACAATATATTTGTACATTTTACTATTGCTAAGTTTATTTAATTGTATATACTAAAATAAAGTCTAGTGACATTTTATTGATCAGTGGGTGTTTTTGCCTGTACTTTATCTAGAGTTCAAATTCAGGCCTGGGTAAAGATAGAAAAATATTTAGAATTCTTAAAGGCTTAGAATGTTTCCTTCTGATATATGAACTATCCATATTGTTATTAGTAAGTAAAACTTTAAAATAAGTATTGAAAACTTCAAAACGTATTATTATTCTGCATTTTGGAAATCTGATATATATATTAACTGTTTTTGTTTCTGGAAGAAATATTTAGACGACTTTGCCTTGCTGTGAGATATTGGAAATCTGCTATATATATATATATTTGTAATGTAAAATAAAAGATACATACAATAAATCAAAAATATTATTGTATATTGAACCAAAATTAACAGTATTTATAAAGCCGCTAAATTAGCACTCAATTGGATCAATTTTTTGTCTTAATCACAATAGAATAGCAAAGAAAATAAAAAGAAAAGAAATCAAAGTCTGATTTTTATTTTAAAATATTTATGTAATATGTACTTATTCACATTTAATTTTTTTCAAATATTGCAAAATAATTTAAAAGATAATAATATAAGTTTGTTTTTATGTGTTTCAGCTTTTTTTTTTGTATATGTGAGATGTCCCTTTTTAAAATTTAATTAAATTATGAAATAATTTTACATTTAACTGTTTGAACTCATATACCAATTGCCTGAACTTTGTATATATATATATTGAAAGAAAATCGATTCTTCAATTGATATGACTTAATTTTTTTAAATTAAAATTTTAAATAATTTACATTTCAAAAATGTTAAAATGTCGCCGATGAACAATATTATCAATTAATAATAACAGTGGCATTTAACTGTATATTTTCATTTTCTACTTTTATAAAATTTGTATTGATTAATTAAAATGAAACAAAAAAAATAATTTCATTTTTTTGCTATCTGTCAGTTATAAACACAATCACGTCTTTAGAGTTTTATTGAAGCAAAATGAAAAAAATAAGCTGTTAATTAAATAATATATCATTACAGACACTATTTATTATTTAATCTTTCAAACTAAGTTATATGTAAACCCATTAATAAAAAATAATAAAGATCTAATATTCTACATAAGATCATAACTATAACTATAGATTTTTTTTTGAGAAAAGATTACCTTTTTTAGAAATATTCAATATGTCCACTATTGTACATACTTCACAACTGTAAATCAGAAGTAGCCAACGTTTTCTAATAATATGTCAATTTTGATGCATAATACAACTTTGAGATTACTGTTTAATTTTGCGTAAAATACAATATGCTGTCGAGCGTTGGTGGCCTATTGGTTAGCTTAGCTGCCTTCCAAGCAGCTGGCCCAGGTTTGCTTCCCAGCTGGCCAAGATTCGCTTCCCGGTCAACTCATGTAACATATGAAAAAAAAAATACAATATGCTATAAATAAATAGTATTGCCCTTTTCCCCCCAAAATGTATAATAAAAAAATTAAAGTTCAAATATTGTTTAATGAAATTGTTGAGCTCACTTTTGTTTTACCAGGCTTATAATGTTTGCAGTTAAATAGAATACACCTGGGTCTCGTTTTACGCGATAGATAGGTTCCTCAGAAAACAGGCGCAAACAAAATCGCGCAAAAATAGATGTAACTTACCTTGAAAATGGGGGGATATGGACTGTGATTTTTCAAAAATCGCGTAAAAGCAAAGCACCAATGTAAAATTACTTTAAAATTCGCACAAAAAAAATATAAGGAAATAAAATATGACTAATAAAAAATTTCAAATTTGAAAAAAATTGATACAAGACAACCTTTTTTTAACTATAATATTTAATTTTATTCAAAACAATATATTTTTATGCATAAGTTACAGTAATTTACATTTTTTTATACATGTTTTAATTATTATCGATTTGCCGATAAACAGGTTCGTTTGCAAACTGGTAAAAAATCAGATTCTTCACAAGAGGAAATACAACTAGCGCCAACTCACTCTCATGTTGTGTTAATGGTTTTCTGGTGACAACGTAATTAGTAATTAATCTAACAACTAAAAATTAAATTCTTATTTTTGTCTTTAATTTTCAATTTTAATTGTGCCCACTGCTATTACTCACCTTTTAAAAATAAACTTGCGGACACTAAATGATTAATAATTGATTACATTCTTTTTTAAAAAGCAAAAACAGAATGTGATTTAAAATGCAAAATTAACACGCACAACGTTTGAACAAATTTACATTATAATCTTGTAAAATTTAATGTGTGTATACATAAAATGTGGAAATCATGATTTTAATTTCATTATTGCATAAAATCTTACTATTATAAAGCAATGAAACTATAGAAATTACTAAGATGAAAGTCGAATTCCAATAATGTGCTATTACTTTCAATATGACGTAAGTTCACAAAATTTATTATTTAAAGAAATAGCGCATTATCAGAGTTCGACTTCCGGAGAAACGTGAATCACGTAACTTCAAAATTGCGTTAAATAAATCCACATAAAAAGAGACCCAGGTGTATTTTAAATTTGAGTCACCAGATATGACTTTGTTTCATCTTTTTTATCAATTAAATTGATGAAAATAGTTTTTTTAAAGAACAAACCTCCAAGACATACAAAGAATATATGACAGCAGTCAACACTTAAACAATCATTAACAATCAACAATCTTAGTCTGTTACCAAGGCAATGGTCTGATATGTTTATATAGACTGTAAAAATTGCAACTAGACTACAGAGAGTGAAATTATTAATATAAACAAGTTTAAATAAATCTCATTAAACAGGTAAATATATCCTGATATATAACTCTACATTACAATCAAATAGTCAATCATAACTTTCAATTTGCACTACAAAATTAGACAAAATCTAAAACATTTGCTTACCAAAGTCTATAGAGTTGTTTTTTTTTACTTTGATTTACTGAATTTTGAATTGGTTAAAAAGGACAAAAAAAAAAAAAGAAAATTACTTGTATTTTTTATGTATATAAAGAAATGAATATGTAAAAGGAAAACGTTTGGAGAGAAAAAAGAAGTAAGTAAATGTAGATTATATAATGTAATATATATGTAAAAAAGATGTATTGATAGATAAAAAGTAAATGTTACTGTTTTTATGATGAGGGTTTATACATTTTTACATATTAATTTTATATGTAATAATAATATATATATAAATATGTAATTTTATAGATCCTTGAAAATGACTATAGAAAAAAAAGTGGTTGAAATGTTGGGTGTTAAATAAGTGAATATGTATATATGATTGATAAGAAGAAATAAAGTTTTTTAAAAAGAAAAAAAGGAGAGTATATAAGGTGATTGAATTTAATGAAAAGAACATTATAGTGAATTTAAATATTTGTTATAAGTTCTTTTCTAAGTATTAATAAAATTATTTTTTGATTACAGGCTTACTTAAAAGACCTAGATGAAAAAGATCTAAACTTTTTATTTTTATAAACAGGAGTTCAATGTATGAAAATCAATCCCACAATTGGTTTATAATCATTTCAAATATAAATGAATTTTTGTTTACAAGGTTATCAATAAAGCACATCTCACCCCTGATTCATCCTTATGGTGATAGAACATCATATAACCTTTCAAGCACCACTTTAATGTAGCATTATTTCCCAAAGAACAACTATTATTATAACATTTTTTATCTTTATCTAAATGTAAATTTATACAACTTTATAAGTCAGTAGATTCATTTTTACTTAATTTCTAACACTTTCAGCACATTGTTTTGAAATATACCCATGAACTGCCATTTTCTTCACTTTTTCTTACATTTATTTTAGATGAATGTCTTATAATAACTTCTCTCATATACTCTTTAATGCAAAAAAATTTTTTTAAATAAAACTTCTTTATTTTTCTAACAGTTTTGACTGTCCAAAAGCCTTCATCAGAATGTTCTCAAATTTCCTCTATGCTCTGATGAAGACTGCTGCACAGCCGAAACTGTCAGGAAAATAAAGAAGTTTTATGAAATTTTTTTTTTTTGCATTAAAGTGTACATGAGAGAAATTATCATAAGCAATATATATGAATATATGAAGAACTACAAAGAAAGTAAAGGAGATGAATTTCTTAACAAAAAACTCTTATTTTTCATCATGTTTGAGATAACTTCCATTAAAAGCATATGTGAAATTAAAGCAGAAGTTACTGTACCCTTCCAGTGAGTACATATATTAAATACTTAAATACAATTCATTCTAAAGTATAGGTGGATACACTTTGCACTTTTTTAATTTATTAATGAATTTGTATTACTTTATATATAGTTTACTGGGACTTTATAATAACTTCTGCTTTAATTTCATTTATGTTGATATGTAAATAAATAAAAAAATCTCAGAAATAAAACATCAAATTAAAAAAAAACAGTAATGTTATCAATTCAAAGAAATATATAGCAGCTTTTACTCTAAAAATTGTTTTTGTTGGAAAAATTATTCTTAAGGAAATCTTTATATTTTAGTTAAATTTTGTTAAAAGCAAATGTGTAAGACTGTAAGTAATACAATTAATTTTACAAATATTTTAAAAATGAACATTCCTATTAAAAAATACAATAAAAACAACAATAAAATTAGTAAATAATTACATTTTGAATTACAAGTGTCAAATTAACTCAACCCACATCTTGGACACCATCTACTTTAGATATTGATTTTTTAAAATTAAACACACAATCACATGGAGTTATTCACATATCTTTATAAATATATTAAATAACCTCAATATTACCACATATTCTTTTAAATTCATATAAATAAAGATACAATAAAAGATAAATGACCCCCAAGATGCATTTCATGCTGAACCAGCACTCATCAGTTGGTCCAGATCACTATCTCTCATATACATATCTTTATTATATGAAAAATATTTATCTATATTAAATAATTACATGTTGAATTATAAGGGTCATTTGTCTTTTATAGTATCTTTATTTATATGAATTTTAAAAAATGTGATAATATTGAGGTTATTTAATATATTTATAAAGATATTACAAATGGGAAAAATAAATGTGAATAACTCCATGTATTTGTGTGTTTAATTTTAAAAAATTAGATATATTAATCTTTAATTGAGTTCTAAAGTTTATATTTATGCTAGAAATAATCTCCAGTTTAGTAAATGATTAATAATAGTCATTTCTATATTTATCTAAAGTGGATGGTACCAAAGATGTGGGTTGAGTTCATTTGACACTTGTAATTCAAAATGTAATTATTTAACATAGACAAATATTTTTCATATAATAAAAGTATATAAGAGTGATAGTGACCTGGACCAACTGATATGTGCTGGTTTAGCATGAAATGCATCTTGGGAGTCATTTGTCTTTTATTGTATCTTTATTTATATGAATTTAAAAGAATATGTGGAAATATTGAGGTTATTTAATATATTTATAAAATTACTAACAAAGTCATTTCTTAAACCAGCAAGCATCACATGATCACATCTCCAATACTAGCACATAATTTTTTATAAACAAAGCAAAGCAAAAACTCCATATAGTAGTGCCACCTGTGCTAAACAGAGTAATCAATGGATGCCAGAAGGCTTGTGCATAAAATCCCTATCTAATGCCTACTCATCCAATATCCACAGACTAGTTTCTGGCTTGTGGCCTTCGTCAGTGAGGAGCTTTGGATCTGAGAGCACTACATCTAGATCTGGCATCCATTGAATACTCTGTTTAGCACAGGTGGCACTACTATATGGAGTTTTGCTAAGCTTTGTTTATAAACAATTATGTGCTAGTATTGGAGATGTGATCATGTGATGCTTGCTGGTTTAACACCAATCCTGCCTAATAGGGTAGTGGTGGCTACGGTTGTTAAAGAGCCAAAGACACCAAAATGTATGGGTGCTGAACTGAGTTCAGACCCATATGACTATATAAGCTATTGAGCTTAGATTGAAAATATTTTTTGTGTTTTCAGTTTCATGCTCATAGTTTTGTAGTTAAGTAGAGATAAAAGATGGTTGCTAGAGGGTTGCATTAGATCCTAAGATCTAGATGCAGTGCTCTCAGATCCAAATCTCCTCACTGACGAAGGCCACAAGCCAGAAACTAGTCTGGGGATATTGGATGAGTAGGCATTAGATAGGGATTTTATGCACAAGCCTTCTGGCATCCATTGATTACTCTGTTTATCACAGGTGGCACTACTATATGGAGTTTTGCTTTGCTTTGTTTTTAAAGTCATTTCTTGTTTGACATCACATCTACTTTCAGCAGACTATTTTTTTATCTAAAACAAATTTTTTATATAAAAGTTGTATGCAAACATCATTTAATAATTAAAAAGAAGTAAACAATAAATAAAAATGTATACTTAATTTTCTGCCAACATTGGAAAAAACATTGCACATGTGTACTGTCTCCCTTCTATGTAATTCTATGCATTATGGCTTCTCTTTTATCAGAGGCAGTAATCTTTCAGCCACTATGCCCAGAGAAACATGTTAGCCACTTTTCCTTCCCTTTCCATTCCCCATGCTAAGTTTTTCCTCATATTCTTTTCTATCCTGCTAATCCCATTTCCACAATATCTTTGTCCACTCTATGACCTTTTTATCTAGATCACTCTTATCTTTGTCCAAATCCAGAATAAAAACCAAGAACCCACTTTCTGTATAATCACTTTCTTTATATTTATTCTCCCACAACTTTATTATTTGTACCCTTTCTGCTTGAAAGCATTTACATTCAATTAACAATGTTTCTAATTGCTGATGACATCTAGGTGCAATATTTGCATCTAAATCTTAACTACTAAATGTTTTTTTAACTATGAAATTTGTTAAAATATTAAATTTTCTATTGAAAACTTTACTAGTAGTGATCTAAATGGTTTCTGGCTACTGAAATTTTATATCACAGATAATAACACAAATGTGAAAATTTCAGGATTTTACATCTTAAATTAAAGTCAACATAGATATCCTTTATGGGTTTTAACAATGTAATAATTGCTACTTTTTGTTTTAAAGAATAAATATATGATACATTTAATGACAGTGTAAAATGTAAAGACCATTGTTTTGTTGCAAGTTTTATCTAATGGCTTATGATATATAAATTTGTCTTCCTAAAATATTGTAAAAAAGTCTGCTAAATATAATATCAGGATATGATCTAATGGTTTTTGAAAATAATTTATTAAATTTTCTGATGCTTTTTTTAATCTGACTTTTACAAGTATAATTATTCAAATTATTCAATGGCCAATAAATAACTAGCAAATTTTTAATAAGTTAAAACAAAACTGAAAAACTATACAATAATTATACATTATGGTCACACATACACAAACACACACACACACACATATATATATATATATATATATGAAATCAATTGCATAATGCTAACTTAAAATTAATATATAGTACCACTATGTACTAATGAGTGATAAAATTCAGCATCATTATTGGTGAACCATCACAGAATAAATCAATATAGGTAAAAGGTAAATCTCTTAACTATTCTCTGCAAAACATTAAACATAAGAGTATTGATATTCAAGCTAGTGTAAACATAGAGCACAATTAAATTAGGTCAGATTATAATAGCTAATAAACTAATATATTTTATGTAATGAACATGAAATATATTTATAACATGGATTATAACTACAAGGGATTTGAACATAGACTTTCTAGCCCACAACAGCTATCAACTCCATCCTATAAAACTGATACACATGACCACATATATGTGTAAAAATAAATAATCTCCAATATGCATACTTCATACTGAACCAGCACTCATCAATTCCTCCAGATCATCATCTCCCAGCATACATATAATCAGTACTCAGTTAATATTAAGATAGCAAATTTCAAACTTTAATAGACAGGCTTCAATTCTCTCCACCCACCAACTCTTCATACATCCATCTAATTGAAAATCTAATAATGGAACATCCAAAGCCCTTATTGATGCCAATATTATTGTCATATCCATGTTGACTTTGTCATTCTGACACCTCACATCAAGGACATTAATATGCCCATTTAAAATTATATGGATAGCTGAAGAGTTGGAGAGTGAAGAGGATTGAAGCCCATCCATTAAAATTTGAAGAGGGTTAAAGCCCGTCCATTAAAATTTGAAGATTTGCTATCTTAATATAATGTGAATACTGATTATATGTATATGTGGAAGAAGATGATCTGGACCAACTGATGAGTTCTGGTTCAGCATGAAACATGTATATTAGAGATTATTTATGTTTTCACATGTAAGTGGTCATGGGTATTAGTTGTATAAGATGGAGGGATAGCTGTAACATCTTAAAAGTTGGAGCTCAAACATCTTCCAATTATATTAAATTCAGTATAAAAAATATAATTGTATTTAAACATGGAGTATGTTTACATTTTCTCTTGTTCACATTAGAATCATTGAGATTTCTAAGTTATCTCAAGACTAAAAATATATAGGATATACTGTGTGTAGGCATCTATATGATTTTCTTTAAAATTATGTGGATGACACTAAGGTAATGAATATCACCTTTAAAATACATTCACTTTATTATATTATGAAAATTGGTAGTTTATTGATGGCCAGTCTACTCATGGAATTCAATGGCACTAAGCATTGATCTTGATCAGCATATGATTTGTTTGTTATTGTAATTATTTTAGTACATATGTAAGAGTATGCAGCCAAAATAATTGGTGATTACTTTTATAGTATTATGCCCATGTCTGGCATTGTCTGGATGATGATGGGTGTAAAATTTTTAAGTTTATTTTAAGTACAATCTCAAAGTTTGACTGTTGAATAATTTGATATTGATATTCTGAGAAGTATTGATTATAACTGTTAATACTATGTTTATTACTTACATTGTTTTCTGATGCTGATTCTTTGCTTGTTTACTGTGTTCATATGCATATTTATTGATAGTTATTTGCATCATCCCTTGCTACTTCTTAATTATGTATATTTACATTATATATATATAATAAAGTAGATTATGAATTGGTTTTAGATCTAATTAACTCTCACTGAAGAGCATAGGTGAAAGGTCTGGGGATGGGGACAATAGATAAAAATGATTTGAATGTTTTGTAGTAGATTTCTAAATAAAAAAAAAAAGTTGTTAAGTTATTAGCACTATTTTTATATATATATATATGTTGATACTGAAACAGTAAGATCTGTTTTGCAGATCTTTGTTTCACCTTTTCCTACTCTCATATCTTAGTTTGAACCCCAATATATTGTAGCAATGCGCTTATATACTGAAAATCCCACCCAATTTTAAACCATGAGCACAACGCTCATGTTATATATATAAGTATAACTCATGACCTAATAAATAAAATATTATGGATTATGTGTATGTTCACATAATTTAGATTTATTTAAAAGTAGGTTATATAGGTCGTAATTGTGCACACACTGTGATATGTATTATAAAACTTATGTTAAGATTATAAATTGTCATTTAAAATTATTTTGTTTGAATCTGTTTACAAAAATATATTACAGTCATAATATATTTTGATTTAAAATAAAATTCATATTCATTTAGTAAATAGATTCAAATATTGAAAATTAAAAAGTAAAATAATTTTCTTTTAGATTTAATAAAAGTCACACCATATATTTTCTGTTAAAAGTAAATGAGGGCTGGTAGGAACAATAGTTTTAATTATTTAATGTTATAAGAGCTTGTCTAAAAATACAGCAGATGTCCACTTAAGATTTTTCTTTCAATTATAAAAGTTATTTTAATTAAATCAAATTTGTAATTCGAATGTCGACAAGGAAATTAACAATAGAAATTAATTAAAATTTTGTTGAATTCCTTTAGACATTCAGATAGGATTGATTACAGCTGATAAGTAAGCAAAGTCTGAAATATTTTGTAATGCTCCAGGGCAGTTGTATTGTGCAATTTGACTATAAAAAGGAGGGGTTTTTTTTGTTCTCTATTCTAGCAATATTTCAGCAAATATTCTAGTGATTCTAATATCAGTCTAGTAATATTCTAGTGATTCTACAATTATTCTAGCTACGTGCCTGAAAACTGAAATTTGAAGGCAAGTTTTCGTCTTCAAATCAATTTACCATGTCTACAGTCTCACCTATGAATCACCCAACTTTTAAAATTGCTAACTTTGAAATGACAGAGTAGAGCCGGCAAGAAGGCTATTTTCCCCTCGGGAATGGCCGGCCGCTGCTCTATACCATCGAAATGTGTCACCTAAGGAACCCTGAAACTGCTGCTGCTGCCGAAATATGAACAATACTAGATTTTTCTGCTAAATCGTATCAAACCTGCCGACCCTCAATCTACCTACAAATGCTTCTCCAGAGGTAACCCCACATTAACCCAAGAGCTCTTGTGATTCCTATAACTAATATGCTATAGCTATTTTAAATTGCTTTTCCATTTTACTCAACTTTATTATGTATTCCTTTAAAATGTTCTAATTATCAATAATTTTGCTCTCTATCTTTGGGTTAATATTTTCTACTTATTAATCTTTCTTTATTTTATTATGATAGTGTGTCAGAATAGTCTTTGACCGAGTGAGTTATACCCTTGTTGAAAGCAAGATGCCGATATTAAGGCATCTTAAATTTATAATAGTCCCCATTTTATTACCTTGCGAGTCACTTGTTCAAGGGCTATTCTAATCTTCTTTAATATGTATAATAATTAGTTTAAAATCTACATTTTATCGATTTTAACCTATTATGAGAGTATGTGCAAGGTCAGTGATTAAATGTGTCCCAAATGCATGATTGTGTAAATAAACCTATGCTTTCTTTTCAAACCTGCAAGCATGCATTTTCCTAGTTTAAAATATTATACTTTAATTTCAAAGTTTCATATTTGATGTTGAGAATGGGCGAAACCCTTTAAAATAAATTTCTGGGAATTTGATTGGGCATTTTCCCAATCTAAGTGAATCCATTTTGTATGTTTTATATACATTAGTCTAGTATTGCTGGTAAATGAATTGGTTGTCGAGACTGCTTTGTTTCTCTCCAAGGTTTTTAAACAGCCAAGTCCATTCCATTTCACTTCCTGCAGTTCCCAGGCAGAGTGTGTACTCGAATGTCACACCTGGGAATTAGACGCAGCCATGACCCAGCCGCTCAGTTATGGATGAGTCCAGACTTCGGCTGTTCATGACAACACCTTTCTACGGGTCAGCAGCGAGATGCCCTCTGTAGTCATTTCAAATACTTTCCATTATTTTACTTATATATTTTACAAAGCATCTGTGATTTAAATGTATCACACCCTCCATCCTTTAATAAATTCATTATTAGCAATACCGACCTCCCAATATAACTTCAATTTTAATTATAAAATAAATGCCTTGATCACATCCCTACTTTATCGCTTAGTAAGCTTTGGTTCACGCTGTTCTTGAAATCAAGAAATATTCTATAAACCTTAATATTCAAATGTTTTATTAAACTTCAAAGTTACTCAAAGTACCTCGCAAATGTTCCCATCTCTTTTAAGCACATTATCATAATACTATATTAGCTCGAGGGATAGAATATATTTTCTTAACAACCTTTTACATAATTTTATGGAATGTAATGCTAACAATTATTTAGTAAGTGTCCTTGTCTCATATAAAGCAGACACTGGCATTATATATATAGTTTATCTAAATAAATCTTTTAAAAACTAATTTTGATTTTTTTTATTGATCCCTATCATTGTCTTGATCTATATATATATATATATATAGATCAATGTCTTGATATATATATATATATATTTTATACATTTCTTTTGTACCATCCATAGATGTTAATTAGCAACCCAAACTTATCTAGTAGTATAGAGTCTCTTTGTTTCTCCCTGACCACCTGGCACTGGTAAAGGGATATATTATTAGTAACATCAGAGGCGTTATCACATAGGTGGCACTGCGGAATTTAGACTTTAGATTCGAACTTAGTATATCTAGAAGGCAACCCCTCCTAGAGTATTCAGACATATTTTGCAGGTTCATCCGTGTTAAAATATTTTAACACAGATGAACCCACAAAAGATGTCTTTTATATATATATCAAACCAAACCTGCCTACCAAAATCCTTACACAACCATGGTTTCATCTACTACAAATAGACCTTCTCAAGTGAAAATCAAACTAAAGGAAATAACACACATATATACAAACAAATAAACCTTCTCCTAATTTATTTCAAACTTCACCTTCACCTTAATATCAAAAGAAGTCTTCATAAGATTGATAGCCTCAGAATCAAGAAGATTTATCATCAAAGTCTCCTTTATTCTTCTTTTTAACTCATTCTTTTCATAAAAAATAATCGAAGCATTGTTAAACAATATTCTATGACCAGTATTCAATTCATGAATATATAAAGCTGAGTTAAGATACCTATGTTTAACTCTACTTATATGAACCATAACCCTTTCATTAAGGCTAAACTTACTCTGGCCTACATAAAATTTACCACTGCTACATGGAATCTTATAAACAATACCAGGAATAGACCTGCTATCAATAGACTGTTTTGAACCATTAAGTAATGAATTCAAATCAGAACCTTTCTTCCATGCAACCTACTTTCCACCTAACAAATGACTATTCTTATAAACCAAATTATATATTGAAACATTAAATGGTAATGACATATAAATATTATCCTTAACAACAAAATTCTTACCATCAAAATCATGACTATAAGCATTATTATTAAATACAACTTTTTTAATAAAATCATGACTATAACCCAATTCTACATATTCAGCAGCAAATTGACTTCTTTGAATATCAGCATCATTATTAAAATTATTAAGCCTTCTATTCCTACAACAAAAATTCAAGAAAGCCATTTTTTATGTATAAAAGGCTGTTAACTATCAGGCCTAATCATATTTTTCAAATTCTTAGGCTTTATAAAATGACTACAAAACAAAACATCATTAACTTTATTAACATTTAAATGTAAAAACTTTAATTTTACAAAATCAAAACTACCCCCCCTCCTCAATTGTAAACTTAATACTAGAATCAAAAGCATTCAATCCATGTAAAAACTCTTCTAATTTTTCTTTCTGAATAACAAACAAACAATCATCAACATATCTAACAAAATAATTTTATAGAACATGAAAACAGATTTATAACACTACACTCCAAATAATCAATATAGACAGCACACATCAATGGAGAAATAACATAACCAATAACCCAACCTTCTCTAATCTTATAAAACACATCTTTAGACATAAAATACATAGAATCCTCTAACAGCAAAAGCAAATCACGAAAAACCTTAATCTTATCTGCAGAAAAACATTCCATTTTTTTTTAAAATTGAAAGAAAAACATCAATACTTTTTAATCTATTAACCGATTGGTACATATTTTCAATGTCTAAACTACCAAAAACACAATCATCATCCAAAACAAAACCATTTATTTTTTTAAAAGTTTCAAAAGAAGAAGAAACACAAAATTGACCTAATTTTATATAATCCTTAAAATATCTTATAATAAATTTCGATATTTTGTTAACAATTCCTCCTGTAAAATCAAAAATACATCTCAAAGGAAAATTATCTTTATGAGATTTCAAATTAAAGAAAACCTTTGGAGCCACATAATCACTAGGGTAACAATTTAAACAAGTAGCTCTATCAAAAATCTTTTTATTTTCCATAACTTATTTAAATTGTTACCCTAAAAAAAAAGTTTTTTCAACTGCAATTAGAGTTTTTAGATTTAACTTGAAATAAAGACATAGGGGAGGGATGTAGGAATGAATTAAGTCAACCCCTTGTTATAAAAATAGTGACATAATTAATTTATGGAGCCCATTCTTTTATTTAAAGTTAAATCTAAAAACCCCAATGGAGATTGAAAAAACAATTATTATTATTATTTTTTGCTTTTTAGTGCATGGTAAATGAAAACATTTAAATAAAAAAATTTCTATTTTTAACTTTTTAGTATTGCACAGTAAATAAAAAATGTAAAAATATTGTATTATAAAGCAACTTGACACTTATAATTGATGTGTATATATATATTGTAATGATCAAGTTTGTACATTCACATAATAGAATTCAGAATCCAAGCAAAAGAGACCGAAGCTGACCAGACTAGGCCTGTAACATCCCGAGTCCGACCACACTTCAACTCGTCAGCCAGAATTCCAAGACTCAAGACCCTATGAATGACCACCTTGAAATTACACATGGCCGACATAGGTCATGGAGATGCAGTAAGACTCTGATAAATAAAAGAAAGGTTCTTAATTGTCTAAATATATTAATAATTTAAAGGATTATTAATGCATAGTTTTTATATATATCGACTATAAATAATAATTAGAATTGGATTGAATTAGATCAATAACAAGACAGAGAATGAAATACATTAAATTAATTATACATTTATTTACAATTCATATATATATATATATATATATATATATATGATATAATAATTTATATATATATATATATATCATTTATTTACAATAGCATTTCAGCGTAGAATGTATGCAAACATTGGGTAGATAAAAGAAGACATTCTCTTTTTATATTGAATTCAGAATAGCTTTTTATAAGTAATCATTAAATTTTTATAGTTGAGTTAACATTTGCCTATCTTATGAATTTCTTTATACTTGATACATATTTAATCACTGTTATGTCTATAAATCTAGTTAAACCAAATCCTATTAAATTTGTGGCTGTTATATAAATAATTATATTGAACCTTGATCATTCTAAAAATTCATTATTTATTGCAAATATAATATTTAACAACGAGTGCATAAACCAGCTCAAGTAATGATCAATCGAACATGGCTTTTGAGAGACAATTTCAGAATGCTGAAAGTGCTATATAAAGGTAGGAGAGTTGGCTGCCTAAGATTTTACCAATGCGCTATGGCACAGGTAAATAACAATAGGAAAAGTCACTCTGTGGATGGATGAATAACTTCAGGGTTCTTGTGACAAATGCCGGTACCCCGTAACCAATCACAATGCTGCATAAAAAGGAACATTGCATTCAGGAGAGGTGGGGGACTTATGTGCTAACCTGGCCTTGGCTCAGGCTTCACTACTGCTCTACCCTATAAGAGAAGATGTGCTGGTGATTCTATGGCTCCATCTTAATATATGTATCATACGTATAGCACCGAAATGAGAATAATTTTATAAAATAATATATCACATCCACCAAGCAAGGAATAGTATATTTCATACTATGAAATACGAGACAATAGCATATTAACTCTATAAAATTGGGACCAACTCTTGTGTAGCCTGATAATAAATGTCTATGCTACTAAAGGGGATATTAATACATCTGTACTTTGACATGCTCGATCTATTAGGTTACTTATAGATAATAAATACTTTAAAGAGGCAAAGTATATTTCTATGGGCTTAAGAACTTAAATGACAAATATACTTATAAATACGATCAAGGCTAAATTTAATTCTTAATAAAACTATAAAGTTAAGTTTTTAAATGGTTGATTAAAAGAGCCACATTTTATATATTAAATCATCACAAATAAAAATGACAACAAGTGCAAAGCAAGTCGTTATTATTTTATAAAAATAGGACTTTGAAACAGTGCGCAGAAAGTTGATGCTCTAAACAAATTACACGAAGATTTTCCAATAATATCTTCTTAAAAACATGAAATTAAGTGCCCACTGTTTTGAAATATTGGCATATAAAATATAATAAGCATTTAAAATAAGCAAAGAAATATAGACACAACTGCAGTGATATAACTTTAAATTAGACACTTATAATTTACTTTTAAATGAAAGGAAAATATAAATTAGATAATTTTAACTTCAACAATATTAAATCTTGATAGTATTTTACATATTATTTTAAGTATTAAATGGATTTAAAATTTTGGTTACATTTAGTTTTATAATTATTTGAAAGAGAGAGTTAGCTGACTTATATGAAGATTTACACAGAGCTCTGTGGTTTGAAAAATAAAAAGGTACCAGTATTATTTATCTGGACTGCAAGTTCTTGGCTGTAGGTTTGGTGTGTTTGCTGGGCAGCTTCATCTTTCCCATTCTGTTAGGCTTGTCTCTGCTAATGGCATGATGATGGTCCAGGCATTGCAATGAGAGAAAAACCCTGTTTTCCCCACAGAGTAACAGCAAAGAAATACCCGCTTTTAGCCGGACATATTAAACATTAAACAACGTGGAGACTGGCTGCAATTTTCTCTACAAATATGGCTGTCCTTCATTTAAAAATCCAGAGTATTTATAGGTTTTCTCAAGCACTTACATTATCGGAATCTATCACCTCAAGACTCATTAACTCAAGAATTTCATTAAATATCAAATTTATAACCCAGATTTTTGAATCTTAGATAACTTGTGAAATGTTAGAAACATTCCCTAAGCTATTATAATTTAAGATTTTTCGTTGCAAACAATGTCCAATTTAGATTTTAAAAATAACTTTATCTTATCTAAGGAGATTTTAATAAGCAAATTTTGAACTAGTTTTACTTTTGCCGATTCCAGGAGTGGTCGTTAATGACACTTGTTTACAAAAAATCTTTTTAATTACTTGACCAGCTTTTATTTTTAATCTTACATAAAATAGAAACTCTTTTATTAAAAACAACCTTTTAACATTTTTTTAAAATGAAAACCTTTTTAACATATTTTTTTAAATAACTTATAAACATATTTTGATATAACTTTTAAATATATTTTCGAGAAACTTTTTCCCTGAAATATATTTAAAACAAGAAATCTTTTAACAGAATTTTAAAGAAACATTTAATATTATTTTAGATAACAGCTTTTACATATTTTAAAATCATGCCTTACTTCTATATAGCACAGATTATATATCCACATACGAATTTACAATATTAACAAACAAAATTAATGATTTACTTTTAACTTAAATAATAGAATAAACATTTTTAGAAATATTAAGTGAATTTAGTATGCTATAATTTTCCTAATCCTATATAATTATAGCGTTGGTTCGCACGTAAATATATTACTGTTTTGACAGACATGAGCTAATTTTAAATTTATTAACATTAAATAGGTTCGAACTTAGCACAGATGAGTGTGTCATTAGGTTTGATGGTGAAACAATAAGGGCTTGGAAAGTTATCATTTTAATATATATTACTAGATATTTATCCTACAAGTTAATATGTATACCTCTTATGTATATATCATATTTATTATGTGTATATAATTATATATGTATATAATCAAATATTAACTTAAAATATTGACATTTTTTCTTTTTATTTGAATTTTTTTTTTTAAAAAAGCATAACAACATTATATTATAAATTTATTTTATTTTATTATAATGTAAATAAAACTTACAATTAAAACAAAAAAAATCACATGCTACTTAAAACATATTAAATTCTAAGAACAATTTTTAAATTTGATGTCAAAATATCCAAAATTTTTACATCTACTGTTCCATATCTAAAAAAAATAGGTCATCTACTTAAAATTTTATTGTGTCCTATCACTTTAATAGTGATTTTAAAAAATGTACAAAATTTCATCAAATTATATTGAATTTAACTCTATTAAACCTCAATTTTAAAAATTATTATAACTTTAAAATGAAACAAAAAAATTTTTTTATATATCTTTTTGTGAGCCATATTAAAAACTTATCTAAAAATCAATTGTAAAATTTGATATCAAAATATTCAGAATTTGCACCACTACTGCTCCAGATCTGAGAAAATTGGACACCTATTGAAAATATTAGAGTTGCATACTGCTTTGCCTGTTATTTCTTATATACGAAATCTGAACTAATTCTATTAAATTTAAATCAAATAAACTTCAATTTTAAAATTTTATTCAAACTGAAATAATAAGAATGATTACAAAAGATTACAAATAAACATACACACAATCAAATATTGTAACTTAAATAAAAGCATTTAAAAACACATTGTTTTTATTTTCTGAAAATTTTGTTTGCCCCAGGAGTGCCAAAATCTGCAACTTTGGCATTTTATTTTACAAGAATTGTAGGATATGCATTTTAAAGATGCATTAATATTTTTCATCATAAAAAGAATGGGTTACTGTGGATTTTAATTTTGGAATTAGAAGAATCAAGTAAAGATACTTGAAAAACTGTTTCTAAAATAGAAGGAACTTATTGTACCCAAAAAAAGTTATCTGGCAAAGAGGTAGCACATCTGTTTGTTATACATATTGCTGAAATTTAAATCAGGGTTAAGTCAATTTTTTTAAAAGTCTTATGATTATTATCCTAGGTAGCTAGTCCATGGTCAACCCAGTTAATTATTCATCATTGGTAAGTAAATGGGTATCTAAATAATTTTACTATAAAACCAGTTTGGTAAACTGCACAAAGCCTTGCTGCATATCAATTGGTAACTGTTTTTTCTATTAAGAGATGTGAGAAGCTGTTTATATTTTATTATACCACTATTTTTAAAAACAACATTATAAGTCAGAAATGATATTTTTCATATGAATTAGGTTTTTTTTCTTTATAGATGATAGTAACAGTATGTTAAATGAAGGTTTTATAGGACTAGGTTGAGTTTTATTGTACAATTGTCACTTGAATGTAAAGTTTATTGAAGAGTTTATCAGTAAATAATTGGGGGGGGGGAGACATGAAACTGTGATATGGTGAAGTTGATATGAGGTATGAACTAATAAAAACTAAAAAAAAAAAAAACACCTGAAAATATATATCTATAGTGTAATAATTATTTAACCAAAGTGTTAAAAGTAGATAGAAACCAATCCCTACATTGTATAAAAGTGGATTTAGTAAAAATTACAAAGCTTTTTGGGTATGGAGATCCAGGTGTTAATTCGGCTATGAAAATAGACATATTATTTTTTAACTGAGATTTAAAATATATATCTGGTCTAGGAGAATCTCTAGTCTAATAGATAATTAATAATAATCATTAATGTATTTATATGAAGTAGTTGATATTAGGATTATGAGTACTAAAATTTGATCTTACTTATAAATCAATCCATGATAATTTGCTATCTATAAGTCCTGCATGAACAATAAAAACATATCATGGGGATTATTTGTGTTTTTTAGATGTTTTATATGTTTCAAGATTATGCAGTATAAAGGAAATTGTAAATATATCTAATATATATAAAGTAATTTTTGGGTTAAACCATGTGATATTTTTGCTTACTCCCAATGTTCAACTAACTAGCATCCACCATTGTTAAGGTTAACTATTTTAAAGCAAAAAAAAAAAGGTAACTTTGATAATTGCAGATGCCATTTTATCAAAACATTAGGAAGTAAGCAAAAATAATACATGGTTTAACCTCCAAACTAGTTTATTTATATCATACAACCATGAAAACATTAAATATATAATATGGAGTTTAACTATATTTTTAAAAAAATTAAATATATCTAAAAATAGATAGATGAAGTTATGTTACTCCTTGTATTTTATGTTCACCTCATTTAAAAGTAAAGTGGTTCCAACACAACAGAAATGAAATGAAAGATGTATGGATATAAAACCCCCAAAAATCAAAAATGCATATGATTGTTTCCTCTCCTCAAACTGTTAGAAGTGGATATAAACTAGTCCCTACTATGTCTGACACTGACATAATGGCAAATGTTGAACTGTCAACAAGGGTATTCGTATTCAGTTTCTTTGTGAAGTACATGTACAGTGAGAGAGGATGGTCTGGCATTCCATACTGATGGATGGTTATGATATGATTGGAGTTAAAATGAAAGATATGCTAAAACAATCAATTTACTTATTTTATTCAAAGCAAAACAGTGAAATGAATGAAATATTGCTCTTAATACAAGAAGTTGAGAAAGTCATCTAATAATTCATCACTAATTTCAAACTAACAAATTAATTGTTAAAATTTTGCAAATAATCTTATCTGAAGTTACTACAAAGAAATGAATATTAATTTAAAACTGAAGTAACAATAAAATTTATTAAACCATTAAGCATCACATGATCACCATTTCTTATAATAGCACATATTGTTTATAAACAAGACAAAACTCTCCATACAAAAGTGCCACCCTGTGCCAACCAGAGTAATCAATGGATTCCAGAAGGCTTGTGCATAAAATCCCTATCTAATACCTACTCATCCAATATCCAATATCCTAAGATCTAGGTGCAGTGCTCTCAGATCCAAAGCTCCTCACTGACGAAGGTCACAAGCCAGAAACTAGTCTGGGAAAATTGGATGAGTAGGCATTAGATAGGGATTCTATGCACAAGCCTTTTGGCATCCATTGATTACTCTAGTTGGCACAGGGTGGCACTACTGTATGGAGAGTTTTGCCTTGTTTAATAAAATTTATTCTAATTTGATCCACAAATGATATCAATCTTTTTGCTCTCACAGCTTTGACACAATATACTTCAGATAAAGTAATTAATACTTCTGAAAGCAGTTAACTTTCCTCTAAAATAAAGCCATATATGATAAATTTGATTTATCAATGGTCACAAGAAGATATAGTACTATAATATTCCCAACACCAAACTGATGTTCTTGGCATTTGCTTTTATCAGTAAGATTAGGATTCAAAGCCAGAATTAATGGACTTATACAATTAGTAGCTACCTTTTACTCATCTGTATAATTTAAGCTAATAACATAGAAATGGAGATGATGGTTCTAGAGTAGCTAAAGATAATTGCTGATAAAAGCATATGAGAGGTCATATGATAGAGCCAAAGAGGAGAAGAGGTTATAATTGTTATAAAACTGAAGTATTTAAAATATATGCAAACTGATATCAGATATATATATAGCTGCATAAGTGAATTAGCCCGAGTTGGGAATATTAGCATTCTTTTAAAGTTCAGCTTATTAGCTTAAATATTTGTAGATGTATAAATACATTATTTCTAACTTTGATATTTTAGACTTCTCTGATGAAGTCAAAATCCAAAATTCCCCATCTCAAGCAACTGATACACATGACCACACACGTGAAAAATACATGCTCGCCAGTAGACATATTCTGTGCAGAACCAGCACTCAGAAGTTGAATCAGATCATAGTTTTGCACAGATATATACAATGATTGTTTGTTTTATATTAAGATAGCAATTCCCCAAACTTTAATGGACAGACTTCAATCTTTTCACCCTTCAAATTATTCAACCATCCTTTTGATTGAAAAACCAATGATGGATTGCTCAGAGCTCTTATTGGATTTAATATTGTAGTCATACCCATGTAGACATTACATCAATCTAACCCCTCATATTATTAAATTATTATATATCCATTTCTCTCCTGCTAATATATATGGATACATAATGGTACGATAATATGAGGGGTTAGATTGACATAATATCTACATAAGTATGACTACAATATAAAATCCAATAAGGGCTTTGAGCATTCCATTATTTATTTTTCAATGAAATGGATGGTTAAATATTTTGAATCATGAAAAGATTGAAGCCTGTTCATTAAAGTTTAAGGAATTGGTATCTTAATATAAAACTAGCACTGATTATAATATGGGAGATTATGATCTGGCCCAACTGATGAGTGCTGGTTCTGCATTATATATATATTGGGGATCACATGTCTTTTTTTAAATGTGTGTGATGATATGTATTGGTGCTTGAGATGGAATGGTGGGTGAATAGACTAAAAATCCTGAGTTCAAATTCCTCTATTTACACATACAAAACATTTAGTATAACTAAGTTACACATTGCTTTAGAATTATGCATACCATCTAATATTTATTGATTGCTCATGCTTACAATAGATGACTCTAGAATAGTATAAAGATAACTACTCTTGGAAGCATATGAATAAGTATGTTACATCATGTGATATAAGTTTACATGAGCAATTAGTACTTATTATTTATTAGGTTAGAGATTATAAAAGCAGTTCTAACCAGATACGTTTTAGGAATATGTGGTGAAGTAGAAGTTTTGACAACTATATCTAAGAAAAGATATAAATAAGCATATTAAGATGTGATGGAGGTCAAGAGAAGAAACTGCAGTAAAAAGTTATAAATCTAAACAAAAAATCATTTTGAAAATTATTAAAATATTTAATTTTTTTGGAAATACAGAAATAAGTTGCAAAAATATGATTAGAAATATTTATAGAAGAATAAGAAAAACTGAAGTATATATTAAAAAAAACTGATTCATGACTTTGAAAGAGATAGAATATTAGGAACTTAAAAATTAAAAGTATGAGAAATACAATTTTAAGAAGAAATATAAAAGACATTTTGATGTTTTTTTTGTTTTATGTTAATACTTGATATTTCCAATGTATTTCAGTGAAAAATTAACTGCTTCTCTAAGTATCCTACAGAACCATCTCTAAATCAAAACATAGAATGTACTGACATAGTTTAGTTATTCACCAAAGAAACTTTAATAATTAGCATGTTTGGATTGTGAGTTAGGACATGAAATGTGACTGTGTTTCATACATCATCAATAGACTTATCCAGTGCTCTTCTTGCTATCATGAAGTCTTGAAAACCATTTGATGTCCTTCTTTTGACTTATGGATTCACTGCTGTACACAATATGAATAACTTCAAACATTTCAGTATCAGTTTAGTACAATTTCAAACAAAATTTATTGTTAGTTAGTTGTTCCATCATGGGTTAAGGTAAAACACATTATCACATTTCATGTTATTACTCATGATACACATTAGCATTTAAGATTTTTTACAGTGAACAATTAAACTGTGTCATTATGTAACATATGCATATTAACATGCATATAATGCCTCAAATTAATCCACAATGCTACTAAATTGCACTTTGTAGTACAATATATAAATACACTGTAATGGTAAAATACAGTCTAAAAAAACAATATGCGACTTATGACTCATTTTGGTTTATAAATAATGGAAGTGGTGGTAATAAGATGATATGTGATGACTAATTAATGTCATGAACAAACTATTAGATTTTTATGTGTAGCACTAATCATAACAGAAATGAAAATAATATTAAATTTATTAAAGCAAATATCCCTTCTGTTTGTTATTCCCTGGATCTATCCAATATCGAAGCTAAATGCTCAGTTATCCTGAAATACTTTGAAATGAGTGTTCATTTTATAGAAATTATAATTATATATATATATATATATATATCATATTTTAATCATTCTTGAATTTAGCAGATTATCATCAGGTTAACTAATAAGTGTATATATATATATTGTGCCAAGGCCAATTTAGCACATGTATATAAAATAATTTTGTCTAAAAAAATTATTAAAATAAAAAAAAAATCTTTCATAAAAGAGTTTGAAATAAAACATTAAAAGTGGGAAGGGGTTTTTCTTAAAGTCAAACTAAAAGTGTTATAAAAGAAAGTAAAGTTTTATAAATTAGTATTTGTAAAAATAAGTAATTTAAAATTAAAAAAAAAATATAAATCTCTTTTCATTCAAGCTTATTATAATAAATTATATATGTGTGTGTGAGTGTAAATAAATGTATGCATGTTAGAATAGTAAAAAAAAAATATGTAAATGAAAGTTAAAAAAGAAATTATATTTGGAAAACACAGCCGATGGCTATTAAATTAAATAAAGATTTAAAAAAAACCACACCAGCGGTGGGCTACTAATTAAAGATATAAAAACAATACGTTTATGAAAGCTACTACTAATTAAACAATCATCAAAAACACGTTGTCATAGGATTAATTACCAATGGAATTTTGACAACACCTATTGCCGGAGGATATTAAAATGAAAACAATTCGGATACATAAATAGCCAGATTTTTTTATCGGAGTTCAGTTTTTTTCAGTCTAGTTTGCAGTGACAGTCTTATTTCAGTTGAGATAACAGTGCATTTCTATTATGTATTCAGAAACAAAAATGCTATGCTGAGCAGCTTTTGGAAATATACGCTCGTGCTTCAGCCTTTTTAGTCCAACAAGATCATCAAAATCTGCCTGTGAAATAATGTCTGCATAACATCTCAGAAATCCTCCATCAAATGTTCAACTGTCTTCAAGAATAAAGCCAATGTATTTGCATAAAATCTCTTCAAGAAATGTCCAAATCTAACCGGTTAGATATAATCCATCAGAAGCAGCCAACAACAAGCAATATCCACATTCCAAAAATCCTAGGTAAACATTTATTTATTATCATTTATACATAGTAGCCACCGCTGTAATTCATCAACCCTACCGAGTAAAGTAATTTGAACTCTTAAGCGTGCATAAAATGAACTATTGATGTGCGTGTGTGTGAATGTGAGATAATTTAATGATGCCACATATTATTTATGCTTTTCACCACATATGTGTTATAATGTGTTACTTTAAAAATGTGCGTGTGTTAAATTAGATTTATAAAGGTGTTTAAATTTAGTCAATTAATGTTGGGTAATAAATTATCTTTAAACTTAATTAATGTTAATTAAAATAAAATGTCTTCAAACTTAAACTTTATTTGTCGGTCAATTCTTTTTACCAACCTTTTTATTAATTCTTTCCACCACTAATTTTGTTGTTGAATTAAAATTAGACTGAGCTAGTTTTAGGGAATATTTCGAGTGCTGGATTATGAGCCTACTGCCCAAATATGTTAGTCATCAGACTAGCTGGCACCCCGGGGTTTACCCTGAAACAAAGAAATTATTTGGATAGTAGGGGTTTGAATCTAGCAGCCGAGATGGGCCATTGTTGATAGTTAAAGCTATCAATAAGATCTCCCATTTTGCTTGAACATGCCGGTTCATCCCCGTAACATTTATAAGATTATAAATGTATTAGGAAGGAGTTTGAAACCAGCAAAAACTTATATATATGTATAAGTAAGTGGTTTCAGTGGTTTGACCCAGTACATAAATGGCTTTCCCAACATTTGGGGCTGGACCTAGGAAACAATAGTAAATAAATACTTTGTTTCTTGTTTAAAAAAATTTTCTATACAAAAGCTAAATTATGTATGTTAAAGCGTTTTAATTTTTTTTTTTAAAAAAAAAGAATTGACCGAAAAGTTTGTTTTCTTTAAATGAAAAGAGATTTACGCTATTCACGTTATCTAAAATAAATCATTATGTTAAATCAGAGACAGTTGGATGTTTGGGCAGAGTTAAAGCATTAAGATCAGGTGGAGAAAAATGGACAAAGGAGGAGCAGAGTCAGCATGTATTTCCAGTTTAGTAACAAATAAATAAAATAGAAATTAGTAAACTTATGAGCATGAATAAAATATAATATTAAAGAAAAATAATATAAAAAAGTGTTTAAAATTATAAAAAAATAAATAAAGCCAAAATGGAGGCTCAAGGTAAAAATATAGAAAATAGCCCCAACAAAGAAAAAAGAGAAATCATAGCTTTACTAACCAGCATGTTTGAAAAACAAAAAGAAACAGCCAAAGAATATAAAAAAATAGCCGAAGATCTTAAAAACCAAAATAATGAAATGAAGAGTAAATTGGAAGGGCAAGCTGAAATGCTTGAAAAGTTAAAGGACCAGATTGAAATGGGCCAGAATAAAATAAAAGAAGAAATTAGGGAAGAAATAGAAGAGATTAAAACACAAGTAGAAAATCAAATAGACACTGCTTACCAATATATAGGAAAAAATAAGATAGAAGATAGAAAAATAATTGAAGAGATAAAAGTTGAAGTTACAAATTTAACTGTAAAAGTAAATCAGATAAATTGTAATCAAAATAGCCCACAAACTGAAATAAAAAAGCCAGACCAGCTGAGTGCGAACATGCACATTACAAATAACTCCATGAGTCATCCTCAGAAATACATTTATAAAAAAATTCAGATGATTTACAAAAGCCCATATAGTATAGTCCCTCAAACTGACTTCAATGCCTTTGTGATAGCCAAAGGCAATATAGAAAAAGGAACATTTAATGCTAGGCCACTAAAGTTATTTGGAGGGCTGTATAATAAAGAACCGCCAGACAAAAATTAAAAAGATGTAATCTGACGAATTCGCCGGCTTGACCTAGTATATAACAACCATGGATGTGGAATAATGGAAAATGTTAACAAAGTTTAATGAAATAAATGTAAAAACGAGTATCAAGTTAGTTTGAATAATTAAAAATGATTAATGTAGTCTTAGTAAAATAAAATAACAATCTTAGAGGTTTTTAAAATGTCAAAGCAACGATAAAACAATTTATGTCAAAAACCCTCGATTATGTCTTATCGTTTATGTTAAATCCCAGCTCATAAGCCTAGAACATAGTGGAGCATGATGCCAATGAAATAAATGTGTAAAATCAAAAAAAAAAGAAGGGAGAGTAAAAATAACACTTTAAAAATAAAAATGAAATAAATAAGTGTATAATGAAAGTATTAATGAAAATAAAACATTATCCAATAAAATTAAAAAAAAAAGTATTAAATTAGAATTGAGGTGTGTGTGAATATTTGGGCAAAGAAATTAAAAGTTGGTTTAAATCAGCACAAAATCTATCTGTGTGTTTGAATTGCCTTATACTTTGCTGCCTATTTCTCTTAACATTACATTTATTACCTAATGATGAAAATAAAAACTAAAAATGCACTCTAGAAAAATAAGAATTTGAAGTGGTCAATACTTAGGAAAAGTGAGCAACGCACATATTAATTAAGAAAAATGTTCATAAATAAATAAGTAGGTCAAATAGTTAAAATAAAATTGATAAAATCAAGTTAAATAAATAAGCGTAAATAGTAAATATATCTGTAGTACTCGTGATAAACTAATAGATTTTTTTTGGAATACATGCATGGTAATAAAAAGAAGTAAATAAATGATTTAAAGTCAAGTCAAAAATATATATATATCAGTGTAATAATGAATCGTAGTAAAGTAAGTTGTTTTTGAATATGCGTAAGTTAATAAAAGTTGAGTAAATAATGAATCGTAATAAAGTAAAACAGTTTTTCTGAATATACGCACATAGATAAAAAAGTTGAGTGAGGGTTGAAAATAATATTCGAGATTAGATTAATATAAATAAATATGAAAACTGATGTCTGTGGTAGTTTAGAATAATATTGTGAGATTAGATTAATACAAATGTTAGAATAATGTTCATATGAATTTAAAAATAATGTTGGAAGATTAGTAATAAAAATATAAAGTCAATCTAAGGTGTATTAAGAATATGTAAGTATACATGTGTATATACGCGCACATACACTGGTAATATTCGGTAAATATGATACCTCATGATGTGTATCTTAAATGTATTTACCCAGATATCCTTTTAGGTTATTTTCTTGGCACTGCTGCACCTCATGATGCGTGCAAGAAGGGATTTATTTATTATAGATTCCCTGTAAGCAAGTCCAGTAATAACTCGATATTTAGAATATTAGTAGGTGTATAATTGTGCTGCACATATACACATGTGTATGAATTTATCTATAGCAAAAGGGAATGAGGGTAGTATAGAACTAAGTTTAGTTAAGGTAAGTTTAAAGCTGCTGACTGGATAAATTTTAGTACCTGTAATGGGCATGTCAGGGATCATTCCTCTTTCCAAAGCGTAAGTCGAAAATGGACAGTTGAAAATTCCTGCCATTTCGCAGCGACCCTTTCTTTTTCCAAGTCCGATCAAGAGAATTGGCAAATGAAGTTTCGATTTTATACACGTGTAAGTCGGTGTAAGTCAGCGAATCTGCTTCCGTGTCATTTCCAAAAGATCCCTGTGCCACAAAATTAGTTTGTCCCGGTGGTCGTTATCCATGATTTAGATCATTGTGAGCAATGTATTCGGCATATATAGAAGGAAAGGATAGTCAAAACAGATTGCCCTTTGTATGTTAAGTAAAAGATATTAAAAAAACTAACTTAGAAAAATAATAAATTAATAAATCTTTAGAGTCAAGAATTAAAATTGCAAGAGATAAAATGGTCAAAAATGACACATTTTACTCTAAAACGGAGGGGGGTGTAATGTGCCAAGGCCAATTTTGCACATGTATATAAAATAATTTTGTCTAAAAAAATTATTAAAATAAAAAAAAAATCTTTCGTAAAAGAGTTTGAAATAAAACATTAAAAGTGGGAAGGGGTTTTTCTTAAAGTCAAACTAAAAGTGTTATAAAAGAAAGTAAAGGTTTTCTAAATTAGTATTCGTAAAAATAAGTAATTTAAAATTTAAAAAAAAATATAAATCTCTTTTCATTCAAGCTTATTATAATAAATTATATATCTGCGTGTGAGTGTAAATAAATGTAAGCGTGTTAGAATAATATTAAAAAATATATATATGTAAATGAAAGTTAAAAAAGAAATTATATTTGGAAAACACAGCTGATGGCTATTAAGCTAAATAAAAATTAAAAAAAAACCACACCAGCGGTGGGCTACTAATTAAAGATATAAAAACAATACATTTATGGAAGCTACTACTAATTAAACAATCGTCAAAAACACATCATAGAATTAATTACCAATGGAATTTTGACAACACCTATTGCTGGAGGATATTAAAATGAAAACAATTCGGATACATAAATAGCCAGATTTTTTTATCAGAGTTCAGTTTTTTTCAGTCTAGTTTGCAGTGACAGTCTTGTTTCAGTTGAGATAACAGTGCATTTTTATTATGTATTCAAAAACAAAAATGCATTGTTGAGCAGCTTTTGGAAATATATGCTCATGCTTCAGCCTTTTTAGTCCAACAAGATCATCAAAACCTGCCTGTGAAATAATGTCTGCATAACAACTCAGAAATCCACCGTCAAACGTTCAACTGTCTTCAAGAATAAAGCCAATGGATTCGCATAAAATCTCTTCAAGAAATGTCCAAATCTAACCAGTTAGATATAATCCATCAGAAGCAGCAGAAGCAGCCAACAACAAGCAATATCCACATTCCAAAAATCCTAGGTAAACATTTATTTATTATCATTTATACGTAGTAGCCACCGCTGTAATTCATCAATCCTACCGAGTAAAGTAATTTGAACTCTTAAGCATGCATAAAATGAACTATTGATGTGCGTGTGTGTGAATGTGAGATAATTTAATGATGTCACATATTATTTATGCTTTTCACCAGATATGTGTTATAATGTGTTACTTTAAAAATGTGTGTGTGTTAAATTAGATTTATAAAGATGTTTAAATTTAGTCAGCTAATGTTGGGTAATAAATTATCTTTAAACTTAATTAATGTTAATTAAAATAAAATGTCTTCAAACTTAAACTTTATTTGTTGGTCAATTCTTCTTAACCAACCTTTTTATTAATTCTTTCCACCACTAATTTTGTATAATTTTGTTATTGAATTAAAATTAGACTGAGCTAGTTTTAGGGAATGTTTCGAGCACTGGATTATGAGCCTACTGCCCGAATACATTAGTCATCAGACTAGCTGGTGCCCCAGGGTTTACCCTGAAACAAATAAAGTATTTGGATAGTAGGGGTTTGAATCTAGCAGCCGAGATGGGCCACTGTTGATAGTTAAAGCTATCAATAAGATCTCCTATTTTGCTCGAACGTGACGGTTCGTCCCTGTAACATTTATAAGATTATAAATGTATTAGGAAGGCATTTGAAACCAGCCAAAATTTATATATACCTATAAGTAAGTGGTTTCAGTGGTTCAACCCAGTACAATATATATAACTGCTTTAAATTAAATCTGAATCTCACATGTGTTTTGTATATTAACCATCAAGAAAAGATGATACACATTTTTAAACCTGCCCATACTTCTCATCTATATGACAATTTGTCTTTTACAAGCAAATAATTAATTTTAAACAATTACTCAGAAAAATATTAAAAATTTTCATCCTTATAATGTTACAGTAATTATTCATATTCTTAGAACCATGTGGCTTGCTTACTGCTCTATAATTTTTACCTCGAAGTACTATGAGCAAAATTTGGCAAAACAATATTTTTCTTAGTTGTACAATATTTTAGAATGATATAAAGCATACATTCATCTAAATAAAACTGAATCATTTTCATCTGTCCTCAACCACTAGTCATAATGACTATATTTTTATAAGCTATGTATCATACATTATGCAAATTCTTTTTTATTTTTATTATGTTATTACATGTATTATTTAAATACAAGTATCACGTCTATACTGAATTTAATGGAACTGATGAGAACTTAGATTTTCAAGCTCCTATAGGTATCCACTCCATCTTATACAACCAGTACACATGTCCACATATATGGTAAAAAGATAAATGACCTCTAATATTTATATTTTGTGCTAAACCAGCATTCATCAATTGGTCCACATCATCACCTCCCATACATACATTTAATCAGTGCTGAGTTTATATTAAGATACATTTTCAAACTTTAATGCGTATTGGTTGTACAAGATAGAGTGGATAATTGTAGGGAGCTTGAAAGTCTGAATTCAAATCCCTTCTAATTACATTAAGTTCATTAAAGGCAAGGTACTTGTATTTAAATATTACATGTATTAACATATAAAAAAGAAGAAGAAAAAATTTTCATGACGTATGATACAGTGGCTTATAAAAATATAATCATTACAATTAGTGTTTGAGAGCAGACGTAAATGATTCAGTTTTATTCAGATGAATGTATAATTTATATGCTTTATATCATTTTAAAGTAATGTGCAACTAAATTTTGCTGCCCATGTCTGTTATGTGTATTTAAATTGGCATATTAAGGTTATATATATGAGGTGTCAGAGTGACTTAAAGTCAACATGTGTATGACGATAATATTGACATCAATGAGGGCTTTGAGCATTCCCTCATCGGGTTTTTAATGATATAGACTGCAGAAGAGTTGGAGAGTGGAGTAGATTGAAACCTGTCCATTAAAGTTGAAGATTTGCTATCTTAATAAACTGAGCACTGATTACATATATGTGTGAGAGGTGATGATCTGAACCAACTGATGACTGCTGATTCAGCATGAAGTACATATATTGGAGATCATTTATCTTTTTCACATGTATGTGGTCATGTGTATCGGTTGTATAAGGTGGAGTGGGGTTGAAAGTCTGAGTTCAAATCCCTTTTAATTATGTCAATACTTGTATATAATTTGCTATAAATAAAGTTTATTTTATAAAAAAAAATTGAAATATCTTTATAATAAAAAAAGTATATAAATAATCAAAAAATTATATATATATATTCAACATTACGTTTCATGTTTGATTAATTCTTAATCAGCAACGCTAAGATCCAACTACAATACAGGATTATGATAATATGGGATTACGATAATACAGAAGTAAGACCGTTTAAAGAATAAAATAATATTTAATTAATAACTAATAATAATTAAGAATTAATTAATGACAATGTACTTTAGCAAACATTCAATATTATGAAACAAGACATTATTTATGTCAACAATTTGTCAAAAATTCCAATTTCTCTCTCAGGGTCACACATGTGTATATGTAAGGAGAGCTGAAATTAATCTCCAAGGTTATCTAATGAGACAGTGGGTTTCTTTATATTGATATGGACCAAATAGCTATTTATTTATTTATTTATATCATAATGTGTACCTGTTATTAATCATTTTTATTACATATACTTAAACATATTTTAGCATAGGTCTGTAATATGTTATTCATATCTGAAAATTAGTTCTATGAAACTAATTAACTATCTTTGTTGACGAAAAAAAAGGATCATATTATATTCTTAGAAAAGTTTTCCGTTGTTTATTTTGTGTGTGTTTTATATATGCCAAACTATCATTTCTACAAAACAAAATACTTAATCGAATTAATACCATTAAATGACATTATTGATGATGAGATTGGTTGCCAACACATACATATATACATATATAGAAGTTGCAGTGTAATAGAATAAGTTTAACTAATTAGATTTTAAATTTGTCATGCACTCTTTATACTTAGCATTTCTCTACATTGTTCTACATAATTTCATAACTATCGATCCTTAATTATTTTTTTTTTCATATGTCAAATGCGTTGACCAGGAAGTGAACTCGGGCCAGCTGCTTGAAAGACAGCTACACTAACCACTAGGCCACCAACGCTTGGCATCGATTCTTAATTTGATGGCACTTTCTATCCAAAGTGGAAAAAGTTTCTATCCACTATATAACACTTTGTGAATCATCAAATATCATCCTCCAAGGAATATATGTATAAAAGTCAATAAAAATGTTATTCCATATAGTTTTGGGATTCTGGAGCTCATAATCCATAACTCACAATCCAGATCTGTCACATCTAATGCTTAAATATCTTATGAGCTCCCAAGCAATAGCCATTTTATTAATTTAAGTGAATCAATTTAAAAGTATGCACAGCCAAACAGAATTCAAGTTGCCAGTGCATCTCTCATCATATATATATATATATATATATATATATATATATATATATATATATATATATATATATATATATATAGCCCCAATAGTAGGCTATTATAGATTAAAGGATAAAACATGTGTAACCATAAGATAATTGTCGAACAGCAGTAAATGATAATTTTCTGACAACATCAAAAGGCAAAGGTTATCTCTGTTTATATGAATATAATCTTATGTCAGTACTTTATTATAATAAAAATTCATGAAAATATTTAATTCAACATATATATAAATTTAAAAGACATATTTTATGAGTTCATCCATGTAATATTTTAATTAGATATCCCAACATTTCAACTTGATCAAGTTGAAACTTTAAAATATCTAATTACAATCTTACATGGATGAACTCAGAAATGTCTTTTATATCTGTAACCCATAAAAACATTTGTATGAACATATATATATATATGTAATATGTAAATTTACAGTGCTAAATATTTTATGTAAAATATACTCATTCAATTTTCTATGCGTGTATAATTTTACTGTCCTTTAGCCACAGTATATGACAGTACATTTTAAAGGCAAAAGAAGATCTTTGTAACTGTTTACATATAAATTCAAGTGTTCTCTAGTTACAGCATGTGTCAATACATTTAAAGGAAAAAGAGGATCTTCTCTTGTTTTGACAATATATTGCAGCTAGAGGGCGCTTCAGTTATACATAGACGGTTGCAATGAGCATTAATCCACTGAAACAAATAGAAATATAACATTTCTAGATAACTATTAATTTCTGTTGAGAGCCTTTAAGACTAACTATTTGTTGTAGTAATTCAGAATAGCTTTTCGTTGTCTTGGATTTACTTAAAAACAAAAAAAAGTTATCTTTTATTTTTAATCCAAGATGTCATATGGATTTAAATCCAGTCATATACTTTCATAAGAATGAGGGTCAAATATTGTATTTATATACTGTAAATATTATTTTCTCTTACTCAGAAAGCTATGTAAATTAAATACATTCATGAGTTTATTGGAAATTAAATTTATTCGTGAGTTAATTGTGATGTAAACAAAGTGATGAATTGGGAGCATCTCATGGTAATAAATACAAAAGTAGGTCAACATTGTTTTTTATTTCTCATATGTCATAGCATCAGCCGGGATGCGAACCCACAACCGTCTGCAACCAACTACTTGCTTTCAAGGCGGCTGCGATGACCTCTTGGCTAACAACGCCTGACAACATTGTTGTTGTTGGACAATTATGAATTACTATTGAAAGACTTTAAGCTAAATTATTTGACTTAGTAGCCCACAACAGCTTTTTTGTCTTGGGTTTACTTAGAAACAAAAGGAGGTCCCTCTTTTTTTTTTAACTCAAGATATTATATAATTTTAAACTCAGTCATATATTTTTGTAAGTTTAAAAACTTAGAAGAATCCAATCTTTCTTTTATATGCTGCAAATATTTAATCTCCTCCAGAGAACTGTGTATGTTAATTTAAATATTTTGGTGGGTTAATTATAAGATGAAAAAAAAGATGAGTGGGGATAATTAATTTAACATACATAGTTTTTGAGGAGAAGATGAAGCAATATTTACAGAATATAAAGGAAATATGAGACTTTTTTAAGTTCCTATATTTATAAATGTATGTGCCATGATCATCTTGGATTATAAATATAAAATGATCCTCCTTTTATTTCTAAGTAAATCCAAGACAAAAACAGCATGTGATCTACTAGAAAAACAACCGAGTTTAAAAATTGTTAATAGTAATTGGTCATATCTGAAATACTATGGATACCATATTTTTTTCATTATTACATAGAAATATCCCCATTTATTCCTTTGTTTATATCATGATTAATTCATGAAAATATTTCTATATCAATATGCAAAACTCTCGATACAGTAGCACCACTCAGTGCAAGCCAGAGTAGATGCAGAAAGGCTTAAAAATGGTGATCATGCATTGTTTAGTGTTTATATACAAGTTGTAAAACAGTTCTTTGGTAAGGAGTAAGTTAAAGATTTCTATAATAGTCCTCAGATAGTAAGAGTAATGTAAGACAATTTGCTAAGATCACTGCACTGTACACAATACTTTCAAACTGAAGTTTGAATCCAAGTCTATGTTGAAATTTGTTGGGGTAGGCAATTCAGGATGTTTTAGTAAGGAGTTGATTTAGTTAAACATTTGATAATGGAACACTAATATATAAAACAGATGACTAATACCTTCTGTAATTTCTAATATTTTTATCACATTCTTAAAATGTCAATATATTTCATTTCTTTTCTTATATGGTACATTTTTATCGTAAAGACTATTGATATATAGTTTTGCCATATCTTTTGTATTTCTTCATCTGGTTTTTTAAAGAATAATATTTCCACAATTTCATAGAATTAATTGCAGATCTCAATTCTCCATTTAAAATATTGGCAATTAAGATGTAGTAATTGTAATGATTACTTAGTAATTATAATGATACTTAGTAATTGCAATGATTACTTTGTTCTTTTTTATTATTATACAATTCTTTTTTTATATATAATGATAAGCTTTATTTGTCTTAAAGGGTTACAGAGTTTACATAGCATGGATTGCTGAGTTTACATGGGCAATCCGTAGTTGTAGGTTTACATATATAAAAGTTGATTGTTGTTTTACAGTAGCATGTGAAAACTGCCGGAGGGCATTATTTCTATGCTAGCACACAGAAATATGCTGTTTAGGTGGCCTCCGCCGCTATCGAACGTTCTATTTCAAACGCGTAAGCCTAGAAATAGTCCATTGATATGGGGGAGGGTACCAGCTGGTTGTGTTTATTTCTATGCACAGAAACGTGACATTTAGCCAATCTGCTGCAAAAGCTATCATGTCAGCTTACAGCTCAGATTCGGGCTAAGCATTTTGGATGTGCGATCACATTTCACTTTTGTTTACAGTATTGTCTGAGGGTGGCTGGAATTACAATTGTCGAAACTATTTTAATATTCATTAAGACCACCTCCCCCTCTATCTCGCATGTTTTAGGAAGGTGTACTAACAATTATCAGCAGAGTCTCATGCTTCCCTAGCTCCCATTTCCTGCTGCAAAAATGGGCCAAGTGTAGTTAAAGCGCGATTCCGATCAAATCACGCTCTAAGTCACGTTTTGTGCGAGAACAACTGCAAGCTGATTAATTGAATAGCTGAAATAGGACAACTTTCCGAATGTCAAAGAAAGAAGGATTCTTCTCTGACTGCTGGAACCAGCTTATCAAACAAAACAGCTTGAAGCTGCATGCCTGCTGTTTTTTTTTTCCTGAAGAGCCCAAAAAGTTGCTTTTAATTGCCGTATATATTGATGTTTTTTGGGGAGAATTACCATCAAAACTTGGTCAACCTTCAAGTTGTTGGCATTCCATTCTGTTAGCAATTGGAAATACCCTCCCCCCTCTCCCAAAGTTGGACTTTGGCTTGTAAATGTTACCGTTAAATGGACAATAGATTTATTTATAATTTATCAATATAAAACAACAAAACAAACCGAAAAAAAAAAGTTGAATCGGCTGATTTTTTGGTTTGTTGTACATTACCGAACCGAAAATAGAAGGGTTTAATGATAAGAACCATAAAAACAAACAATTAAATCGGTAACTACTATTTAAAAATCATTTTTAATCGATGGTTTCTTTTTTTTTTTTTGTTTGGGGTAGCCAAAATAGATTTGATAGCTGCCGTACTTTTTAAATGTGATAAACAACAACAAAAAACCACCAACAAAAAAATACGTAGACGGAAAAAAAAAAACCCGTCCCCTTTGAAAATATAAATAATGAAAAGAATCAAAACCAAAAAAATTAAGTACTTTTTTTTGTAAATTCATTTATTTGGAATTTTTTTTATGCATTTGTTTATTTTTTTTTTGGTCGTGTTTAAAAAATTTGATTTGATATTACTTTTATAAATGTGATAAACAAAAAAAAAAGAAAACCAAAGCCAACAAAAAAAAAGAAAAGAAACCTGGCCCCGGCAACATTATATTTATCTTTGTTTACAAACTGACCCCGCCCTCCGGCAGTTTCAACATGCTATTGTAAAACAACCAAGTTGATTTATTATTTTACACCGGATTACAGGAATTTTACATACTGTGGATTAGTTACCTCTTCCACACCCTTTATCATGTCATTCTCTTTTTAATAATAGTTATATCTTTCTTTCTTATTGCTGAAATATTTTTTTTTCCAATATTAGGATGTTTTTTTATACTTTTGAAACTTTTATTCTCTTTTATAGCTTTCTTTACTAATTAATAATTATAAGAAATCATTAACTCTTTTATTTTACAGCACTCTAGCTATTTAATTCTTTTAAACTTATTTTATTCTTTCTTTTATTCATACATTGTTCTGTTTTATTTAAAATTGACTACTGAATTACAGCTTTTTATATATACAGCGATTGCAGCTGTTTCTAAATAGAGAACAAGTTATTTTTTATTGATCTCAGTTGAGTTTGCACCATCTTTTAAATTTAATATTTTCCAATGATTCATTGGAGTTTTTCCTAAGATTCAGAATATTAACTGTAATAATGTTTTTTTATAATAGTTTTAGTCTCTTTAGTTTTGCAGTAACTCATATATTAAGCCAATAAACATCACATGATCACCATTTCTTATGCTTGCTTATAACTGTTATTAAGCAGGCAAAACTCTCCATACAGTAGCGCCACTCAGTGCAAGCCAGAGTAATCAATGGATGCCAGAAGGCTTGTGCTTAAAATCCCCATCTAGTGCCTATTCATCCAATAGCACCAGACTAGTTTCTGACTTGTGGAGGAGGGTTGCATTAGATCCTAAGATCTAGGTGCAGTGCTCTCAGATCTAAGACTTCTCACTGATGGAGGTCACAGATCAGAATCTAACTTCTGAAAATATTGGATGAGTAAACAGTAGATGGGGATTTTATGCACAAGCCTTCTGGCATCCATTGATTAATCTGGCTTGCACTGAGTGGCAGTACTGTATGGATAGTTTTGTCTGTTTTAATTATATTTCAGTAATTGATCATTTCATGTTAAAACTATTAACCTACATTATAACCATGAAATATGCATATGTTCCATTGTCAAAATATAATCCAATTGTGCTATATTTAATTCAGATGTTTTTATGTTTATTTGTATTTATCATTTTGCTCAAAAAAAAAAAAAGAATTTGTAATATACAAATTTGTTTTTAATGTAAATAATCTAAATTTTTTTTACTAAGCAGTGTCAAACTGTAATTCTGATATGAAGGTAATAATCCTTCACACAAGTGCCATACTCTAAAATTCAATTAGTGATACTAGTAAACTCAAGTCATAAGATTAACTCTTCTAAAAATATAAGAATGGCCATTTTATCTTTTGCACTTATATGAAATTATATAGGCTGATCTTAAGCATCATGGAATGAGAGTATGAATATATTACATTATTCACTTTACTTACATTTCTATTTTATTATGTATTAACACTTGTGGAATCTTGAAATTGATCACATGCTAATATTAGAAGACTTATGTTTTAATGTAAATAATGTAGAAATTCTTTACTAACGCAGTGACAAACATAATTCTGTGATTGTTTTTATTTCTATCATCATAATTGTATTTATTCACAGCACTTCATCTTTCAATAGATTTCCAATTTTAGCATTAAATTTTTTCATGGCAGTTTAAAAATGTTGTTTATTCTAATCAAAAGCATTTTGTACATCTATATAAAAATCATCTATTTCTCTATTACGATGAGCATAAATGTGAATTATACACAATTTGGTATCTTCTATTAATTTAAATTAATTTTTCATTCTTTCTGATATATAATCAATATCCAGTTATGTTGTTCTAGTATTTTTTATTTATAATAAATCCCACAATACTTGCTCTTCAGAAATTTGTGTCTTTATAGTAAAGAATTTATCACTCTTTAAATTAATTGTCTCTTTGTTTTTCCTTCTAACTTCATTAAGCCCAACAATGCTCATTTAACACAGTCAGTTCTTCTTTCACTTAATGAAAACTTTCCTCACTTGAAAATAATCTGCAGTTGTAAGTACCTAAATAAAAGATCATCATCAAATGGGAACTGGGGTCTTCAGTCAGGGATTTTTAGCTACACCTATAAAAATCTGCAATCAGTATTATTTTAAATAAAAAGAGACAAAAACGCAAATTCTTGTACTATTTACAGTATTATTTCTTTAGTGCTATGGATTTAGACGATTTTAATTGGCAAATTATTTTCCATATCTTTTATTTATCATTAAACAATCGGTGGTTAACTCATCTAAAGTTTACTTTTAATAATGGATGAATCCCACTTAGCTGCCCAATTGAATAATAACAAATAAGAAAACATCTAATGACATAAACATGTCAACAAAAAACTTAGAGAATTTAGCACTGTTTGCAAAATGTTATCTATGAAAACTAACATCTATTTCAGGTAGTTAGCTGCAGTTTCTTTATCATCTATCTAGAATTCACTTCTTACATTGCACATTATTTATAGAATAAAGACAAAAAAACTCAGGGCAAAAGCTGCTGGTAATAAATAATGTTGAACTGTTTATGAGATAAGTCTCAGCAGTTAGAAGTGATAGGTTTTATTGAGACTGAGTAATAAGCGTTCTTAAGATAATAAGAGTCTCAAACTCTCCAAACAATAGTGGGACCAAGTGCAAACTTTTGTACTCAAAAATGTAAAAGAATGGTGATCAAGTGATGTTTTGATGGTTTAATAGCATTCCTCTTACCTAAGAGATTTTTACTAAGTAACAACAAATGTTAGACTGAGAGGTAACTCATCACTTGATTTGGTTCAAATTGCTAAAACATCACATGACCACCATTTTATATGCTTACAAAGCTGTTAAAACAGTAGCAAACACTTCACGCAGTAGTGCCATTCAGCACACTGGGTAGTACTACTGTATGGAGCGTTTGATCCTACTGATTTGGTTGAAGTGGAAAACAAATATTCATATAACTATGAATAAGTCTCTATTCTTAAATCATAACAGTTTTACATTCCTGACAAACACTACTCCTGATTTCCAAGCAGCTGGATTATCATATCCAGATTCACCATTAAGATTTATTACATAATTACCATCGTTATGCATTCAAAATGTTAAAAATTGTTGGTGTTGCTCAATTAAAAGAAACAGAACAATCAAAGATTGTTTTATTTTCAAATAGTGGATAATGCCCTTCCCCAACCTTTCCAATATAAAAATAAATAAATAAAATGACTGAGATTGATTTCTTGGATGATTATGGCAATCCAGAAAATTAATCATATACATGATTAAAGTTCTTTTCTATCTCAACCAAATCAAAAATCCTGAACTAAGATGCTATTTGAAATGGCAATATATGAGAATTTGCATTCATAATTGGATTTTATGTTTCCATTTGTTCAACGAATCTTAAGTTTATGACATATTTCTGTCTTAAAATTTTAACCATACTACAGGAATATAATTTCAAACTCATATTTCAAGGAAAAAAGAAAAAGCTAGAGATCTTGACATGGAAATTAGCTTTGAAATGTAACTTTAAGAACTTTATAAATGGCCAATGAGAGATTGTTTTATATGCAGAATGAAAGATCACAGTATAAGTCTCAACTTGTTAATGGATAACAGCATTACCTTTGATTTTGCACTCTATAAAACAACCCTATCACAAGACACTGCCAATCAGTGTTAGAAATATGTGTCAGACAGGTACAAATATGATGAAAATGAAAAATTAAAACCAAGACTTCTAGGTAACATATATTTAGATCTGCATAAATCAAATACTTGTAAGTTCCAATAAAGCTTGCCATAGGTGCACAGAATAGTTAGTTACCTAGATGCTCAATTTAATAACATTGCAGGTGTGTGGAACATATAAAAGCTATTTGATTAACATAAAATAAACCAAAAGACAATCAAATAAGAATGGGAAAAATTCACTTTCAAAAACCCCTATGCATAATTCTGGAGCTTGTAAGGTCAATCTAAACAACAGTAAGAGTATATATGGCACTGATTCAGCTCTCAGTACTTGACCCATTACAAATGGCATGGTAATATTAATGAAATTTCAATTTGACTGCACCCATGGCATCAAAGATACTTAGGCTGTCATAAATATAAAAAAAGTAATTATTTACAACAACCAAGCAATTAAGTAATATAAGTTACTAAGTTAACCCAATAAATTTACTTCTTTGGAAAAGCAAAAGTAAAAAAATACTTGTACATTAAGGAGTGCATAGTAGTTTATTAAGATGAGTATTAGATCATATGGGTTGCATAGTAGGCAAAATGAGTTGGACCACAAATTTTTTTTTTTAAAAAAGAAGACTATGACACATGTCTAATGCTACACTCAAAGAATACCTACAATGTACAAATGAATAAAAATATAAAACTGGAGTTAATCAATGAATCTAAACAGAAGGTCTATTATCTATTGGATCAATTGTGCACCATAGATTTCAAATGTTTGTTAAATGAATCCATTTGGATTGGCTAAAAAAAGAACAAAAGAACTACATCTACCCTATTGGACATATAAGATGGAGTTCTTAGTTGAAAATAATTGCATTATCTGGAAACCAAAAGTAATGATACTCCTGATGGCTCCTCCCAAATATGACATATTTTTGATTTCAATAATCTAGGGATGAGGAAACTCTGTAATGACCTTTATCTTAGACATTGACATCAAGTTACTCACCAATACTTACTATAAAATAAACTAATCATACTGGTGAAGATTAGACCCAGTATGCCCAATATGATATAATAAAAAGAAAATGCAAAATTTAAAGTGATAAAAGGCTGATAGACTCATGAATACTATATTGTACATTCAGGAGGACCAGAAAACTGGTCCTAGCAGTAGTTGTAGTGAACTTATAAATAGGTTTAATTATTATTAATTTATTAAACACATACTCATTATGTAAGTAATATATATATATATATATATGTAAAGCCTATCACCTTAAGGCTATGAGCCTGAACTTCGATAATAGGTACCTCTACAAATCTTTAAATCAAAAGATTTCACGAATGTTAGTGTGAAATAGAAACTGTGGACCCAATGAATGAAGTATTTAATAGCTTTATGCTCTCAAATCAAAATGCTTTAGATTCACCTATATATTTAAAAAGTAGGTTGAAGAGAAGGCCGTTCTTGTCTTTTAAAGTCATTAATCTTGTGTTAAAGATTTGTGAAGGCCCCTACTATCCAAGTTCAGGCGCATAGTCTTAAGGAAATAGCCTTAATATATAAATAGGTTTAATAAATGTTTAAAACTTATATAATGATTTATCTCAATTTTTTATATTAGCCAAAGCACATTATTTTCCAGCTTCACAGCATTAAAACACAAAGTCTTTTTAGATATTTCACTATCCTTCATAATTTCTACAAATCCAAGACAGGAGTTGTTTAATGTATCAAACGGTTGATAAAGCAAGTATTAATTTTATTTTAAAAATACAGATGTCTCTTGTTTTTATTGCTAATTCATCAATATGGGTGATTTAATCTGCGAGGTGTGTAAGGAAGGCATAGAAAATATTAGGCATCTGTTAATTGAATGCAAATGCCTAAAAGCAGAAGGGGTACAAATAATGAAGTTTTGGAAGATTAAATATAAACAGAGTGATTTTACAGAAAGTGGCTTATTGGTTTTTATGCTGGGTTTGGGAGAAGACAAGAAGGATTTAGATATAAATGCCATGGAGTTGACAAAAATTGTGTTGTGGAAATGGGATGGAGCCGGATATAGAAGAATATGGGAAAGCTTAGGGTGGGGAATGAAAAAGGAAGTCAAAGTGGCTAACAGGTTTCTATGGGCATAGTTGCTGAGAGATTCCAGACTCCGTATAAGGAGAAGTCACAGTGCATCACATCACATCATCTAAAAAGCTATTTTATACAAAACTATATATATATACGCATAATAAAAATATAAAAACATAAAGCATTCTGCAAATTGAACGATTAAAACAGTAAGCTAGACTTATCATAAACGCATTCTAAAAAAAAGATGGATTAATAAAGAGACTTTAAAAGAATTTTTGAAAAAATGAATAACTTATGTGAGATTAAAAAGCAACTTAATTATCTTAAAAACTCAAACGGGTTATAAAAAGCAAACCAGATAAAAATATAGATATAACATTTAAAAGTTGCATAGAACCTATTTCACAGCGATAACGTATATATATGGGTGTGCAAAATTGATATTTTTTTAAACTAAAAAAGGGTTTACTTATAAGTATAGTATTAGAAACACCATAATGTAAAATACTTATTACTTATCCCCCTCCCCCTTTAAATTAGAGTAATATGAAATTCTTCGTACTTCAGTTTAATAACTGTTATGTATTAAGAGTTTTATATACACTTCAATATTTCAAATTTAATTTTAAAATTAAATATTGACCCGAAACAAACATTAAATATTACACAAAATCTATTTAATTCTCTGCTAACTTCAAATGGTAGTGTAGACAATATTGGCATAATAATATGTTATTAATAATTTCATTGCAAAATTTGAACTTACCCACAATTCATCATGCATGCACAATATTTCTGGTTTCTGATTGGACAGACTTTTTTATTGTAATATAACTTGGAAAGTGTGATCCTTACCCCCCTCTGCCTCCAAAGCATATTGCCAAATTAATTGTTCGCACATTAAAGGCTGCAGCATTCTGTTGGATTTTATAATCTTCACAATAAAGATTTTTTAATGATTTCATGAATATTTTTATAGTTATTGAAATTTAGCAATTAAAATGATAGCTAGAATACAAGCTGACGCTCGCTTATATTATTATTGAAACAATGTGTTCTTCATTTATTAGCTATAATCAGCATACTCTCAAACCAGCAGAAGCGTCATAAACAAATGAGATTTTAATGGAGAAAAATGTCTAATATTATTAATAGTTCAAACTACTTTTTAAGATTAAAATTTTCATTAAAGATGAAAAGGAGCTCGAATTTTAATTACAACTTATAAATAGTATATACATGCATATATGTGTATAAAAATAAATTATTCTGTAAAAATTATTAAAAAATTAAACTACATTGCTTAAACATCTCTTTAAAAAAAAAGAATGAATTAATTTAACATTTTATGATGCTTAGAAAGTTTAATGCAGTTGTTTTTCTTCGATAATGTTCCGAGTACATTATCGACCGATTTGATTATTATTGTCTCTAGTTTCGTTAATGTCTCTATCCATCTATCTAAGATTAATACGCACGTATATTCCATGCTATAGTCTAAGAGTTGGCACATAAGTAAGGCGCCTATATGATTTCAAGAGAGTGAAAATATATATTTAATAGTTATTTTAAATGAATTATACTGACCTAACTAGAGTTCTTGTTTTTGAACGTCATTTCAGCTTCAAATCGATTAACTATAAAGTAAAACAATATAATATGCCTACTTATTCATTTTTTATTTTAAGCTTTCATCTATCTACATATTATTTTTTGTGTTTTTATTATATTTATAATGAGTCAATGATTACTTTAGAAATTATATTAATGACTATTTTTAATCATTAATATTTCATTCAATAGATATTATACAATTATATCTATTTATTCATCATCTGTTTTTAATCTATCTATCTATCTATCTATCTATCTATCTATCTGTCTGTCTGTCTGTCTGTCTGTCTGTCTGTCTGTCTGTCTGTCTGTCTGTCTGTCTGTCTGTCTGTCTGTCTGTCTGTCTGTCTATCTATCTATCTATCTATCTATCTATCTATCTATCTATCTATCTATCTATCTATCTATCTATCTATCTATCTATCTATCTATCTATCTATCTATCTATCTATCTATCTATCTATCTATCTATCTATCTATCTATCTATCTATCTATCTATCTATCTATCTATCCATCCATCCATCCATCCATCCATCCATCCATCCATCCATCCATCCATCCATCCATCCATCTATCTATCTATCTATCTATCTATCTATCTATCTATCTATCTATCTATCTATCTATCTATCTATCTATCTATCTATCTATCTATCTATCTATCTATCTATCTATCTATCTATCTATCTATCTATCTATCTATCTATCTATCTATCTATCTATCTATCTATCTATCTATCTATCTATCTATCTATCTATCTATCTATCTATCTATCTATCTATCTATCTATCTATCTATCTATCTATCTATCTATCTATCTATCTATCTATCTATCTATCTATCTATCTATCTATCTATCTATCTATCTATCTAGTATTTGTCTAAAGGTTTGTAATGATGATATGTTATAAGATGTGATGTATTGGACTATTTTCATCATTTATGAGTGAATGTTGAATGTATAGAAAAATTTAAACTTTATTTAAACTTTCCAAATACAAACAACTTGTTAGTAATAATACACAAATAGATAATACAGGTTAGTAATTACACAACGTTTCAAGTAGTAGTATCCTCCACCTGAAGCTGGCCTATATGCACAGTGACACTATTCAATTAGAAGTTGAACTTGCACCTTTAGATTCTTGAATATCGAATTTAAGACAAAATATATAGTAGAAATTTGATATATTTATATATGAGGGTTGGTTCAAATCCTCCTGAGTGTGGCAATACACAATGTATGGAAGCCTCTAATTAATCTTGCTCTTAGGAAAAAATAAAAATAAAAAACTAATTAGCCTCGCTAAAAAAAAAATTGAAGAACTCCGGAGGATTTGAACCAACCCTCATATATAAATATATCAAATTTCTACTATATGTTGCATTTAACAGAATAGCTCAGTTGGTAAATTCGATATTGTCACTGTGCACATAGGCCAGCAACACCTGAAGCACAGTGGAGAATATATATTGTCACTGTGCATATAGGACAGCAACTCTAATACTGCTCGAAACGATGTGTAATTACTAACCTGTATTGTCTATTTGTGTGTTATTACTAACAAGTTGTTTGTATTTGGAAAGTTTAAGTAAAGTTTAAAATTTTCTATACATTCAACATTCACTCATAAATGATGGAAATAGTCCAGCATATGACATCTTATCTATCTATCTTTCCATCTATTCATCTATCAATTTTACATTCCCATATCTATCTATCTATTTATCTTTCAGATCTGTTTATATATCTATTTATATATCCATACTTATTTGACCGATAGTTTACCTGTCTGTCATCTATCTATTTATTTATCAATATGTCTACCTATCTATATAATCCATTCATCTATCTATCAATCTATTTATTTGTCAATATATCTATGCATCTTATGTAATTTTAGGAAAAAATAGTGAAATGACTATACACATCGGAGAAGTTCAACTGTAGAAGTTAAAGGATTTTACAGTCTTTATTTGTTAATTTACCATCTAGTTATTAATAACCAGCTAATATTTATCAATCGATAATTTCTGGAAAAAAATCTGTGATTGGAAAATGATCATTATCTAGGTTTATGTTTTTTGTAAGGTTTATGAATGTATGATCATGAACATAAAATGTTGATAATAATAACTATTATGCTACAACATGTTTATGTAAAGTATATATACATATTAATGAAAACATGACTGATTTTTTCTTTATGCTGCCTATAGTATCACCTCTAAATCAGCACATGTTTTATGTAGCAACATCAATTAGCTATTCATCACAAAAATTTTCTAGCATATCTAAATCATAAGATCTTTTAAACTGACATCACTGCCATATATAGAATAATTTCAATGGTTTCAATAGTATTCTTGCCTAAATTAAATCAAAAATTATTCAATATTAGCATATTGTTCTATTGCAAAATAACGGTACAACATATAACTATCATGTTATAACTTGCAAGGAAATCAAGTCATATATCACATGACTTAATTTAATAAACTTATACTACAAATGTTATATAATGAGCATGAATAGTTTTTAACAAGATTTTCTAAATATCCCTATTCTCAGACCAGTTTCTAACTTTGGATGTCATCAGTGAGGTGGTAGGATATTCAGAAAAGCTTGTTAAGAGCTATTAGAATGTGCATTATATAACATTTATAGTACAAGCTTATTAAATTAAGTCATGTGATATATGACTTGGTTTCCTTGCAATTATTGTTTTTCTCTTGACACTTTGGTGATTTTATATTGCTTAAGATATTAATATATGGTATATCTGAACTTAGTTCAGTCTCATATGCTTATTTAAGTTAGATAGCTGGATTTGAAGATATATGGATGTCTGAAATTTTCTGATTTTTTTATTTAATAGTTAACTATTAGATAAATGCTGGGGCTTGACCTGGTATTTTTATATCTAGTACCTAAGCCTCACTGACAACAGAAAAATCTACAAACCGGTCTGAGTATAGGGATATTCAAAAAAGCTTGTTAAAAGCTATTAGCATGCTCATTATATAACATGTTATAACTTATGATCCAGTTGCACTAGCAATTTAAATTTTTTGTCATAACAGCTAAACTGCATAACTATATAACACATGTGTAAATTCTGAGACAGTAGTGCAGGCTTCTTTGAAAGAAAAGTAGTGAACAGTCATCCTTTTGTTGCTGTGCACTTCTCAACAAAGTTTGAACGCACTAGCCAATCACTTTATTAGTAAGAAATTTTTATCACATTTAAAAACACACTAACTTTCTTTCACAGAGGCCAAATATAAAAAAAGCCCTATGTTAACTTCTCCTCTAATAGGCTTTTGAATTATTATGGGACAAAATTTAAAAAGTTGCTTACAATAATTTTAAATAAATATCAACAAAACACCATATGAATATTGCTTATGCAAAAATGTAACAAATCTATTTCTCCTAGCCCAGTTATGGCACCTAGCCTATACTTGAAGAATCAGTAGGCTCTAGATATTAGTGCTTAATAAATCCCTATCTTGTCCTGCGTTATGTATATCATGGCTAGTTTCTAGTTTATGATCTTTATCAATGACCAATTTTGGAACTTAATTTAATGTAGTTTTCCTCCAGCAGTCATAATTTATTCAGTTTTTACAACTTGTTAATGAAAAAAAAGTAAAAGTTGAATGCAGATGGAAAGAGGCATTAAATCCAAATCTCCTCCTTAACCATAACCTAAAAACTTGTTTGGCGATATGGATGACATCACTGGGCTCATATTTCTTAAGCACTATAATCTTGCATTGATTGAACTAAAGTGAAATAGATTTGTTGTGTAATTTTAGATAAATATACCCCTAATATATTTTTCTTTTCCAGGAATAAATAGTTAGTTTTAATTTTCTTTTAATTGTGATAAAAAACCTTTTAATTTAGTTTTATTTTTAGAAATGTACCTATATATTTATTACATGTAAATCTTTGTTTTAAAATAAATTTAGTAAACATAGTAGCATAGTAATATACAGTTAAACTTTATAAAAATTTACATAGCATTCAGAATGAAACTTGAAAAAGTCAATGTAGAGAAAAGGGTATCTTAATAATATTAAGAGGAAAATAAAACTTTCACCCAAGTATCATCATGTAGACTCACAGGTGAAAGCAGAGAGTCTCGCTGCTTGACTTGGTCAAGAATCTTAATAAAGACACTTAGAGCTGAGTCCTGAGAATGACCAAAGATGAGCCTGCAATGTGTCAACCATAAAGAAAATGTTATAAAGATAGATAATCTTATTGCTGCAAATGATCCCTTCTTAAGAGTATTAGAAACAGAAAGAGCATCGCTAAGATCCAGAGAGACATTCGCAACAATAAAGTCCCTAATCGACTTAAGAACAGAACAAATATAGAAAATATGGAGTATTGTCTCATCATATAATCTACACAACTGATACTGAGACAAAATCCTAATGAAACCTCTGCTGGTCACTAAAAAATAACTTGTTGGGAGTGCATTTAAATTTAGTTTAAATACAAAATCAACATGTCTTGCTTCAATGAAAAGAAGTTTCATTTTATGCAAGAGAACTTTATTTGAAATACCTAATGAAGTAAAAAGAGGAGTATAATGTGGAAATTTTAATTTATAAACATCCCAGAATGTCAATTTCCCATCAAGCACAATTTGAACCAAGGGTATCGACTTAATAACTGACTTCCATAAATCAGCAATCCAATAACTTGAAAATGGAGGTGGTGTATCTGTAGGATCAATAACCAAAGGAAGGGATAACTGAGCAAGCTTTAGACAAGTTACACAAAGAAAAGATATAGATCTCTTGAGATATAGAGTTGAGACCGAGTGCAAACCTAGACCATTTAAAAGCTTTGGCATTTGAATTTTAGCAATACTGATGGCTACAACCTTGTTTTTCCAAAATAATTTTGAACAAAGCAAATTTATAACCCTCTCAAAACACTTTGTTGGCCTAATAATTGGTAAATAATAACTAAGCCTTGAATAGGCCAAAGAGTTCAAGAGTGTAACCTTACCCATAAGCGAGATATTTATATTGACAAGCGATGCAACTATCCTCTTTGTTTTATCAAGAATAATATTTTGAATCTGCCTTGTAATTACTGAACGAGATAAAACTATTGGAAAGCCAAAGAAAGACTGAGGCTTGGCTGTGAAAGTTGAAATAATTGACAAACCAGATTTAATTTTCCACATTGCGGATTTTGTAACATTAATATGAAGATTAAAAGTATTAGAAAAAGAGTCCAATATTTATTCACTTCTTTTTGAAACACAGTAGTTTTATTTTACTGTTTTGAAATTTAGGCACAATTAAAATTCAAGACGTAATGATCTTTTCAAAAAATGTTCACATGTATATAAAAAAAAATATAAAAATAATAATTCTGAAGAAAGCTATTAAATTATCAAAATTGTCAGATTATTGAATAAAAAGTGTTATAAAAAGGGCAAAAGAATAAGTAAATTGTTTAGAGAATTATTCAATATGAATAAAAAACATTATTAGCATTATAGATTAGAGAAACAAATATCGTCTTAGAGAATTTATCTAATGTAATTGAATAAATTTAACATGGTATTGGCGATACTATTCTTTTCTATTTTCAATCCTCAACTTTTATTTATAAAAACATTTTTTATATTAATAAATATTTTATTAAATTTTATTTGAAAACAAAAACAAACAACGAATATATATATATTAACTTTTTATTATAAATCAAAATAAATAAATTTTCCAGATGATGATGATGATTATTATTATTATTATTGTTGTTGTTGTTGTTATTGTTATTATTATTATTTATAAAGAATGTTCAGAATTCATTGCTACTCTTCTATGTTACATTCGTAATTGTTCCATTAAAAAGTGTATTTTCTCTACTCCCTTAATCTTGCCAAAGTTATACTTATTTTTAAAAAATGGTTCAAGGGATAATGTAAATAATTACAGACATATTTCAGTGATTCATACAATTGCATGCATATTTGAAAGGTGTATTTTATAAAAATTATTAATGACATAAGTAAGGTTTTAGTTCTTGTGTAACATGGTTATTTACCAAATAGATCAACTGAAACTAATCATCTAACAATAGCTGATCATATTGCTAATGCTTTTGCAAATCAGTGCCATCTAGATGTTGTCTATTTTGATCTCTCCAAAGCTTTTGATAAAGTTGACTATTCTATATTGCTATATAAAATGTGCAAATTAGGATTTTCTTATAATTTGATACTATGGTTTGAATCTTTTATTAGAGAAAGAATGGCTTATGTCAAATTTAATAACAAATTTTTAATCCATACTATTGCAATCTAGGAGTACCTCAAGGCAGTATCCTTGCATCATTAGTGTTTAACATTTATTTAGACGATTTAGGAGAAAATTTGGAATTTTCATAACTTTTGTGTTATGCAGGTGAATTATAAAATATTTAGTAATATTAGCTCAATTACAGACTCCATACTTTTATAAAACGATATTAACAATTTTATGAAATGGTGTAAAAATAATGAAATGGATATTAATATACCCAAATGTTCAACTGTTTCTTACTCCAGAATATCTGAAATCTTTAACTGTCTTTATGATATAGAACGCCATAAAATAAATTTGGTTGATATACAGAAAGGCCTTGGCATTATTTTTACTAGCAATGGGCCATTTCATCATCACATTGAGACTATGATAAATTTATGGGTTTGATTTTAAGGCATGGTAGATAATTTATTAACTCTACAAAGCATAAATTGTTTCTCACCTTGGTTCTGCCAATTTTGAAATATGGATTTGTTGTTTGGAACCCTAATTCCAAATGAGATATTATTAGAATTAAATTAGTCTATGATAAATGTTCTAAATATATTAAGTTAAATAACCATTATATATTTCTATCTGTTAGGAGAAAGATTAGAGATCTTAAATCCTTATATAATCTTGACATATGGAACGTTATTTTAACAAACAAAATATCAAATATTACAATTAATAATTGCTTACATAAAACATGCACAACTAATTTATTTTGCATTAAGGTTTGTTACTCTAACACATTAAAATCTTCATGATTGTTTCGTTTGCTTAATATTTATAATCAAGATTTTACTAATGAAAATATTTTTGTAATGGATTTAAAAAAAAATCGTTACTGATTTTATGAGAAAATATGATATGTATACGTATTCATAATTTGATATTTATATTTGCTTATTTATATTATTGTATATTAATTATGGTGCAATTCTGTAAATGGCTTAATTCTATAGTTTATTTATTTTTATATAAGTGGTTATCACAGCTTCCTTAATGCTGTAGTTTTGAACGGTAAATAAATCAGATTTGCGCAAATACTAATCATTTTAATAAATTGAAAGTATGGCTGCAGAAAGGAGTTTGCTATTAACTGAAAGGAGACCCTTTGATTCCTCTTGGAGGCCTTAAAGGAACCGAGCAGGGCAAATTCCTAATGTCCACTCCATACGTTCTTGTCGTTGCAGCTGTTATTACTATGTGATTATTCATATAGTATACGAACATGGATGGGCTGCTCACCAACACGCATTAGCCAGCGTGGTGAGTTTATTGGCTTTTTACCTCTGGGTTTAAGATCAAGAAACACCATGGTCTTTCTTCTCAGTGCCTGATAAGGCAGAATGAAAGTTTGTGTAAATGATAAATATTTTCCCAATACATATATACAATTATGACAGACAAAAATAAAGCATGGCCCATATTCCCAGGAGGCTGTAAAGTCACCAACCAAGGCAGCGGTTGGTGCCTGAAGGCGGAGGGTGCTAAGAATCCCCTGATTGTGGACCCAGGCTGCCATTTGATGATGACTTTTTATTTAGGTACTTACAACTGCAGATCACTTTCAAGTGAAGGAAGATTGCAAGAATTAGAAGAAGAACTGTCTTATATTAAATGGGACATTATTGGACTTTGTGAAGTTAGAAGAAAAGGTGAAGAAACAATTGATTTAAAAAGTGGACATATACTCTATTATAAAGGCACACATATTGGAAATACAAGTGGAGTAGGATTCATTATAAATAAAAAGTGGAAGAACAATATTGTGGAGATTGATGGTGTATCAGACAGAGTGGCAAGATTAGTTATACAACTTAATAGCAGATACCAAATGGAGATAATTCAGGTTTATGCCCCAACAAGTTCTCATAGTGATGAAGTAGTAGAAGATTTTTATATGGATGTACAAAAGGCTTTTGATCAGAGTAAACAACATTTTAAAATTGTTATGGGAGACTTTAATGCTAGAATTGGTAGACACATGAAAGATGAAATTGCTGTAGGTAATTTTGGTTATGGTAATAGAAATGAGAGAGGACATAGACTTGTGGAGTTTGCAGAAAAAGAAAAACTTTATATTATGAATTCATTTTTTGAGTAAAATGTTAAAAGGAAATGGACATGGAAGCATCCAAATGAAGGTACAGCAGAATTGGATTATATTTTAACTAACAGGAAATATATATTTCAAGATTGTAATGTTCTTAATAAATTTAACACAGGAAGTGACCATCGATTAGTAAGGTGTAAGATACGTGTTAATGTAAAACTAGAGAGACAAAAATTATTAAGAAAAACAATATTTACAGTTGATATTCCTAATCTTCAAAAACATTCTAATGAATTTAAATTAGAACTTACAAATAGGTTTCAAGTGTTAGGAGATTTTGAACATGATTCAGATTTGAATGAAATTAATATGAAAATAACTGATAAACTTTTAAAAACTGCAACAAAGATAGCTGGTAGAAAAAAGCAGCAATTGACTAATAAAATTTCTACTGAGACTAGAGAATTTATGAAGAAAAGAAGAAATATGAAGATATACAAAAATGATGTATTAAAAAGAATTGAATATCTCGAATTTTGTAAAATGGTACGGAAAAGAGTTGAAAATGATATAAGAAAGTATAACTGTGAAATAGCAAGGAAAGCTGTAGAAGAAAATAAAAGTCTCAAGAATGTTAAACAACATTTTGGTATTGGTAGGAAATTTCTATCTGCAATAAGAAAAAAAGATGGAATTATTACTAAAAAGAGAGATGACATCATGAAATTGGTAGAAGATTTTTATCAAGAATTATATAGTAATAAAGAACAAGTACCTCCTATATCTATTACATCTTCCGAATTGCCCAGAATTTTAAATGAAGAAGTGAGACATGCAATTAAATGTATGAAGAAAGGAAAGGCTTCAGGAAATGATGGAATTATAATTGATATATTAAAAGAAGCAGGTGAAGAAATAGGAACAATTTTAGCAAAGTTATATACCAATTGTCTAAATGATAAAGATGTACGGAAGATTGGAGGAATGCAGTAATAATATTAATATTTAAAAAAGGTGATAAAGAAGATATTAGAAATTACAGACCTATCAACCTTTTATCAGTTTTATATAAAATTTTTACCAAGATAATTACAACTCGTCTACAGAGAACTTTGGATTTCCACCAACCAAGAGAACAAGCTGGATTTAAAAGTGGTTTTAGTACAATAGATCATATCCAGGTATTGAGGGAAGTCATAAAAAGGACAAATGAATATGAGTTGTCATTATGTTTTGGATTTGTAGATTATAAAAAAGCATTCGATTCTATACACATTTCTTCAGTGATTAAAGCATTGTATCTTCAAGGTATAGATCCAGGATATTGTCATATTTTAAAGAATATTTATAAAAATGCAACAGCAACAATTAGGTTACATAATGATACTGGAAAAATCAACATTGAGAAAGGTGTAAGACAAGGTGACTCCATATCTCCAAAACTTTTTACAGCAGTGCTGCAAGAAGTATTTTGTGGATTAAAATGGGAAACTAAAGGAGTGAAAGTAAATGGAGAGTATTTAAGTCATTTAGATTTAGCAGATGATGTAGTTGCTTTTTGAAAATAATGCTTCAGAGTTGCAGGAAATGTTGCAGGAGTTAGCAGATGAAAGTAGAAAAGTAGGACTAAAGATAAATGTTAAAAAGACTAAAATAATGTTTAATCGATTTGCTCAAAATATGAAAATAAAGATTGATTATGAAGAATTAGAAGAAGTTAACAGTTACAAATACCTTGGTCAGATTATTAATACAGATGGAAACATAATGGAGGAAATTAATCATAGAATTAAACTTGGTTGGAGTGCTTTTGGTAGAAATAACTTGATACTAAAAGGAAATATGCCTATGTGTTTGAAAAGGATGGGTTTTAACAAATGTGTTTTACCAGTTCTTACTTATGGATCTGAGACTTGGACACTTAATAGAAGAGCAATACAGAGACTTCAGACCACTCAAAGGAGTATGGAGAGATGTATGTTGGGAGTAACAAGAAGAGATCGAAAACGCAATGTATGGGTAAGACAACAAACAGGTGTTACTGACCTTATTGACAAAATTAAAAGATTGAAATGGAGTTGGGCTGGACATATTGCTAGAAGAGATGATAATAGATGGACAATTGAAATTTTAAACTGGATTCCAAGAGATTGTAAAAGACCCAGAAAGAGACCACATGTGAGATGGATGGATGAAATAAGAAAATGTGCAGGGGTGTTGTGGAGAAGAGAAGCTAAAGATCGGAGAAGATGGATTAAACTTGGAGAGACCTTCATCCTGCAGTGGATTGATAATGGTTGATGATGATGATGCTAGCCTTTCACATGCGCAATTATAACAGAGACAGCCAATCAGATTTAAAACAGATATCTAATAAATAATCAAGCTTAGACACGAGACAAAGATTTTTCTAAACTTAACTTTTATATATATAAGCCAGTCTTAAGCATCTTAGCCCGAAAGCTTTAAATATATAAACAAATACAATTATCATTCATTGTGTTATTAATATAATATATTACGGCACGAAATCTCAGATTTACTATACAGCAATTTTCATAGTAACAACGTATGTAAACAATATTTATCTAAATCGCATGTTGTTAAAACTGATAATAAATTGAAAGTATGCTAACCTTTCACATTCGCAATTATAACAGAGACAGCCAATCAGATTTAAAACAGATATCTAATAAATAATCAAGCTTAGACACGAGACAAAGATTTTGATAGAAAAGGTTGGTATCAACCTTTTCTATCAAAATCTTTGTCTCGTGTCTAAGCTTGATTATTTATTAGATATCTGTTATTAGATATCTGTTTTAAATCTGATTGGCTGTCTCTGTTATAATTGCTGCATGTGAAAGGCTGGCATACTTTCAATTTATTAATCATTTTAATTTAGATTATAAGCAATTTTGAAATATTATTAAATTCAAATGTCATACTTAATTAATTTAAATTTATTTATATATATATTTTTACTTTTTATTTTTTTATTTTTTTTTATTACTATGTTATATTCATTATGTTTATCTCTTTTATTTTTTTAATGGTCAAACTGCAATTGGTTAAACTGCTGTTGTTTAATACTTAAATAAATGAATTAAATTATTATTATTATTCTTTTTATTATTATTATTACTTAAGATGAAAAATTTGTATAATATTCCAAAATTTAAAAGTGAAACATTTAAAAATTTACCATTAGTAAGATTACCTAGATTGTACAATAAATATTTTAATGCTGTTAATATATTTGAAAGAGATGATAGAACATTTAGGACTACTGTGCAAACAAACTCCGCAAATGCTTTGTGAACTAGATTAGCTGTGCATTTTTGTTTGGATGTAAAATCTGTTAAATGTACTAAATTAAATAAAATAAAATAATAATAATAATAATAATAATTATTATTATTATTATTATTATTGTTATTATTATTATTATTATTATTATGATGATGATGATGATGATATTTCAAAGGTAAAATTTATTGAGACTGAAACATAAGTTACATGTGAAAACATGAGGTCTTACATGATATTGCATCAATAAGGGTTTACAATCTTATTTGTGATAGAAAAAAAAAAGATTTCCAGTAATTGAAAAAATAAAGAATATTACATAACAAGATACATGTGTGAAACTAGGTTTACATAAAGTTTTGCAATGTGATATTAAGAAAAATACCACTTGATAGTATGAGTGAAAACAGAGGGGAGGGGGGTAAGTGTGTTAAATTGGTATATAGCTGTATATGAGTTAGATTAATTTGATTGAGGGTATTACAATTTTTATGGCTCTGGTTTATCACTCATTGGTTATATAAATTGCATTTAAGAAACATGAATTCTTAAGTACAATTTGATAGATCAGATTACATATGCAGTGTTATAATAATATTTGATATATCAGTTCAGCTGGATAAAATGTTCGTCTGAGTGTAGTATCCTGGTGGAAGTTTGCCATGGTATCCTTGTATTCTGTTATGTCTATACATATTACTTCTACTTTTGGTTGATAGGTATGAGTCAATGCTTTTATTGTGGGAGAGATCCATCAGAATAAGATCTTTTGATGGCAAACTGGTCATTATATCTGTATTAACAACAATTTCTGTTTTGACTTTGGTTGTTGTGTCTTTTCTGGCTGTCAGAGTGGGCTTTTGGTCTCTGTTGAGCTGGTTCTGTGGCTGAAAGGCATGGATGGAAGGTGGATAGTTCTAGCAGAATATTATTTGTTGTATCAGTATGGTTGGATAGGAGGTGGTCCCATGTCCAAGTGTAGTATTTGGATGGAATAGTCCCTTTGTTATATTGGGATGTTTGTGGATATTGAGTATATCTATTTTCAGCTGGTAGGAAAGAATCAATGATTTTATTGTGTGAGAGATCTATTAGTGTGATATATTTTGGTGGATGGGCTGGCCATTATTTCTGGAGGAGCAATCTTTTCTGTTTTGATTATCATGGGTTGTCATTTTTTTGATTATCCAGGTGGTCTTCTGGTTTCAGTTGAGCCAACTCTATGGGTGGAAGGCAATGAGTGAGTCTTTCCATGGTATGAGCTGATGTTTTATTCACTGATACTAGTGAGGGGTTTGTTTGGATATGCTGATCTTCTAGATTGATATATTTTGGTTTGACTCTAATTTGAAAGAAGCTGAACCAATTGGGGTGTGTGTTGCCATAGGTAAATTATATGCTTGATGTGGAATCACCTAGTTAAAGTCTACAACAATAGAATTAGCATTGTTTGACTTTGTAGTAGCAAGATCATGAACTTTTGTATATTTTACTAGGTGGTCAGACTTAAGATCTTTGGAGTTGAGATGACAGCTGAACTCATTCAATGGTGAACAAATTTGCATTTGTATTATTTTCTTGGTGACTTGTATAGGTTTGGTTTATAGCTGGTTGAGCTTGTGGTGTTTGATTGGTAATGCAATATATTGCAGGGTGACCACACCTGCCAGATGAATAACAGTGGAACTTTAAGTCTCTTTTATAGAGATAGAGATGACCTCCTGATCTCCAATTTGTGTTGGATTGGTATTAGGGTCGATTGGCTGTGTAGTTTTAATTTGTACTCATGGCTATTGGTATAAAGTGGTGTAGGTATATCTGCTAGATATATAGCTTGAAATTCAATAACCTTACCAAATGGCTCCATCACTGTTTGAAAATAATGTCTGTTATAGCTGAGGTATGTATTTTTAACTGATATAATTATATAGCTTTGACAATCTTGGTCGACGGTTAACAGTGCATAATTACCCAGAGTTTTGATATCTGTTCGAAACTTCCTCCTTTGAAGTAGATTGAAAAAATCAATTATTAGATATCGAGAATTGGGATATTTAGCAATGAATTGAATAGTTTTCCATAACCCATTTAGAATTAAAGCATTATATAAAAGATGTTTGGGAAATTTATATAAAGTTATGCTAGAATCTGTAGCGGCGAATATTGTAGCACGAGGGGAAATTTTTTTTTTGAAAGATATAAATAAATTTCTCCTAACACTGTTGTTAAAGTGCTCACTGATTACTTTTAATTTATTATCATTCCAGTTCATGGGTAGAGCATCTTGGTTTTCATGTATTCTTAGATGTAATTTCTTTGTTGTTTTGGTTAGTTTTTCTGAACTGGAGGAGGGTTGTTTTGCTGTTGAGTTCGGTTACTTTAATTCTACAATTGATGTTTGAAAGTTGGTTTTAGTAATACTTGCATAGGTTTTACTGTGATTTGAAGCTTTGAATGCTTCAGAGATTATGCTGGCGCCATTTTTTGTCTGATTCTGTGAAAAATTATCTGTTTATTAAGAGTATTTCTTACAAATATGAAATTGTCACAGAAAAATGTTTTAAGGTTGTTAAATTTTGTTTACTATGATATATAAATACATTTTTGGCAAAATGTGTAGATTATCTGTTGTTTTCTGGGGTTCAAACCTGGAAGCTTGTGGAAACATTGTGCAAGTGATACCAAGTTTTTCTGCTGTGGGATTATTATTATTATCATCATGATCATTATATATATATATATATATTTCAAAAATATACTTTATTGCACAATAAGCAGATTACATATGGTATCACCAGAAAAGGTACACTCATAAAATAGATTAAGAGATTGTACATGAGTTCATTTAAATATATATATATTTCAAAAATATACTTTATTGCACAATAAGCAGATTACATATGGTATCACCAGAAAAGGTACACTCATAAAATAGATTAAGAGATTGTACATGAGTTCATTTAAATATTTACAATCAAATGAATAGTCTTTGTTCTTAATTTTTTGCCATCTGAAGCTTTGTTATAGCCTTGATATTTGCTTGATCAGGGACCAAGTGGCTGTATATATGTCTAGCAGTGTGATCAATTTGTCCCTATTTTAAATCTGCATTAGCTTGTTTTGAAATGCTGAAGTGTGTCGTCTAGTGTTTTTCCCAATTAGAAATTTGCACCTGATGCACCACAGAGTATACAGTAGAAATGTTGCTGCTCTGATAGTGGGTATTGATTTTCCCTTATAAGCATCCATTAATTGTTCAATCCTGGTATTGTTTTTCCTGTATATGTTATGCATTATGTCTCTTATTTGATTTAATCCTCTACAGTGGTCCATTATGTGCTTCCATGTTTCTTCTGTTTTATGACATAATCCACAGAAAGAATCAATAGATATGTACATCCTTCTGTGGAATAGAAAATTGGTAGTTGGTAGTGCATCTAGGTTCATTTTTAGGACAAAATCAAAAACTTTGGTTCCAATTTCCATTTTTTATATTCTTCAATCATTTTTTATTGGTTATTCCTATTATTGGTGTTGTGTTATTGTCTCCATTGTTATTTGTGTGTATAAGATTGTATATTCCCCAGTATTTGTATTTCTGTATGTATTGATCTGGGATTTTTCTTTCTATTTTACATTGGTATATCATTAATTCAATATATGAACCCTTGGGTGGTGGCCTGTCTGTAGAGGTTATTTGTAGTAGAGGTTTCACTTTGGAAAATTGATTTATTGATGTTATTACATTTCTAAGTTTTTGCATGTGAAAGTTGGTGATATCATGTAGGCCCAGTCCACCTATATCTGTTGGTTTTCTAAGTTTTTTTTATGGAAATTGCCACTCTTTTTCTGGACCAAATGAGTTCATTACACATTGAGTTTATCTTAGATTTGAATGCCTTGGAAAAAAGAAATTATTGGCATATAATATGCTATCTTAGTTGTGCTGAATCTATTAATCAATTGTATTTTTGAATGTAATGATAGGTATGCCTTGATTTTGTAATTTTTTCAGTTTCTTCTTTCAGTTTGTTATGTATGTAGCATCTCATTTCTGTGACTCCCATATAAATTGGAAACCCCAGGAATGGGCTTGGCTTTCCTTTGTATATGGATACACACTGCCTTCCTGTGTATATGGACCAGGCTGATGTTTTTGTTGTATTAATTTTAAGCCCACTACATTATTCCCTTCTATCCATTTTACAACTCTACTAGCCACCATATATGAGAAAACTTTATATAAAACTGATGTTACCACTATCGGTCTATAATTATTCAACCTCTCCATACAGTACTGCCACCAAGTGTAAGTATTTGTAATTAGTGGTACTCTTATTAACAGCATATGGAAGCATATGAAATGGTGATCATGTGATGTTTTAAATAAAAGTGTTTAATAACATTTTTCATGTAGTATTTTATTTGCTACTAAAATAAAGTATTAACGTATTCATTATTTTATAGTTATTTTATATTTAATGTTGATTATTATATAGGGTAAAAATAACTTCTCTTGAGTACTTGATATTTGTCAACATAATTTTTATAACTCTTTCATTTCAGATGCAGAGTATTCATTAAACAATATGGCTATTCCAACTTGACTAAAAAAATATTAAACAACAAAGAAAAAAGTACTATACAAGAGATATGTTGTGTAATAATAATACAAACAAATTTGTGAATTTTAAACTCATCCATATATAGAACACACACCTATTATTCTGTTTATTTGTTATTGCATAGTGCTGTCTTTTATCCCCCATATTGTGTAGTCCTGTCTTTTAACCTCCATATTGTGTAGTGCAGTTATTTAACCTCTATATTGTGTTGTGCAGTCTTTTAACCTCCACAGCCACCATATTGTGTAGTGCTGTCTTTTAACTTCCATGTTATGTAGTGCTGTCTTTTAACCTCCATAACCTCCATATTGTGTAGTGCAGTCTTTTAATCTCCATATTGTGTAGTGCAGTCTTTTAATCTCTATATTGTGTTGTGCAGTCTTTTAACCTCCATAATCTCCATATTATGTAGTGCAGTCTTTTACCCTCCATATTATATAGTGCTGTCTTTTAACCTCCATATTATGTAGTGCTGTCTTTTAACCTCCATAAAAAAGTTGTTTTGGAAATATTTCAGCACTATGACTAATTTTAGTTCTCAAAGATATACCCTGCTAAAAATAATCAACCTTGAACCTTTTAAAATTTTTTTGAGATCATATATATAATGGAAGTAGTGTCTGTGTTCTCATGAAAACTATGCTCAAGTTTATTATAAAACACTTTTATGTAGACGTGTTATTGTTCCTTTGTGTCACATGATTAATCCAATTAATATATAATTTTACATGCAGCAAATTTGAAGAACTTATTGGCCTTATAATCTTGTTAATATATTTTTTAAATTTTACAAAACATCATTAAATAAAAAAATTCTAAAACTTTTATGCTTTTGATAGATTGCCCTTGTTTCCCTTCCATACAATAAATAACACAAAGTAACAGTGCTATATAAAATAATGTAGTTCCAATTGGTATTTCTCTATAATAAACTACTCTACCTTTGAACATCTTAAAAGCAGCGACATATTGATGTTTGGGATGAACCTCAATATCCAAGTACACTTTTCTACTTAAAAAGCTACCAAGATATTTAAATTGACTCATCATTCTTAAGATGATAACTATCCAATCTAAACATTGCTGAGAATTTTTCTCCCATCACTGTCTGATAAAAAACTTGACTTCTTGACTAATAATTATTAAATCAAAGTTTTACATTACATGCAAATCATTAAGTGCATCCTGAAGACATGTGATGATGGTATTTTAGATATGATCATATGTTAGACTATTTCCACAATCTATCATTAAATGTTGAATGTCTAGAAAATTTCAAACTTTACTTAATCTTTTCCAAATACAAAAACTGTTAGTAATAAGTTACCATGACAACACAGGTTAATATGTTACACAAAATTTCAGGTGGTATTATTATCCACTCTTCTTCAGGTGTTTCTGTCACACCCAGTGGCAATTATAGTATTAATGATTTGTTTGTTTGAGACAATAACTCATTAATTACAATGTTGCATTAAAAATTCAATATTCAAGGGTCTAAAGGTATAAGTTTGACTCCTGGTCATGTGACGACCAACCTAAAAACTCTTGAATAATACTATTCCAAACATGTAATCTACTAATCTGTGTTGTCTATTTGTGTGTTATTACTAACAGTTGTTGTATTTAAAAAGGTTAGATAAAGTTTAACATTTTTTACACATTTAACATATAATGATTGGTGATGGAAATAGTCCAACATATTTTTTTTCCATGTGTCAAAGCATTGTGCGGGAAGTGAACCCAGGACAACTGCTTGTAATGCAGCTGTGCTGAACACTTGGCCACCAACACTTGACTAGTCCAACATATTATCACATCTAAAATACCATCATCACAAATTTTGTGCCAAAAACAGCAATGAATTTATATATTATTATTAATACATGTATGGATTTCATTTTGGCAAGTACTAAATAAATTCTTTCATATTCTATTTACTACTCAAATAATAATATAAAATCAAACAATTAAATAAATATTTAAAATAAACATACATAATTATTTTCAATAAATTATCAAGTTTTCTAGTTGATTACTTTAAATAATCTTTTAACTTGGATATCAAATTTAAAAGAGGAAAGAAAGTAAATGGCGTTACTTTCTGTTAAATGGTTTTTGTAACATATATACAAATCTCTCTTCTTTTTCCTCCTTATGTATTGATATCTATATTTTACATATCATGCCATTATGAACTTTCTTCTACAATTCAAATAATACTATTCTTTTCAAACTTTATTCTTACAATTTCAATTGTCCTGCAGTCATCATCAAAGCTCTTTAAAATCTACTCCTTCATATCTTATTTCTAAATCTAAATAAAATATTTAAGTAGTATATTTTAAAAAGCTCTGATGATGACTGCAGGACAATCGAAACTGTAAGAATAAAGTTTGAAAAAATAGTATTGTTTGAATTATATAAGAAAGTTGAAAATGGTATGATATTTACAAGTCATATAAAAAAAGCAGGCAATATGTTTGAAAATAATCCTTTTTTTACAAATAATAAATTCAATTTCTATAAGTCTTTTATTAACTGTTTTATTTTCCATTGAAAATATTAAATTGCATTATTTTTAATAAAAAAGTACGGTTCTCATCTGATCCTTTGTGTCAGCCGTGGGATGGCACTAATTCTAACCAAAAACACATTAATATAATGTTCCCGGGCTAGCGATTCTCTATTAATATTGACTTTTTTTTTGTTTACAAAGTTTATTTTCTTTCGTTTCTGAATTATTTTTCCCAAATAATATTTTTGACAATAGGATAATAATAGTTTTTTTTTTTAATTTTTATTGACAAGAGGGTCTTTTTTGGTGTGTGTTCAAATACTAATTTGTGTTTTTTTTAAAATAGTATTACTGTTTTTGTAAAATTTGATTGACAAAATTCAAGAGAGAAAGGTTTTTTTGATGGATCTTTAAATAATAATTTATGTTACTTTTATAGGTTTACATTGGATTGCCGAGAACAATTAGTGGGAGGAGTGTTTTTGTGTATGATTAAATAATAATTTACATTACTTTTATTTTACATTTGATTGCCGACAACAATTACTGGGAGAAGTGTTTTTTTTTTTGTGTGTGTGTATGTTTAAATAAAAATTTAAGTTACTTTTATTGGTTTACATTTGATTAACAACAAATTTGACTTCCTTTCATTTATAAATTATGGTTTTGGTTCTACAAATAAATATTTTTGACAATGGGACAATAATAGTTGTTGTTTCTTTAATTTTTATTGATAAGAGGGTGTTTTTTGGTGTATGTTCAAATAGTAATTTGGGTTATGTTTAAATAATAAGTTATGGTCTTACTTTTATTGGTTTACATTTGATTGACACTAATTATAGGGAGGGGTGTTTTTTGTGTATGATTGTCAACAACAATTATTGGGAGAAGGAGCGTAACCGTTTAAAGAATAGTTTACATTACTTTTAGTGGTGTACATTTGATTGACAATAATTAGTGAGAGGGGTGGGTGCTTTTGGGTAATGATTAAATACTAATTTACATTCCTTTTATTTTACATTTGATTGCCGACAACAATTATTGGGAGAAAGGGATTGTTTTTTGTGTATGTTCAAATAAAAATTTAAGTTACTTTTATTTGTTACATTTGATTGACAATCGATTTGACTTTCTTTTTTTTTTTCATTTATAAATTATGGTTTTGGTTTCCCAAATAATATTTTTGACAATGGGACAATAATAGTTGTTGTTTCTTTCATTTTTATTGACAAGAGGGTCTTTTTTGGTGTATGTTCAAATAGTAATTTGGGTTACGTTTAAAAAATAATTTACCTTATTTTTAGTGCTTTACATTTGATTGCTGACAACAATTAGTGGGAGGGGTGTTTTGTGTATGATTAAATAATAATTTACATTACTTTTATTTTTTACATTTGATTGCCGACAACAATTATTGGGAGAAAGGGTTTTTTTTTTTGTTTGTGTGTATGTTTAAATCAAAATTTAAGTTACTTTTATTGGTCACCATTTGATTGACAACCGATTTGACTTTCTTTTTTTTGTTTATAAATTATTTTGGTTTCCCAAATAATATTTGGTTTGACAATGGGACAATAATAGTTGTTTCTTTAATTTTTATTGACAAGAGCGGGTCTTTTTTAGTGTATGTTCAAATAGTAATTTGGGTTATGTTTAAATAATAATTTACGGTCTTACTTTTATTGGTTTACATTTGATTGCCAACAACAATTAGTGGGAGGTTTTTTTTTTTTCTATATGATTAAAGAATAATTGACATTACTTTTATTTGACCATTTGATTGCTGACAACAACAATTATTGGGAGAAGCGGGGTTTTTGGGGCTATGTTTAAATAAAAATTTTAGTTACTTATTTTATTTTACATTTGATTGCCAATGACAACAATTATTGGGAGAAGAAATGTATGTTTAAATAAAAATTGAAGTTACTTTTATTTTTTACATTTGACGAAGGCCATTTGGAATCCCTCAAACAAGCTGCCCTTTACGAAGTGAACATTTCTGTCAGCAACAACGAGACTTATAAATGAAAGTCAAAAGATGTTTTTGAACCTCAAATCTGCATATATTTGCCACACAATCCAATCTTTTCTTTCAGCAGTAGATGTTTTTCTGCTGTAGAAATGTTCCACTGCCAGCTTCCGTATCTGGCAATTCCCATCTTTTCAAGTTTTCTGTGTTGGAATTAGCCATCTTCTTGGTCTTGGAAAATTTCTCACTAAAACATGGCTCAAAGCGTGATCATTAAAAAATTTACACTACCCCGCCCTAATAGAGAATTTAGGAGGCTTACAGATTTATGAGGAACAATCATGACACTGTTAAAATTGTTAAAAGGTAATAGTACATCAATTCATCTTAAAAAAAGACCCCAATGAAAATTTAAATAATTTTGACACGATCAACTTAACACACCCTCGTACAATATTGTTACATAAAATACATAACACAGCATTACTATGTAGTGTGTGACACAAACAACTACAGCATTTTCCTCTGCTTTTAGCATCAGAAAAAGCCACACCATTAGCCACTAAGCCGAGTTAATACTCTTTCTAGGTTTTATCGTAGAAAGAAGACTTAACTCCGAGATAACACTCTACCTTTTAGCATAGAAAGAAGACTTAACTCTGAGTTAACAATCTTTCTAGGATTTATTTTGGAAAGAATGCTTAAAGGCTTGGGTGCAGCCACAGAAATGGCATATTTCTAAAAAATTTAGCTAGAAATAGCGCCATCCCACGGCTGATACGAAGGATCAGATGACAACCAAAAGTACTTCCATTGTATTACTTGAGAAAATTTGCAATAAAATGAAATGAAACATCATGTGATCTAGTTTATATAATACTTTTTCCTACTTCTGCCACCTAATGTAAAAAAGATTAAGGAAACATGCATTTCATATAGGAAAACATAAATGCAATAGGTCCATATTTAAAGTCCTTCACTGATAAAACCAAAAGGTAGAAACTAACTTCTGGATAAGAATAGAATATCACTGATATGAATTTATTAAGCAATATTAATTAGAATCTATTGATTTCTTAAGCCTGCTCTAGGTGGCAGAACTAAAATAGTAAAAGTTTGTTATCTAATGCATTCAATGATAAAGCTGATCATTTTGTCCAATGGACTATAAAAAATGAAGAGATTTCCAAGGAAACATTTAATTAATAAATAAAAATGAATTTTTGTAAAATTATTTTAATTGATATATAATTTCATTTGCATACTTGACATAATTAACATTTCTTTAATTTCATAGCATTCGTCCATTGGTTTTGTAAAATAATAAAATTAATTAAATTCAATCTTTTAAAGTAGTCTGAATTTTTTAAAACTCAAAAAATAAACTAATACTTTTAATTCTACTTAATGTAGAAAATAGATTTTATTAAGTGCCCAAAATGCCCAAAGTAAAAATAAAATCTTTTTAATAGTAGTAGTATTGTATATTTTTGATTAATAATGTTAAAAAATTATTTAATACTATATATATATAGTTTGAGATTGTTGATTGATATTGATATTAGGGTTGTCTAAGTGTTGACTGGCTTTAATGTCTATATAAGTGTATTAGACCATTAATAAAGGTGGGATTCCACCATTATTGTTAAAAGAAAGTTGCCTTGACAACAGTTTGAAATTGTTGATTTTTATTGATATTGGGATTGTCTAACTGTTGACTGGTTTTTAATGATTATTTACAAACCCATTTAGCTTTGAGCATTATTATATTTATTATTTAAGTAATACTTTGTGTGCAGTTTGAAATTTATAATTGCAGTTTGTACTGTTATAATTGAATATTTATTAGTCTGCCTTCAGAATAGGTTATATTTCTTTGCTTAAAGAAGTTTACTTAAACTTCTTTATATCAATATATTTTATCTCTGTGGTCACATTGCAATCTTTAGTGTCTATATAAGTATATTAGACTATTAATAAAGGTGGGGATATTGTTGATTATTATTGATATTGGTATTTTAAAAAATTCGCTAAAATATGCACATATTCAACCTTACAAAATTGATCCAACAAGTTGCACATCCAATATGGTACTTTGGTATTAGACCTGTGACATGGATCATTATTAGACCTACTGGACCTGTTGACATTTGTACCAATCTGCTGACGACTTTGTGATGTCACCAAAATGATGTGTACATGACTCTTTCTTGAAAAACAAAAAAGGACATGTACACGACTCTTTTGGCAACATCTCCAAAGTTACTGGAAGGTGGTTGATGTGAATGTAAACAGGCCCAGCAGGTCTAATACATGCTCTGTGTCACAGCTCTAAAAATGAGTACATTGTAAAAAATAGTAATATATAATACAATGGAATTCAAAAAAAATATTGCATAATTTTTAACAAAAAATGTAGTATCTATTCAATAGATGATTATTGAGAAATCAAGGTAATATTGTAGTGAAATTCAAACAAGTATTATACAAAATTTAAAAACAAAAAATATGAGTAAGTCTGAAAACTTTTAAAAATGACACATTTCTAAAAAAAACAAAAACAAAACAGCAAATGCAACATCATTGACGGTTTTAGATATTTCAATATTTTGGAAGATTTTAAACAAAAAATGTTGTATATATTCAGTAGTTGATTATTGAGAAATCAAGGTAATATTGTAGTAAATATTGTACAAAATTTAAAAAAGAAAAATACGAGACAATCTAAAACTTTTAAAAACAACACATTTGCAAAAAAAAAAAACACCACACCATTATTGGTAAAAATTTCTATGGATTAACTACATTTTTGTGATACTTACTGTGAAATATTGAACAGGGAAATCCGGTTATTTCAACATCTTCTACATGAGCCCAAAATGAACACCTGTTCAATAAAAAAAAAAAACAGAAACCACAAAAAAAGATAACATGGAGATGTTAACAAATCCAAAAGATCACACTGATAAGGAAAGACATTTTGACATCTCTCTCATGGATTACTCAATTGTGAGTGTTATTGGTCATTCCATCATTGTGACATCACAAGTAAGAAAATACACATTTCACACCTCTAAAAACTGATTACTTTCTTTCAATTGTGAGTGCCGATTGTTGTGGATGTGAGAAGTCTCCTATCTCCCCAATGTCATGTCACAGGTTTAATACCAAAGTACCTACAATAGTATAGTAAAAATAATAAGTACATTAGTGTATACAAACTAATTTGTCAAATGATAAAAAAAAATTTCTAAACTATTTGCCAAACTTAAAAGAAGAATGAACAATTCAAACTCATTCTTTTTTATATGGAATTTGATATAATATAGACTAAAATAGTGTAGCTAGTTTTTTTTAAAAATCAGAAATGAAGATTTAGAAAAATGTTCTTAAAAAAATATATGATAGAATTTATATTGGTATAATAAGATATAAAAAAAATTAGATCTTTAAAAAGTAAGAGTTTAAAACTGTATTTTTGTATTTGGAGACAATACAGTAAGAAAACAAATAATTTATAATTAGATAGATACATTGTAGCTTCTTCCAAGTTAAGAATTTAATCAATTAGATAATTAAAATATTTTTTTAAATTAAATGTAATTAAGGTATCTAAGGTTATGAACATGAAAGAGGCCACTAAGATTATGAAAAATAACTGTCAATCAAAATATATATGAGTTTCTTTAGAAATTGTTTTAGTTTTCTTTTCACTCTACTTTATGACTGTTTTTTTGAAACTGGATTATATTTAATGGCTAAGAAAAAGGAATACTCACTAACTGCCTGAAATCTATCTTGGATCTAATATTCACTATTTTGAAATATTATTTAAAAAAGTTCCTATTCACAATGCAAGTGAGAAAACATTAGGATGAATCAACCGCAACCTGCATTAAACAAAACTGTAAATCAGAAGAGAAAATTTCCATCCTATAAAGGAATCTTATACATGATGTGAAAAAATAATTGAGAAAATAAATTAAATATATGCATGTCAAGAGAAATACCAGTCTGAATTATAAAGTATCACAATAAACAACAGAAAGAACTCCTGCTAAGAAATGTTCTATCTTCACTACATATATATAAATATGTATGTCCTAAGAATTATATTAAAAAACTGGTTATAATTTAGATGGTAGGTACATATTAGACCGGCAACATAGAGGATGTTGTAGGCCTTTTCACATCCATGATAAATGAGTAAATTTGCAATCACATCCAATAAATCCTAAGATGTTATCCATCTCATATCAAAATGTGTAACAGTAAAATTGGCATTCATAACAAAATGTGGTTGGAGGATTCAAGAATTCCATTCCTAAAAAGCAATCCACTTTATTTACAGTTGAGCTCACAAATTAAGCTGTATAGAATGAGTAAAACTAGAGCTTGGCTTAACAGATAAAACTGTAATTGATTGGAAGTTTGTACAACTGCCATGTTTTTTTTTGTGTGATAATTTTACACTCTTAGTTATTGACCAAATTTCGTTTTGACAACATCTTTAGTGCTGTCAATTGCATTGTAAAACTATTTTTTACTTCATTTGTATTCATAGTTTTGATCCAATGATTTATTTTGTCTGCTGGAAGGCCTTTAAAAGTGCTGAATTATGAAGTGCCAATTATAATCATTTTCATGTGAAGTAAGTGTGCATTTTGGGAAAAAATAAAAACTTTACTTTTTGTCTCCATTTAGGGAAAAAAATTATCCACTTAAAATAAAATAGAACTGGAAAACTGATTGTTTCATCGAGACAATTCCTGTTATATATATATTACACGGTAAGCACCATATGTGTATATTTTACAGTTTATTGTAATATTTTACAGTATATTCCAACTGTTGGAGGACCTATAAAAGTACTGAATTACTAACTGCCGATTACAATCATTTTCATATGAACCACCCCTACAATCATATGTTAAGTAAGTGTGCATTTTGGGAAAATAAACATTTTATTTTTAGTCTCTATTTTGGGAAAAAAGTTTATCCACTTAAAATAAAGTAGAACTGGAAAATTGATTGTTTTATCATGACAATTCCTGTTATATAAAACACAATAAGTACCATATGTGTATATTTTACATTTTTTTGATAATATTTTAAACTATTTTTGTACTTTTGTGTTAGTGATTGTTTTGTCCATATTTAAAGTAACATAATTGGTTTGTCATATTTTACATAATTTTGTATGGCAAATCAATATTTTTACTGTTGTTAAAAATGTATTTTTTAAGATCAAACTTTTTGCTGAAATTCATATTTTAGAAATTAATATTCTGTGTCATATTTGTATATATTACACAACTAAATGCCATATGTGTATATTTTAAGGTTTTTTGGTAATATTTTGGAATATTTTTGTAATTTAGTAATTGTTTAATATTAGACCAGTAACACATATTAGACATGCAGTGACTTTTGACATATGTATTCAGGCTTCCCATAACTTTTTAAATCTTGCAAAAATATCATGTACACATGGTCCACTTTGACAAAGTTATCAATTTAAGTATGTAGAAGATCTAAGTGTACATGTTATTTTGGTCAGATCAAAAGATTAGAAAGTTGTCAGCAGATTGACATGAATATAAAAAGGCACTGCAGGTTTAATACGTAAGTACCATTTAGACATATTAAAAGCATTATTTTTTAGATTACCTGCAAATGTATATTAGCTTTTGTAGCTAACCAAATAAATAGATAGATAGTCAGATAAAAAAACATATAGAGAGGCAGACTGATAGATAGGTAGATATATACATAGATAATGAATGGGTGGGTATCTAGACTGTTAAATGGATGGTTAAAGCATAAATAAATAAATAAAAAACCATATATATATATATGTAATCTTGTAATTGAATATTAATAAATACAGTAGCATAAATATATATAAAGTACAACTTTACAATTTTTTTATTCACATAGAAGTGCTTTCGTCAATCTTCATAGTGTTTGTCAACTAGCACTTACAAAGGCTAAGCTTCCCACAATTCTGTGATTTTTATGTTTGCTGCCTGTCTGTTTATTAAATCATGCTTATATGTATTTATTAACATTGTTTTCTTTATTTTCCTTTTATTGTTGTTTCTTTTAATTTGGAATATTTTTACATTATTATAATTCAAATTAAAACCATATATACATAATGAATTATAGTTATAAAAACTGATGCTGAAAACATTATCATTTCCATTACAATTTTGTTTCATTTTGTGAACCCTTCTTAATAACAGCAAGTGCTCTTTAGTTCCTTTTCCCAATGTACATCTTGATTCCCCTATAATACTATCTATTAAAATTATTTTTAATGTGTTAAATTTAAAAAATATTAATGTTGAAATAATAAGATTTATAGATGAGGCATTAACTTTTATTGCTAAAAACATTTATGCAGAGTTTTAATAATGATTTTTATAAAATGGATAATGGTTGGCTAATGGGTCTAGCTACGATCGCTCAAATATGCAATTTTGTAATTTCTACACATGAAGAAATTATTTTAAAAAATGAGTGTTACCAAAAGGATACTACTGTATATTATGGATATGTGGATGATGTATTTGTATGTGGAAAGCCAAATATTATTAAAGAATTGTTTAAGTAATTAAATAGTTTAGATGGCTTTAAATGGATCAGAACAGATGAAAAGTTAATATATGTTCAGTTTCTTGATCTTAAGATAAATAGAAATATATGTAAGCTAGATTACTGTATGATGATTGAACCAACATTCCATATAAATCATGAGTGCTAATGTCACATACAACAGCAGGTTTGAAGTCTTTTTTATTTAAAAATAACAATCTTTGTAAGTATTCATCCGATAAAGGCAAAAATATTGAAATGTATTCGAATGAATTATTAAATGTTAGATATGATTATCATCTTATATATAATACTATTAAAAATTGTAATAGGAAATACAAAAATAAAAATATTAATAATAAGGTTGATTCTACTACTAATAAAAAATATGGATATCAATACCATATATATTTCAAATGAACAAGTAAATTTTATAAGGGAAATTTATAAAGATATATGTGATTTTGCATTTTATGCACCTCCTGGATTAAACAAATTAATAATTCAAAAGATAAAATCTCATTTTAAAATAAAAATTGCATCATTTATAAATGGAGATGTAAGTGTGGCAGTGTATATATAGGGGAATCAAGATGTACATAGGAGAAAAGAACTAAAGAGCACTTGATACTATTAAGAAGGGTTCAAAAAACAAAACAAAATTGTAATGGAAATGATAATGTTTCAGCATCTGTTTTTTTATAACCATAATAGATTATGTATATATGGTTTTAATTTGAATTATAATAATGTAAAAATATTACAAATTAAAAGAAACAACAATAAAAGAAAAATAAAGGATACCATATTAATACATAAATATAAGCATGACTTAATAAATGTAAAAATCACAGAGTTGTGCGAAGGTTAGTCTTTGAAAGTGTTAGTTGACAAAGACTACAAAGATAGTCAAAACCACTCCTAAGTGGATAAAAAAAATTTAAAAGTATTGTACTTTATATATATTTAGGTTACTGTATTTATTAATATTCAATTACAAGATTATGTATATAACTTTGAAAAAATATTAGGCATTACATAAGAATATCATTACACACACACATATATATATATATATATATATATTGATGGATATATAAATATATAGAGCTATAGATAGACATATAGGTAGATAAGTAGACAGATAAATAAATAGTGGCTAGGTATTTAAGATGGTTGTATGCATAAATAAATAGATATGAAGAAAACTAGATGAATATGTAGATACACACACATATATATATATATATATATAGAGAGAGAGTAACAGATAGATAGATAAATAGACAGAGATAAATAAAAGGTAAATCAATAGATATATCGATTGGTAGATAGATAGATAAACAAATAGAGAGATTGTAAATAGATAAACAGTTAAAAATAGATAGGTAAGTAAAGAAATAGATAGATAGATAGATACATACATACATACATAAAGAGACAGCTATAAATAAATATAGGTATGTAGATAGTTTGATAGATAGATAAACAGATAGAGAGACAAGTAAAAGATAGTTCATAGATAGGTATGTAGGTAGAAAGAGATAAAACGATAAGTAATAGTTAAATGAATGATAGATAGTTAAATAGGTGGATGGTGGTGTTTTTATTTAGCTTTAATTCTCTTTACTGTCTTAATATTAAGATTCTGCCCAAAACATTTATTTGTTTTACCACCTGACATCATGACCTGTGAGTGTGTGGCTAACCCATTAAATATTTTTTCTTTCTCTCCATTTTATTTTTCAAAGCGCAGGTGAAGTAGGACAACAATCTTGCATGCTTTGAGATAATAAAAAAATATATTTCTTTTCAAATTTTTCTACATAAAATAAATTTCGATAATTTTTTTATAGCATTATAATATCTGTTAATTGTTGTATTAACTTTAATATTTGATAAACTACTACGAAATACTTGTAAATGTTTTACATTCAAATTTTTATGTTGAATTAATAATTTTTTGTTTTATCTTTTAATTGTATTTAATATGTTTGTTTAGTTTTATTTATTAATTTTGGTACTTATTATAAACTACTTACATTTCACGCAAAAAATGTTTTGAATTAATTTTCAGTGAAATATGTAAAATTGTATTCTGCAACCATAAGCACATGATTTATTGATTTAACACAATATCCATTGACTATTTTATCATATTTTATTTTGGTTTAGTAATTTATTTTGCCACCATACATTTGATATATTTCAAGGGTAAAATATTTTCGTTTAAGCATGAGAAATTTGAAATTTTTTATGAAGATTGTTTCTTTGTTAAATGAAAATATGAACATACTTTGAATTAAGCACATTAATTTTTGTATTAGATTGTGCAATTTTTTCTAGCTGCCATACTTTCATTGCGTCATACAGCACCACATTTTAAAAATCATATACATTAATTTAAAAACATATCAATAATGGCTTTATTCCACTGGTAATATTTTGATATTTGATTTTGTTGATTACACTAGTAATTTTTTTTTTGTGGTCATATGATTATACTAGTAAATATTTTTTTGTCATTTGCTAATTTTTTATTATTTTAGTAATTTAATTTTTTCATCACATGATTACCCTAGTAATTTTTTTTATCTATTTTCTAATTACTAATATTTGCTAAATATTATTTTTTTTTGATATTTGATAATAATAGTAATTTGATTTTTTTGATAATGTAATTTTTTTTGTCATTTGCTAATTGTTTATTATGTTAGTAAATTGATTTTTTTTTGGTCATGTGACTATGCTAGTAATTTTATTTTTTTTTGTCATTTGATAATTATTAATATTTGATAAACATTGTTTTTGAAGTTCAGATTTTTTTGATTATGCTAATATCTATGAAACTTTTGGTACTGTATTTTTTTCAATGATAATTGCACATTTTTGTATAGACTAGACAAAATAACTAATAATTATTATTGTGGATATTATCTAAGGTTATTTATCCCTTCATTATGCTAGCAATGAGTTTGGAACTTCTGCTGGTGTCCAAAATGGTGTAGGGCACATATTAAATTAGTATTAAAAATTCTTTACCTTTTCTTCCCAATGAGATCTTATTGAGGTATAAACTTGAATATCTGCTTTGTTATACTATAAATCTCTACAATTTCAACATTTGTTTTCATTATAGTAATATATATGTCCACTTTTTAAATAAATTGTCTCATATTTTTTCTAATTTTACAAAGCAATAATATCCTATTTAATATTAGATAGTTCTTTCAATTTATGTAATCTTCCTTTACTTGAAAGTGATATCCAGTTGTAAGTAGGTCAATATAATACCAATGTCAAATGGAATCCTGGAACTGCAATCAAGAATTTTTAGCATTCTCTACTTTTGACTACCAGACATTTCTCTGACTGATGACTTTGTAATCTCTGAAGAATAAGAGACATAAGTTAGTTTTGTATGACATATTGTAAACAGCTATTAAAAACATCATTCATAGCTATATCCATCCTGGCTTCATGAAAATAACTGATGTTTCTGTTAAGAATTATCATTCAATTGAGAAGAAAGACCATTATGCCATTCTTGGTCTTAAACTTAGCAGTAAAAGCCAATGTAGCTCATTATTTTGAGTGATGCATGCTATTGAAGATTCCATGCATATTTTTTACCATGTAAATAATCATATAGTAATAATAACTGCAATGAGAACAAATTTTGAAATAGACATAAGAAATGTATCCTGTTCAGTTCCTATAAATTCTAAGGATCTTATTTCAGCTAACAGCAAACTACTTACGACAACCACAGCAATATTAACTAACATTCAAGAACATATTCTTAAACTAAGAACTGTTTAATCTTTTTGTCCATTGAGATTATTCCAATATACCAATATTGATATTTAAACACATATGATTAAAATAAGGCTTTTTAATTATCTCTTATATTATCTCTATCGGATTTTTCTTAATTTTAAAAAGCTCCTGGTTTAATCAATCATCTTTTTTTTTATTTGATGGATCTTCTTGTTTGTTATCAAAATATTATAATTAGTTTGGGGAAAATCACATAGGAGAATGAGAGTGATTGGCTTCAGTGAATTATTTATACAAATTTGTTTAATTAGTTAATGATATTTAGGAAATAAAAACAAGATTTAAATTGTTTGTAATAATAAAAAAACTGTCCAAAATCTTAAGAGTTTAAAAAGATGTTTCTTGGGAAAAAATAATGAATAAAAACTAGAGTTAAAACATTTAACAAATGAAATAAATACCAGTGTTTCTCAGTGCAATCTTTATTGCATGTAACGATATAATTTTATCCAGTATAATTTATTTTTAAAAGTACTAATATTCATAATTTAAGTAAAATTTGATTATTTTTTAAATGTAATAAAAATGTCCTTGCTAATGTATATATGCAGTGATAAAGCAAAATTTAATCTTTAGATGCAGGTATTATTATCATTTAATGCATTTTAGACACAATGCATCATTCTCATGGCTTAATACCCATGACTTGTGCACTACAGTAAAAATGCATGAGGCATAATAATATCTGCATCTAAAGATTAAATTTTACTTTGTCAATGCATTTATAGATACATGTGAATACTTTCATTATATTTAAGAATAAAATAATATAATAAATAGATTACCACATAACATATTTTCTTCATCTTTAATACTATCACCACCACCATCATCATCGTCATAATAATAATAATAATAATAATAATAATAATAATAATAATAATAATAATAATAATAATAATAATAATAATAATAATAATAATAATAATAATAATAATAATAATAATAATAATAATAATAATAATAATAATAATAATAATAATAATAGTAGTAGTAATAAGAAGAAGAAGAAGAAAAAGAAGAAAAGAAGAAGAAGAAGAAGAAGAAGAATAATAATAATAATAATAAGAATAATAATAATAATAATAATAGTAGTAGTAGTAGTAGTAATAAGAAGAAGAAGAAGAAAAAGAAGAAAAAAAAGAAAAAAAAGAAGAAGAACAACAACAATAATAATAGTGTATGCATCAGTAGCATGTAAAAAATTTCATAGGATGAAGATGTTTGAAATAAAAAAATAAATATTAAATGGATGAAAATCACAGAGGGGCAATTAACATCATTGGAAGAATTTAAAGATGAAATGAAATGAACTTGAGATAAACATGGTATTAGAAAATGTGACAATATATGGCAAATAGGTACCAAAAGTTTGTAAAGAAATTGTAAATAAAAGACCATATATGAAATAAATGAATGTGATAATTAAGTTTGCTAGATCATCACCCTGCTTTGGATTAACGATTATTGAAAATTACTAATGTTTTCTGCATCATAAACATATTGCAAGAAAATTTTTTCTCTTGCAAATTTCACAGAGGATCAGTAAAGAAAAAAAATATTTTTCACAACATTTATTCACTGCTGGTTTAAGAAGGATTTTTATTAATCTTTCTTTTTCATTTTAGTTCTAGCAAAATATAGCTAAGATATCATTTGTAATCCAACAGTAGGATTCGCATATACTGACCTCAAGGGTACCACTAGTCCAAAAATCGGAATTAGACATTTATTTTAAGGGTGGATAGGATATATGAACCTGAATGCACTGGACTAGCTCAATCAAGCAACTGAGATCTTGTGTTCTGTTCAGAAAGTTGGAAAGATAGCAACAGAAAACAAAATCAACTAAGTAAAAATGAATAATTATTTTATTAATAGCATGGTTAAATAAACATAAATCTAAATAACAAGCTTTAAAATACACTTAAAATGTACTACTCGTACATTCGTCAAAAATAAACTAAAATATTTTATATGGCTTTGAGAGCCATTTCCTGTGCATGAAAGAGTGCAAAATATTGATGGTAGCAGAAGTATTAGTAAGTATACAGTGATCTCATGCAAGACAAGGGAGGTTAGCTTCCTGCTTATAACCCAAAGTTAGGAAAAGGCTGAATCTCCATATTTGAGATTTATGCAATCTTATGTTGAAACAGAAGAAATGCGAAGGCAACTTCCAAAACATTAATAAAAAAAAAGTGTTGAAAGTTATTACTTTTAATCGATTGACCTCCCTCACAGTGAGATGAGCTAGGAGCTCATGATCTACCTATTGAAAGGGTTATAACGATCGTACGTGCCCCTAATAAAAGAATTGGAAGTTTGAGATAATAAAATTAATGACTACTATATTTCATAATAGTCTATTATAAATAATTATAGTTTCTCAACATAAGTAGAACTAATAATAAAATGGGTCACGAGCCAAAAGTCAATTAAAATAGTCTAATAGCCAGACTGCTTTTTATAATAAAAAGAAATGTGAGATTATAAATAAAACTATACTATTTTACTTACTAAGACTTAAATAGGATGGACAGTAGGTTTGAAACCAGCACTCGTTAAAAAGTAAAAAAAATATCAAGCACACAGAAACCGAATTATGTAAGATACAACTTGAAAAACATTTATATTTAAAAAAAAGAAAACAAATCTAAGACAACAAAATTATTTAAATTGTGGAACATAAGATACCTTAATAATTTAGTTAAATGCTAGTGCACTAGACTTCTTGAATATGATCTGATAATCTGGATTCCCTGACGGTAGGCTTGGGTGAATCGGTTAGTGGTTTCTTTGTAGCCGGTTCTTATGGCATTATAGGTAGTTAATGGAGACACAGGAAGCATGAATCTGTCCTGGCAAAAAGCTTAGCACATCATGGTAGAAGAAAATATATCTACGGTAGGTTTAATGTTCATTCTAGGTAGAATAATTACCGAATCAGCTTTCAGAATATGCTGGAATCGTTCTTTCCAAGTATTTTTGGCAGGAATATTTTATGCAAGTATCTCTCAGAGTTAGTGAAAAAATAATCCAATGGCCTGATTAAGCCTTTTATAGCTGAATCATATCTCATATCTGAACCAATTACAAAACTTTTTCTTTTTTATTAAAATTTATAAAATTATCTATCTAGCTAACAATAGTTATCTAATTAATGAAATAAATTGCCCTCTACAGATCTAGGAATTAACTAATGAAAAATTCTTTTTTTTTAATTCTTTCTTTTTAATTATTCTTATCAATATAAATCCCCACATTTGAAAAGCAATTTATTTATACAATATATTTTTACATAAATTTAAAAAAAAAAAAAGTAATCTTAGTTTGTTTTTTTAAAATTAAAATTAAAAACCAAATATAACTGTGTTATTAAAATATAATTCCCACATACATACATATATATTTGTACAAGCATTAAAAAAAACTTTTAATCAAGTTTTACAAACAAAATCTTATAAAAAAATTTATTTTGTTTTCTTCACCCCTATGAAACTTCAATTTTTGTAATGGTGTTTTAAGAATCCATTACAGTATATTGATTATAGATTGTATATTTTAAAAATCTAAAATTTTTTTGCAAATTTTCAGCTACCAACAATAATATTTCCAAGTTTCATCTGAATGCAAATCTCCAAGTGTTTGATGTCATCATAATATTAGAATGCAAGAACACAAACTGATGATTAGAAAAGAAAAAAAAAAACATGTGTTTGGGGAAGCAGACCATGTATGTATCAATAAATATATGTTCATTTGGGAAAACACAAAAATATTGGATGGAGAAGAAAAGGTACAAATAAGAAAATTTAAAGAAACTGCTCACATGACAATGACAAAAAATCCCATAAGTCAACCTAGTGTGACTATTCATAATGTATGGAAACTACTAATCAACTTTGCTCTTAGGAAAAAGTGGTGAAATCAGGATGAACCAAATAGATAAGTATATGAAATTTCTACTGCCTGTTGCCTTTGGTAGGATGGCTCAGTTGGTTAGAGCATTACTTTAAAATTCAGTACTCAAGAATGAACAGGTCCAGGTTTGATTCCAATGCTAGTACTGTCATTGGTCAGGCCAGCAACACCTGAAGAAGAGGGGAGAATAATACCTCTTAAAATGCTGTGCATATATTAACTTGTTTGATGTACTCTTACTAACAGTTGAATGTATTCAGAATATTTAAATAAAGTTAATTTTTTCTAAAGACATTCAATACTCATATTAGATGATGGAAATAATCCAAACAATAAATACAATTAGAATGTTATATTTGCGTTATTTTACTATAGTTTTTTTCAAATGGTGTTTTATAAGTAAAATGTATTTCAAATGAAATTTCTAATTGAATTAATTGGATTTGTTGGATCAAGCAGTTTTATTTAAAAATATTTTATACCAAGGCTTTGTACACTGGCATATTATTATGGGGAGGCTTACGCTCCCTTCTTTGCCACATATTGGGACATTTTTATCTTACCACATCATGAAAGCATTTTTAGAACTTGTATGTTTTAAACACCTGATCATTATGATCAATTCGGAATGAACCCTACCATTTGCATAAATAATAAAATCAGAATCATATTATTGGACATCACTTGTCATACTATTTTGAGCACAGTGAATTGGGTACTTTGATTAAACCATTTATAAACTTGTGTTTCCCAGAGTAGTTTTCTTGTAAAATGTTTGAACGATTACAACTGGATCCACTGCAATTTTCCATATCAGAAAACCGAATTTTATGTTGTTTTATCTTTCCACCATTACAAGATTGACAAATCAGTGTGTCACACTTACCAAAATATTTACTATACAGAACTATGACCATACTCAATAATGATAGTTATGTGATGTGGTGCACTATGAACTTTTTTCTTGGAGTCAGGAATCTCTTAACCACTATGCCCAGAGAAACCTGTTAGCCACCTTACCTTCTCTTTCCATTCTTCATCCTCTTCTCTATTCTGCTTTACATCATTTCCACAACATTATTTTTGTCCCCTCTATGGCCTTTATATCTAAATCCCCCTTATCTTTTTCCAAACCCAGCATAAAAACGAAAAACCCACTTTCTGTATACTCACTTTGTTTACATTTATTCTCCTACAACTTCATTATGTGCACTCTTTCTGCTTGAAGATATTATATTTAATTAATAGATGCCTAATATTTTCTGTGCCTTCCTTACATAACTTTCAGACTAAATCACCCATATTTTTTCTATTTATGTGTATATTCCCTTGTTGCTAAAGATCCTATTTGAACCTTAAACAGTAAACTACTTTCCTTGCTATTATCAAAAATTAACTTGCAACCAATAATCTGTTTACTTATATATATATATATATTTGGCAGACTTATGTGATGCACTATGACTTCTTAAATGAAGTCAGGAATCTTCCAGCACCTATGCCCAGAGAAACTTGTTAACCACTTTACCTTCCCTTTCCATTCCCCACCCTAAGTTTTCCCATAATCTGCTCCATTCCATTTCCACAACATAATCTTTGCCAACTCTATGGCCTTTATATCTAAATCCCCCTTATCCTTTCCCAAACCCAGCATAAAAATCAATAATCCACTTTCTGTATAATCATTTTGTTCATATTTATTCTTCCATAACTTCATTATTTGTACCCTTTCTGCTGCATAGTGGTTTTTTCAAGAGACATCTAGTAGCAGGATCATGTACTAGCTTTCCTTCCAAAGAACAATTCTGGTTATTTTTTTGATATTCCCTCGTCAATGATAGAATATATGTACATTATAAATTAGCTAAATTAAAACTTCAAATTAAATACACTTCTTAATTATTGAACTAAAAATTATTCAATGTTCGTTCATAAATTCTGAAGTATGTGAGGAGGATATATATAAACTGTGTAAAAGAAATTTCGATAGTTGATAATATAGTTTTGAAAATGATAAATATTACTAGGCTGTTAAATATTAAATAAATGTTATAAGCAATTAGTGTTGAAAAAGTTATAACGATATGTAAAATAGAGGAAAGAAAACTGTTTGTTAACCTAATTTGCCTAAAGCAATATGCTTAAATAGAAAATAAAAATAAGTATGAAAAACTATTTTAATTAATTTTGAAGAATGAAAAAATAACGTATGGTCTCTTGTATTTGATCGGTGTTGGACACCCATAGAGTTTATATAAAGTGAAATACAAATTGTGTTGGTGTTTCTCTGGGAAAAAGTAAATAATTATAATTTAGTTATTCAACATTTAAAATGAATGTGTATTTATTGAAAGTGATATTACTTTATATGAATTTAGAGAATTATTTACTATGAATTTATTAGTATTTTGCCATTTATCCTAAGCATTAGCGAAATATCACAAAGTTTAGTATTCATAAATAGTATTTAAAAATTAATTTAGTATTTTGCTATATGCAGTTAATATGCTTTGCGGATATTGCCTTATGAAAATGTCTTTTGAGATATTATTTTATATATCATGGTTTGAGTATTGAAAATTTATATGAAGTTGGGTTTATTTAACAGATGTTGCTTCACGATATAACTATATTTGCTTGCTTTCGGCAATATTATCAATAAACTTTGTATTTATTCTAGCTTTAACATATTTAAATGTAGTCATATAGTGTTAACAATATATATTTCTAACATGTTGTCTAAAGTATTTGACTATTAGAAAAGATATCTTAAATTATGAAATATGAGTTTAGTTGAGCATCAAGAGAATTCATGAAGTGTTGAAAAAATCAATTCATATCAGAAACGTTTAATCCAAACTTAGAGGTTTATGCAAATAAATGTTTGTTCTAAAAAAGTATGTGTGATATATTCATAATATATTGTTAGCATTCTATAAAGTTACATACAATAGTAGTTGTCAGATTCATATTAAGTTGTAGTTAATCCAATACTTTAGGGAATCAATTCAGTTAATAGAATAATTGGGTATCATTAAGCAGGGTAATTAGATTTTTAAAATAATGTAATTAGAAGAAAAATAGAGTGAAACATAGAATTTCAGGCATAATTTAATATTAAGTAGTATAAAAATAAAATTGATTAATCTATATATTTGTTGATAAGTAAATTACAAGATTTACTGAAGTACCAACGATCTGTATAATTATAAATGTTTTGTATTTAATATGTGACCATTATTAAATTAATCTCTTGTGGTATCTAAAACAGTGTTTCTCAATCTTTGAATCATGACAAAGTTTTTATAGATCGTGAAGTGATAGAAAAATTACATAAACAATTTAGTCATTCTTTCCCATCTTAAATTGATCTTCATTTGGGCAATATTCAGATCAAATCATTTCAGAGAATGTAAATCAAATACCGTAATTTTTAGATAAATTTTATTAGAAGAAACTGATTGAATCTTAGATTGATAAGAGTTTTGATTTTTTTTTCATATGTCATAACATTGGCAGGGAGGCGAACCCACAACAACCATCTGCAACCAACTGCTAGCTCGCAAGGGGGCTGTGCTGACTTCTCAGCTAACAATTCTTGACAGAGTTTTGATTTATTTTTTAAAGATAATCAAAATACTTTACCTAAATTTTGTTGCAAATTCAAGATCTATTTATTGAAAAAGCCATACAGTTATTATTTCCATTTGTATTGTCTTATTTAGCAGAAAGTTGATTTTTAGCAATGGTTATTACCAAAAACAATTAAAAAACTGACTTGACATAAGTTGTGCAGTGAGAGGGACATTAGATAATTTCATCTTGAAGTAAGAATTAATACTTTTAATGAAAGACAACAACAGAGTTATTAAGTATCATTAATTTTATTTTACTTATTCTGTTTTTATTTTTGGATAAAATTATAATTTTGTTAATAATTTTGCCTTTGAGTTTTTTTCCGGAAGAGATTACAACAAATATTAGCATAAATGCAAACAGCATTCTTTTACCAAAGATAATTATATTTTGTTAGATTGCACAATATAACAATTTTATAATATTTGGGTTACAGTATCTTTAAGTACAAATTTATTGAGTTATATTGTAAAAAGGTTGAGAAATGCTGATCTAGCAATAACTTCATTTAATAAGTATATCATAGAGGTTCATGACGTATTGACCTATGCTGGAAATGTGAATGGTCATGAAGAAAAAATAGAAAAATTGGGAATGAAATGGGAACTATGGGAAAAAAAGTAGGCAAGATTACCATTTATTATGATTATCATAGTTTTTATTGTTAGTATTATGATAGTCATTTTTGGTAGATTATATTCACACTGAAACGCCAGTGAATATTTTGAAAAAGAGTGGGGTTGAATAAATCTGAGACATCTTCTAAATTCTGGAAGAACAAAATGGCATCCAATGAAACAAATGTAAGAAGAATGGAAGAAAGATATACTCAGAAATGCCAATAGTTGACTGGTTTTCCAAATTCAAATCATTTCACAACAGCTTAAGCATAAATAACCCATTCGAATATCAACAATATGTAGATAAGACGACTTCAATTGATAAGACTTGAATTCCTTCTACCAATTAAGTTGTCTTGACTTCAGATTGGCATATTCCATTGGTTTATTTAATCTTTAATTATTGAGAAATGATTTCGATATTATAATTCCATGAAAGAGTTTGGGTACAATAGGAGAGAAAATTATAATTACCGACATTTGGGAAAAATGACATATTTTTTACAGCTTTCTATATCTTTCCAACGACCACATAATAATAAAAAGTCAATCGAAGGCAAATATTATTTTGCCGAAACAGCCGGTAATTATATATTTTAATATTCTATACGGTTATTTCCAAAATTTTCTATGAATTTTAATATCTCTTGCTCACGAAAAATTTCGCTTTAATATATGAGAGTACATGTAGATTATCAAATTAGATTATTTAGACTTAGAATTAAGAATCAATATTAAAAACAGCCGTAAATTAAAATGCTAGACCATTCGATTCTTACTGAATTTAAACTTATAAATTTTTAAGTGTTGTATAACAATTTTAGCAATTATTATTATTTTTTATTTAATTAGGGTAAGTAAGTTAATTATTTTTCAAATAATAACTTTTAAATAATACGTAGAAAATCAACCCCTCTTTTTTAAAAATATATTTTGCGCAAAATTGCTCATATGAACTCAAAAATCAATATTTGCAGGAATGTATGCTAAAATCGCGTTTGATGATAACTGCGTGCGAGTTAATAAGGCATCTTAGTTTTTTAATAATATGGGGCTATTTATTTGCAACATCTTTTGACTAAGGACTAAATATATATTTACTGCTTTCAAAAGAAAAAAAAATAGCTAATAGATTTACAAACCGATCCTTTATTAATGAATATTAAAGAGCGACCATCTTTTCGTTTTCTCAAATCTAGTTTCAATTGCTTTTTGGTTTAATTGAACTTAGTTGCTAGCATATTTTAAATAAAAAATAATAATTTGCATGCATTTTTACTTACAATTTTATGGCTTTAATATATTAAAATCATTATCATTAGAAAAAAAAAACATTTATGCTAATGATATTTAATATTATCATAAAACAAAACCTTTTAAAAACTTGATTCTTCGCAAACTCAAAACAAATTCATAATAATAGAATAACAAATAAGGGACATTTTAATATAAATGAAAATTATAAATTGAAGAATTATCTAATAATAAAAAAACGTGGAAAGAAAAAAAAATTGAAAGAAAAAAAATACATATAAATAAAGAAATTATAAAAAGAAAATAAAAATACCCCCTCCCTCTTATATACACTTAAAAAACAAACAATACGTCAATTTTTTTTTGTTAATATTAAAATTGATAAATTTATTAAATTTTTATAATTTAAGATTTAAAACATCTTACTTTTAAGTAAATAAACATTTGTCACTTTGTATGATAATAGATTAATAAGTAAAAATTAAAATTTAATTAGATTGCTTTTATAAGTTTATAAAAATATATAATGGGACATATATATGTAATGAACATTAAATAGATCGTATTAGTGTCATTTACACAAAAAAAAGGATGTTGCTATACTGATGTGAATGCCAATTCTTTCAACAACCAGGTTTGAAGCATGAAACGTATGTGATGTAAATACTGGTTGATTTTTGCATCATGCAGCAAAGGATCTTTTAAAATAGAAAGTATTGTAGATGTGCGCATTTAAATTTTAATAACACTTCATTATATATATATATAATAAGAATATCAAATTATAACAAACTATCATATGGAACACTTTCACCTAGTTATATTTACTTTCCTTTAGTCAGAGAATTTAATATCCTTATGTCCATCTATTTTTAACTAGAGAATAAAACAGAGAGGGACAACTATTTAAAGCTTCATGGCTAGGCATATGGACAGTCTCTTGATTTACTGATCTTTTATAAGAGATCGATGAATAGAGGTTTGTACTGTAGGAAGCTCTCTAAAAGCTGTTTTATCTTTGATTATATAAACTTAATTTAAGCATATTATTATCTAAAATTATTGTTACTTTTCTGCACCTAACCTTTGATTATGGCAATTCTTTTCCTTTACGAATCTCAGATAAATGATTCCTATTCTCTTATTAGATTTGCCTTGAATGACATCTATTTCTGCTTTGGGATGAGGATATAAGTAGTTTGTCTGTCTTCCAGTAAAATTTTTTGGCAGAATATGCGTCCCTGCATAGTTTAGTCCAGTGGTATAATGGTATATTTTGGATAACTCATTGTTCATTTGCATCACTTCCGGTGATTAAATTTTTAAAAACAATGAATAAATAAGCCATTTCCTTATTTCTGTTTATTGCAAAACTAACTATTTTTAAAAATCATATATCACACACCATTTTTAAGGTCAGAATAGAAATTAATTCTTTCAATCATCATGTATAGAAAATTAAGTGAAAAATATTTAGGTGAAATTCTATCTATGCGAACAAAATATATTTTGATGAGTAATATAGACCTGCATAATTTAGAGTATGATATAGTAATGAAATCTAAAATTCAAGGTCCATAGGTCTCAACAAATTCTTTACCTTCAATGCCCAATTGTCATGTAAAATTTCATGTAAGATTTTAAGCATTAAATCATTGAGAATTTTTTTCTTAGGATTATATCATCACCATTGTCAAACATTATCAATCCACTGCAGGATGCAGATCTCTTCATATTCAATCCATCTTCTCCGATCTCTAGCCTCTCTTCTCAACAACACCCCTGCATATTTTCTTATATGTACTTAAATCTTTATGAAAAACACATTAGTCTGATAAGAATGTACTATGTTCAAATATTCCATGAGGTTTTAATAACATAAGCATGACATTTTAACAGATTGGAAAAATATTTGAATTCAGTTTGTAGTGTTAGTAATCTGTAGTTAGTGAAAAAAAAGTAAAAATAAAAAAAGGTTCCATCACAACAATACAAGTTGTAAACCTTGCTTTAAATCTGGCATAATTGCTTAACAATACTACAAATTATAGTGTAAAAATAATTGAATAGTTTTCTTCCTTGGTGGGAGCCAATAATATCAGACTGAAATTAATATGAGGATATTATTGTCCAGAGTAATTAATACCTCTCGAAAAATTGTGCATATACTAACCTGTTTGATGTGCTATTACTAACAGTTGAATGTATTTGGAATATTTAAATAAAAGTTAATTTTTTCTAAAAACATTCAATACTCACATTAGATGATGGAAATAGTCTGATATAAAAATACAACTAGAACACCATCATCACAAACCTCAGAAAAACATTATAACAGTATACCATTGTATTAAACCATATAGGTAAAATCATGATGTGAACAATAGAAAAAAATATAAAATTTTATAAATACGTACCAAATATACCTGTCAAATACTATCATCAAAAAGAAAATCTGGAAAAGTTAGAAAAAACTTGAGTGCAAAGTTTTAAAAAATGTATTTCTAATGGAAAACTAAAAAAAGGTGAGAGATTATTGTTATTTAGAGTTGGAAGAAGTAGTATGGGAAAAATATGCCTTTGTGCATTCTTTAAAATGTGTTAAGCAAAATATTGAGGTGTGTGTTTCTGAAATGGTCAGTATTTAAAATTATGCATGCTTTGAAGCCAATATTGTCATATGTTAACTATATATATATATATATATATTTTAGCATAGCCAAATTGTGCATTCTTATATATATATATAATTAAAAACTAATCAACATTTAGACAATCCCAACATCAATAACAATCAACAATTTCAAACTGTTGTCAAGGCAACCTCCTTTTAACAATAATGGTGAAATCCCACTTTTATTAATTGTCTAATATATTTATTTATATAGACACTAAAGATTGCAACATGACCCCAGAGATTGAAATTATTGATACAAAGAAGTTTAAATATATATACAAATAAAATGTCCATAATTAAAAAAACTATTGTAATAACAAAAAAATAATAAATATAATGGTAAAAAACTATTATAAACATTCTTTAAACCTACAGACATACTTTCAGTTAATTCTTTAACCTACCTCAACTGCCATTAAATTCAAATAAAATGGAAGTAAACATCATCAACTCAAATCCCATGATTCCTGAATTTTAATGTTAGCAGTTTGTCTATTAATTAAATTTATTTTATTCCTATTTATTAAAATTGCCTCTTTAATTTTTCTTTTATTATGGTTTCTCTCTTCATAAAAAATCTTCACACTTTCAATATCAAATTTAAATTTATATTTATATGTCTTTTCATGATCCAAAAAAACTGAAGCAGTCATTAAATCATTATTATTTTTACTTTGTACTCATTTGTATAACATTCCATGTACCTTTAATCTTTTTTCAATACTATACCTCAATTCACCTATGTATGATAACATACATCCACAAAAAAATTGATACACAACATTACTTTTCTGCTTGACATGTATGGTATTTTTAGAATTTTTCACTAATTAGTAACATTATTTGGAACACAGAATGAAACATTACACACATTCTTATATATATCCTTAAAAAATTTCACTTGAGAATTTGAAATAAATAGAATAGACATTTATTTTTTACTATCAATATTCAACTCTTTTAAAGCATTGTAACTATTTTTAAATTGACATAAAGAAATATTAGTCTGTTCCATCTTATAACCAATTTCAATTACTGTCAAATATATAAATTTTTTATATATTTATCATACTGGTAATGATATAATTTTTCATTACAGAACAAAAAAGATCTAAAACTTGCCATCTTATGCATAATTGATACTTTTGATTTACAATTTATATATCCCCTTTTTTGCAATGGTTTGATGATTAATTTATAACTTAACATACTATTATCTTTTGTAATAATTAAATCCAAATACTTAATATTGTGGACTGTTCCCTTTCAATAGTTGATTTGAAGCCATTCAAATTATTTAACTTCTTTATAAGCAACTTTATAGTATTGGCATCATCCACATATCTTTTATAAATTTTAATATCTTTAAATGAACATATATTTAAAATACTACTTTTATAGGTAGTCAAAACAAAGTTCCAATCGCAGAATAAAGGTTTCTATACTTATTAAAAAATTAAGGACATCATAATATGTAGAAACTAAACTGGTTTTAGATCTATGTGACTATATATGCTAGTGTGTCTCGATTAAAAACATTTGTATGTTTTTCAGTTAGGACTAATGGCTTGATATTATAAAAGAGAGGTAAGTAACAGTGGAAAAGAAGCTATATTAGATTCTAAAGGTCCAAATGCTCTGCTCCAAGAACCATAATTCTTCATTGATGAAAGCTATAAGGCTGAAATTAGTTTACGGATACTGGAAAGAACTGTATATGAAGGATTTTTTAAGTACTATCACTTGGCATTTATAATTACTTACTAAAGCTTACAATAATTGAAATAGAGATGGTAAAAAAGTATATATCTAGGGTTTAAGTGTAGGGTATTTTCCAGGCTGTGCCAATTCAGGATCCAACATGTATGCAGACCTGTGTGGCAACATTCTTAGGGTGTCAAGGAACAAATATTAAATATTTATTTTATGTAGCTAATATTTAATTTAGGTTATACAATGCAGTATAGGCATTAATAGTAATATTATTCATTTATTAGGATATCTTCTATTGAAAAATTTATAATGCAAAGTCATTCTGGTGGATTGTGTATGATAATTGTAAAGAGTCGGGAATAATGTAAATATTTCTAATTGAACAAATTTAATTTTGTTGTTGCTTTTTGAGAATCATTTTAATGAAAGTAATATGCTGTCATTATTATTTTCAACAGTGAAATTATTTGAAATTTTATGATCCTGCAATTTCTTTTAATTATTTTTTACTGGGACTGTTGATACAAGTTTGCATCTGGGATAGCAAATACTTTTGTCATGCTTCTGGATATAGTTATTTGCCCAATAAAGATTGATAATCATTTGATAAATTTTTAAAATATATTTGGTGTTTATTTATGTGCCATATTTCAAAAGTAATGAGATCTTTACTTAACCAAAAAACAAAAAGGCAATTAATTAAAATGCATGTTATGAAGTATTAACAGGTTTTTCCTCCCCAAGGATTACAACAGGATGTTTGAAATATAAAAGTGAGTATTGATTCTAACTTATAATTAGGTCTTTTATAATATTTTTTAAAATGGCCTATGCATTCACTTAGATATTTTATCAAATATATACAATGAATAAACAGTGAGGATTGCCAATTCCTCTACAAGCTTTATGATAAATGCTTAGCCAGAGCCAGCACTTAAAATATCTCTGTCAGGAACCCCTCCTCAAACCCCTGACCATGGTTTCGTGCTTTGGCACTCCTCAGAGAGGTGTCAGGGTAGGTTCAGACACTAGATCTAAAAATACCAACCCAAAGCTAAGCACTTAGCTAAAAGTTATCTATTGAGTGGAAAACTGAAATTTTCAGACATGTACATGTCTTCAAACCCAGCTATCCAACTCAAATAGCTATATGGGGCTGATAGATCTTCAGCCATGCCATATAGTAGTAGTCATAGCAATATAAAATTGCATAAGACTTTTTGGCAGAGACTATAAATAGTCAAAATAAAAGTCATAGATCAATTCATAGATCACATGACCCTATCTCTTAAGCTTGTAAGTTATAAACAGTGAGGATTGCCAATTCCTCTACAAGCTTTATGATAAATGCTTAGCCAGAGCCAGCACTTAAAATATCTCTGTCAGGAACCCCTCCCCCACCCCCTGACCATGGTTTCGTGCTTTGGCACTCCTCAGAGAGGTGTCAGGGTAGGTTCAGACACTAGATCTAAAAATACCAACCCAAAGCTAAGCACTTAGCTAAAAGTTATCTATTGAGTGGAAAATCTGAAATTTTCAGACATCTACATGTCTTCAAACCCAGCTATCCAACTCAAATAGCTATATGGGGCTGATAGATCTTCAGCCATGCCATATAGTAGTAGTCATAGCAATATAAAATTGCATAAGACTTTTTGGCAGAGACTATAAATAGTCAAAATAAAAGTCATAGATCAATTCATAGATCACATGACCCTATCTCTTAAGCTTGTAAGTTATAAACAGTGAGGATTGCCAATTCCTCTACAAGCTTTATGATAAATGCTTAGCCAGAGCCAGCACTTAAAATATCTCTGTCAGGAACCCCTCCCCAAACCCCTGACCATGGTTTCGTGCTATTTATAGTCTCTGCCAAAAAGTCTTATGCAATTTTATATTGCTATGACTACTACTATATGGCATGGCTGAAGATCTATCAGCCCCATATAGCTATTTGAGTTGGATAGCTGGGTTTGAAGACATGTACATGTCTGAAAATTTCAGATTTTCCACTCAATAGATAACTTTTAGCTAAGTGCTTAGCTTTGGGTTGGTATTTTTAGATCTAGTGTCTGAACCTACCCTGACACCTCTCTGAGGAGTGCCAAAGCATGAAACCATGGTCAGGGGTTTGGGGAGGGGTTCCTGACAGAGATATTTTAAGTGCTGGCTCTGGCTAAGCATTTATCATAAAGCTTGTAGAGGAATTGGCAATCCTCACTGTTTATAACTTACAAGCTTAAGAGATAGGGTCATGTGATCTATGAATTGATCTATGACTTTTATTTTGACTATTTATAGTCTCTGCCAAAAAGTCTTATGCAATTTTATATTGCTATGACTACTACTATATGGCATGGCTGAAGATCTATCAGCCCCATATAGCTATTTGAGTTGGATAGTTGGGTTTGAAGACATGTACATGTCTGAAAATTTCAGATTTTCCACTCAATAGATAACTTTTAGCTAAGTGCTTAGCTTTGGGTTGGTATTTTTAGATCTAGTGTCTGAACCTACCCTGACACCTCTCTGAGGAGTGCCAAAGCACGAAACCATGGTCAGGGGTTTGGGGAGGGGTTCCTGACAGAGATATTTTAAGTGCTGGCTCTGGCTAAGCATTTATCATAAAGCTTGTAGAGGAATTGGCAATCCTCACTGTTTATAACTTACAAGCTTAAGAGATAGGGTCATGTGATCTATGAATTGATCTATGACTTTTATTTTGACTATATACAATGAATATTTTATATTAACTTTGCATTAATTTTTGTATGCTTTCTCAATAAGATTTATCTTTTTATCTTAAAATAATTTAAGTATAGTATACAGAATGCTTGGCTACTGTTATTTCTTATTGTTTTGATACTCTAACAGCTCTCCAACAATAACTGATAAAAATATAACCTTTAGTAATATCATATACATAAATATAAATATATAGACGTGTTGCTTACAAATTTATTACATATATATGTAAACACATTTCGTTAAAATGAACAATTTCACAGACTATAGATATAAGTGACATATTATCCAGGTTCTTCCATAAATGATTCAGACCATTATTATACTGATGTTTTGGCTTAGTTGATGTCATTAACTGAGTAATGAATGTTATTAGAAAAAATGTTATACAAGCATTGACATATAACAAGATTAAATATTCAACCAATAGAAAGTACTAACAGAACATTTTGAACATGTAAACATGGAGCTGGAATGATAGTTGATAAGAAGAACAATATAATAATCAGAAGCTACTTGGATTAATATGGTTTAGATTTTTTGAACCACTATTCTTTCCGAATATGACTACTCAACGAACAATCATAGAAACGATTGGCATCCATTAAAAAAATCATGTCTCCACAAATGTAATGATAGTTTTAAAAATATAAAAAGGAGTGAGGGTGGAATGATAGTAAATAAGCAAAACAATATGGTTTAAAATTTTTTTTTAAATGGAATGTAATTTACAATTTATTATTATTGTTTTTCATTGATTCAATCTTTAATTTTGTTATACATCAATACTTATAGTACCACTACAACAGTTTGTATAATATTCATTATCTAACTAATGGCTGATGCAAACTTAGCCAAGATATCTTAGTAGGATCATACACAGATGAAGCCAACAATGTGATTTTATGTTATGCATCAGTTATCTCTCTGAAAAACGTTTGTGCACTGTTTTTAATGTATATTAAAATATCAAATTATTATTATTTACGGTTTCAGTGATAACAACAATAATAAGACATATTATACAAACAAATACAAAAAAAAAAAGGAAAACAAGTATTTAATATTTTTAATATACAATAAAAAAAGGCATTGGCATTTTCAAGGGTAAAAATGATGATGAAAAGACAAAACCAAAATAATAACACACTCGAGGCAAATTTTGGAATAGTTATATAAATGAACATGACATATAGAATATGTTGGTCATTTATCTATCTATTTGATATTTTAATTAAATAAATATTATATAGATAGAGTCCATAAGAAGTTCAAGTGTTGGGCCTTGTATAAACCACACAGAGTATTTGATATTTTGTGAAGTTGTCTGTTAACTTCTGCAAAAAAAATTCATTGTGAAATAACTTGCCAATGTATTTGATTCCATACCATATCTTGCATTTCTTTAAAAAATCCTCAATATAATCTTTATAGTTTACAATTATTTATGTAAATTTAATGTATATGACAATATCAACTTGCTTTATTATCAGATGTATATATTTTATTTTTGTCTAAACTACCACACTTTTTAGACTATTTAAAATCAACATGGATATGACAATAATATTGGCATCAACAAGGAATTTGAGTATTCTGTTCTCAGATTTTCAATAATATGGATGGCTGAAGAGTTGGAGGGTAAAGAAGATTGAAGCTTGTCCATAAAAGTTTGAGGATTTGCTATCTTAATATAAACTGACAATATATATATATATATATATATATATATATATATATATATATGGGAGATGGTGATCTGGACTAACTGATGAATGCTGGTTCAGCATGAAATACATCTATTGGAGATCATTTATCTTTCTCACAAGTATGTGGTCATGTGCATGGCTTGCATAAAATGGAGTGCATCACTAAAAGAGTTTGAAAATCAGAGTTCAGAGTCACTACTTATTATTCATGTAATGTGATGTGACGTACTGTGGTTTCTCCTTAAACAGAGTCAGAAATCTCTCAGCAATTATACCCAGAGAAACCTATTAGCACTTTATTTTCTATTCCCCACTCTAAGTTTTTTCATATTCTGCTCCATCCCATTTCCACAACATAATCTTTGTCAACTTTATGGCCTTTATATCTAAATCCCCCCTTATATTTTTCCAAACCGAGCATAAAAACCAATAATCCACTTTCTGTATAATTACTTTTTTTGTATTTATTCTTCCATAACTTCATTATTTGTACCCTTTCTGTTTTCAAGCATTTACATTCAATTAACATATGACTAATATTTTCTCTTTCTTCCTTACACAATTTACAGAGTAAATCACCCATATTTTTTCATTTTCATGTATATTCTCTTGTTGATAAAGATCCCATTAGAGCCTTAAACAATAAACTACTTTCCTTACTATTATCATATATTAACTAGCACCTAATATTCTGTTTACTTCTATATATATTTAAACTCTTTTTACTCTCCATACTAGTTCTCCATCTCTCTAACTCCTTATTCTTTATTAATAAATCTATTCTTTTATCCCATTCCTTACTACTATAATACTGAAAAATCATCCTAACACAATTATCCCATCTTTTGTACAAATATACTGATATAAATTCTTTATCCAAATCTTTTGCATACCACATTACCTTTTTTACCCATCTTGTTGCCTGCCCTTTACTCGTAACCCAATTAAATACTATTTTGGCTATTCTTTTATTATCCATAAACTACAATCTACCAAACATTTTCATTTTACTTTTTGCATCTCTCATATAACAACTTGACTATCCCACTTCTCCTTGAATTGCCTCCCTTGCTGTCCATACATCTGCATTCAATGCATGTCTTCCTACTTCCCTTTGTACTTTTTCTAAGTAATCTAATACCTCTTTACTAACACATAACATATCATTACCAGATGTTAACCCTGCTACTGCAACTCCTTTCCATATAATTCTAGCTACATCATATTTATTATACGAAAACACTGTTAATTTCTTTATCAATCCCTTTCTTTTCTTTGCTTCATTTATCTTTTTTTTTCTCCAATTCATCCAAACAATTTTTCTGATTATTTAAAATAATTCCCAAATAACTATATATATTCACCACACTTAACTTTATATCTCCCAATAAAAATTCTACATCTTCTCTTTCCCCAGTATTAACCATCATTATATTTGATTTTACTTCACTAAATTAAATCCCCATCTCTTTACCCACCTTTGAACATGTCCTCAGCATAACTTCCATATCTTCTCTTTCTGCACACAAAAATATATCATCCACACAAAAAAAAGACATGACAAAATATATACTCCCTTATCATCTTATTAACAGTATCTCTAGCTCTCTTCTTAATCTTTCTATTGATCTTTCCATTTCACTCAAATGCAACACAAACAAAATATGTGACATAAGGCATCCTTGCCTTAGTCCGACCCCATTTTTTAACTTTAACTGATTTTATATTCTCTAATTGATATATATATAATAATTATTTTCCTATAATTTCTTAATAATATCCACTAAAGCTTCATCCATTCCTAAATTTGCTAAACCTATCCATAATCTATTTTTATTTACTCTAACATATAGCTTCTCTATCTATAAAACTCATATATTACCCATTGTTATCATTTCATCCGTTGTTATTTTTTAAAGTTTGAAAATAAATATCTAGTTATTGAGACAAATTAGCAAACTAAAACAGAATTTCTGAAAAATCGGAAAACGAGCAATTATAATTAACATAATAAGTTACTGGTCGTTATAATTTCTAATCTTGTTATTACAATTATTAAAATCTAGTAAAAGTGAAATAAAAGTGAAAGATTTAAAATGTTTAGAGTATAGAGAAAAACTACTACAGCAATATTGCACAAGAAATTTTTTTTATTTATTTTATAAATTATTCATTCATTATGAAATAGTTTTGTTGTATTTATGGACTAATTAACAACTAACTAGAATCAGATAGAAACAATATATATATATCTTCTTTTTTTTCTACAAATCGACGTGTTAAAATATTTTTACCAACTGTTCCCAGCAATACAATCATCTCCACAGATGTTATTGAATTTTTGTAATCTTAAAATTAATGGTGTGAACTCTTTTATTTAAGTTCACAAAATTTAGATTTCGAAATAAAAAAGGAGATTTAGTATCACCAAAATTCAACTTCTTTTTTGAAAACGAAAAGCCGCAAAAATAATTGTATTATAAAATTACATTTGAATCACTTAATTTTATTACAGCGTAAGGAATATTATTATAGTCTTACTGATCTATAAACAAGTTTCAATCTGCTTTTTTACAAATCTATTTATCTATCTATCTACTTATTGGTCTGCTTATTCGAATCTATCTATCTATCTATCTATCTATCTATCTATCTATCTATCTATCTATCTATCTATCTATCTATCTATCTATCTATCTATCTATCTTCTATCTATCTATCTATCTATCTATCTATCTATCTATTTTTTTTCTTTTTTTTTTTTCTTTTTTTTTTTTTTCTACTACCTACCTACCCACCCACCCACCCACCCACCCACCTACCTACCTACCTACCTACCTACCTACCCCCCCCACCCCCCCCCCCCCCCCCCCCCCCCCCCTATCTACCTATCTATCTATCTATCTATCTATCTATCTATCTATCTATCTATCTATCTATCTATCTATCTATCTATCTATCTATCTATCTATCTATCTATCTATCTATCTATCTATCTATCTATCTATCTATCTATCTATCTATCTATCTATCTATCTATCTATCTATCTATCTATCTATCTATCTATCTACACTTTAACTAAATTTGACTTAAATTACACAATATTTATAATACAAATGAGAAATCTATCTTTCTCCATTAACTAAATTTCATTGCACTATCACAGAAAGAAATATTAACACGCAGACCATGACTCTATCTATTCATTATCCTTACAACGTTAGACGAACAATTATTCATAAATCTGAGACATTTCACTCATATATTAGTTGAGAAAGCAGTTCTCATACTTGAAATTTCTTGATCTCGGTACAAAAATAGGTGAATTATTTACAAAAATAATGTTAATTCACAATCAAATAAGTATTTCACCTATTTATGATAGCCAATTAATTTTATAAGGTCTCTAGAATTAATGAATAATAAAATAGTAACCAGAGGTACATGTCATTTTAATAAAAGCAATTAATGAAGGGAAGAAATAAGTGTATACACTTAGGAAGAATATTATTAAAATATAACAAAAATTTCTCCTAGATCAAATTCCATACATTCTTCTTAAATGAAATTTAAAATCTCTTACTCTTAATTTTGAATTATTAACACTTTACTTTCCCTAATATGTAAAATGAAATATATTTAATGGTATAAGTGTTTAAACTAAGACTTACATGACTGGTAATATTTAAATTTTATTTGGAAAATATGTAATAATATTATTTGAATACAAGTATAATTTATATATTGGAGTTTAGATGTAGTTATAGGGGATTTGGACACATACTTTCAAGCTTCCTTCGGCAATCCCTCTATCTCATTCAACTGGTCACATGACCACACACACATGTAAAAAGGTAAATGATCTCCATTTTATATTTCCAAAACTTTTTACAGCAAGACTGTAAGAGGTATTTTGTGAATTAAAATGGGAAGATAAAAGAGTAAAAGTAAATGGAGATTATTTAAGTCATTTAGATTTTGCTGATGATGTGGTTGTTTTTGTAAGTGATGTTTTAGAGCTTCAGGAAGTGTTGCAGGAGTTATAAGATGAAAGTAAGAAAGTAGGAGTAAAGTTAAATATTAAAAAACTAAATTCAGTGTTCCATGAATTTTCTCAAAAGAAAAAAAATAAAGATTGGTAATGATGAGTTAGAATAAGTTAACAACTACAAATACCTTGGTCAGATTATTACTACAGATGAAAACATAATGGATGGAATTAATCATAGAATTAAACTTCATTGGAATGCTTTTGGTAGAAATAAGTTAATACTAAAAGGTACTAAAAGGAAATACGTCTATGTGTTTGAAAAGAAAGGTTTTTAATAAATGTGTTTTGCAGTTTTTACTTATGGATCTGAGACTTGGACACTTAATAGAAGAGCAATACAGAGACTTCAGACCACTCAAAGAAGTATGGAGAGATGCGTGGTGGGAGTAACAAGAAGAGATCAAAAATGCAATACATGGGTAAGAGAACAAACAGGTGTTACTGACATCGCTAAAAGAATTAAAAGACTGAAATGGAGTTGGGCTGGACATATTTCTAGAAAAGATGACAATAAATGGACAATTGAAAACTTCCAAGAGATTGTAAAAGACCCAGAAAAAGACCATGTGTGAGGTGGATAAATGAAGTAAGGAAGTATGCATGGGTGATGTGGGGAAAAGAGGCTAGAGATCAGAGAACATGGATTGAACTTGAGGTGATCTTCATTTGGTAGTAGAATGATAAATAGTTGACAATGATTATGATATTATTTCCAAAATTCTCACAGTTACTGATTCACTCAATCATTATATATTAATGCTATGGATGAAATATGGTCTGAAGCTAAAACTAAATACTGTTCTACATGAACCTTAAGAACCTTGGGAAAAAAAAACATTTATCAAGAATCAAACACTTATTAAAATAAAGACTGGCCTAAGAACTTGTTTTGATAATAAAAGATGTTTTAATAGCCAATTTAATACATTTTCAGGCAAAACAATTCATTTTTTTATTTTTACACATCAAATAAGTTTTATCATTTTAAGTAAGAAAAAATACTAGCCATGTTTAATAAAATCAAATCAGTATATTTATTAGAAAATCAGAGTAAAAGAGAGCTTAATAATTTACAATAAGTTGGTGTTGGTAGCCAAGAGGTCAGCACAGCCGCTTTGCAAGCAAGCAGTTGCTTGCAGACAATTGTCACGGGTTTGCTTCTCCACCGATGCTATGATATATGGAAAAATAATTCACAATAAAATAATAGTAAGACTATCTGGTCCCTTTTTTCCATATGTCAAAGAACCTGAGACAACTGTCTGCAAGCATCTGATTGCTTGCAAGGCAGCTGTGCTGACCTCTCAGCTACCAACACTCTGTGTTTTCTAGTTTAGTTAGATATGACTAGGTGTGATTAAGTTAAATTGATAATAGTTATCTCCAGACCCTTGAAAGATAATAAAATATAAAGAAATGAATCATGTGTATGTGAATTAAAATAATTGTATAAAAATGAAAATGTTATGAATCAAGGTAATAAAATTAGTTGTTTTAGGTAAACATTAAAGTTGCTTCAATTTGGCCAAATGTATTATTTATTTTTAACTTCTATAATACATAAAAACAGCAATATTTATTTGAAAAGCTTAATTAGAAGTAACTGGTCATTGGCCTTTAAGATATGAGTTTAACTTTGTGAGTAAATTGTTAGTATATAAATATTTTCTATATATACAACTGGAGGTATTTGGAATGATGGTAGCATTTCTAAGTGAGATTCATTCTTTTAATGGTGTAAAACTTTACTACTCTTTATTTAGTAATTACTATATAACTTTAAAACTAAATTTTATATGAAGGAACTTCTGCCCTATGTACTGTAGGATTTACTCTTCATTAGAATCCACTTAAAAAAATCACATATTCAAATGATTCTAACACGGGACATTTTGTTTATTACTTAGAAAATATCTAATAAATAAAATGAACCCTATGAACTAAAAGAATATGCTATTCAAGAATAAATAGAAATGTTACTCAATAATTATCTTAAACCACTAATCATCATATTATCACATGATCTAGGTACAGTGCTCTCAGATCCAAGTGTCCTCACTGATGAAAGCCACAAGCTAGAAACTAGTCTGGGGATATTGGATGAGTAGGCACTAAATAGGAATTTTATGCACAAGCCTTCTGGCATCCATTGATTACTCTGGCTTGCACTAAGTGGCACTACTGTATGGAGAGTTTTGCCTGTTTTAATAAAAGTTATCTTAAATTTAATAATAATAGTCAAAATACATTTAGATTAAAAGACAATTGAATTCCTTAATTTATATTTTTATACCAACATATATCATACCCACACATGATTATTAAGTTTAAGTGAATATTCTCATTATCCTAGCATATTAATATTTTTTAATTAATTTATAATAGTGAGTATACTTTAACTAAAATGTAATATATGAAGCAAGTTCATTCTATGTAGGATACAATAATCTATAAAAGCAGTAAACTTTCACATGACCTGGATTATTCTTGACTTCCTTTTAAACTTTGAGTGCTAGAACAACCTTGATCTTTTGTTAAAAATATATCACATATGAATATAACTTTTTTTTCTTGTTTTTACAAACTAAGTGATCCTTTTCTTCTTTTTTTTTTTTTTTGGCATTTGATTACTTAAATTTTTTGTGAATTACCTTGTGTCTAACTTGGGTATTCTCAAATTTATACTGTAGAACTACACAATTCTTTTTGATGACTTTTGTTTTTGCTATTTTTTTTACAATATTCTAAAAGTTGAGTCACATTATTTGTCATTCAATTTCAGATCCACCCAACATAATATTACCATGGCTAACATCTTCTATTATAAACCTAACTAAAGTCACATAAAGTAATTCTAAAAAACCACACAAATTAATAATGAATAAAATATGAAATTATTTTAATATTTTTTTTCTCCAGTGTCCACTTCAACCCTAAATCCATTTAATATTAAAACAATTATCTAGGAACTAAAAATATATCATAATTAAACATTACCTCTTAAGAACCACAATAGCACTTAATCTAATTCTAATCCAAAATTTTATAAATACAATTTTCAAATAAAGAAATATAATAAGCTTTCTAAAGTAAAAATACCATTTTTATTGTGACAAATTTATAAGTTACAACATTTTACAAAAATCATATTTAGTTTTTGCTTTACCAAAATATCAATAATATAAAATTGCAAAACCCACAAATATGTGTGCATACAGACATACTAATTCATATATGATGGTCATTTGATATATTGTGATACTGTCCTTTAATTTCTTCAGCAGATAGCTTTTCCTTCTGAGATAATTCAGCACCATATCTAATTGTATCTCTTCAATATATTCTATTACCTGCTATATTTTCCTAATAGAAATAATATTGCAATTCTTTAAAATATCTGTGACATAATTATTATAATGTGGATATGTTCTTCCTAATGTTCAAATACCATGTTTATGTTTACCATAAAACACCTTTAAGGTAAATTGTGCATTCTTCACTCATTTTATGTGTTCAATACAACAAAGATATACTACAATAATTGACATTTTACTCTCATTCTATAAACCTATTTGATTAATTAAATCAAATGTTTTGATAAAATCAACCTTTTGTTCTCAACCCTTTGCTTACATTTGCCTGGAAATAATGCTTTTCCATTTTCTAAAACTGCACTGAGCTTTTGGTAGTCCAATCACTTTTGAAATGGTTGGGATCTACCCATTCAACAAAATCCTCACAAGTACATTTTCTGCAATGGGTAATAGTAATATCCCATGACAATTAGTAAAATCTCATCTATTTCTTTTAAATTGTAACATTGCAGTAATAGAAGCACTTTTAAGATCAGGCAGTACAACCTCATGGGTCTATATATTTTTAAAATTTCAATATTTTTGCATCTAATATATCATCACTGTATCTCATCCTTTCCATTTTTAAGTAGGTTGAAGTAAAGAAGGTTTCCCTCTTTTCTTCCAATGCGTAAGCTTGTGGTTAAGACCTGTAGAGGTCCCTATCTTCACATTTTTAACCGCACAAGCTTTAGGTTTATTGCCTTAGTAAATATTACTTACGTAACCAATGTGCATTAAATAAATTTATAATGACAACTTTAAATTATCATAATAGATTTTTAACTATAAGATCTTTTCATTGACTCATTGTAAATTGAAAGATTTCATGAGTATTAATGTATAATAGGAATTGTGGACTTAATCAGTGAAGTATTGAATGGCTTCACACTCTCAGATCTAACCGCTTCAGCTTCATCTATTTATATAGAAAGTAGGTTGAAGTAAAGAAGGTTCCCCTCTTTTTTTCCAATGTGTAAGTTTGTGGTTAAGACCTGTAGAGGTCTCTACTTTCACATTTTTAACTGCACAAGCTTTAGGTTTATTGCCTTAGTAAATATTATTTTTAAGAATACAAAAACTGTCTTGACTTCACTAAGCTAAATATCTTTGTCCAAATCAAAATGAGTAGCTAAAATGGATATATCAATAAAAATCATCATCTCAATTCTTGTATGATCACCTGTTGTCATGGATACAAGAGAGTGCCTTTATTGATTTAACATTACCATATGTCATTTTCAGTGCACCAGAAAAGATCTAGTGACAATATATTATCTTTTTGCAGTTTTAATACATTAATCATTTTTAAGATTTTCTGTCAGCTGTTGAACTTCTGTCTTTAGATTTTTATATTTATTATGAATATACACATGTAATTTATTATTCTGTCCAGCACAAAATGCCACATTTTTCCTTTTTTTTCATATGTTATAGCATTGGCCAGGTGGCGAACCCACAACCGTCTGCAACCAACTACTTGTTTGCAAGGCAGCTGTGATGACCTCTCAGCTAACAATGCTTGACAACATTTTTCCTTTTAATAAAACTACTACTAATAAGATTATTGCAGAAGACCAATCATGATTTATCTTTTCAGTGAACCCAAGAATTGACTTATTATTATCCATACTACATTCTTTAAGAAAATTTCTTGATTCAGTAATATAATAATCCTGCTGATACAGTTAGCAATTTTAATATTTTTAGTCATTGAAATTCAATACAGATACTACATACATATACTTCTAAAGAATGGGCATTAATTTTGTTGTGAATATAATTGGATAAGATCTACTTTTTAAATCATCGAGCATTTTAATTTTGGAGTATATTAATATATGATCTGATACCAATCTGCACTGTCAGTGCTGATTTAATATGAGCTCTTGTATTCTTATTTCTAACTATAATGTTATCTATTAAATACCATTGCATATATTGTTTTAACTCTTCTTCAGAATTTTCCATAAGCTTGCAACACATTGATAAGGCTTGAGTCACCCCTATTTCAATTTACTCGCTGCTATTTTTAGCTTTCATTTGCCAGTTCTGCACTTATTTGTAGTCAAAAGCTGAAAAATATCACATATGTAGAAGATGGAATAAATTAAATTAGCATAGAACACACCTCTCAAGATGGACAAGCAAACCATTTGGGCAGTTTATACCCTTTAAATGGTGCACCAAACAAGACATTTATACAGAAATAAGGCTTACAATCTTCATGTACTTTGCATTATCAAGCATATGATGTAAAAGCACTATTGGAAAATTGGTAGATCCACAGGGAATGGAACTAAAGAAAGTCATAGAAAAAAGCAAACAAAGAGACAATTTAATAGCCTCAGATTATTTGGTAAATGCCACTTGGAGAAACTTCAAATAAAGAAGACGATCACTAAATCTACAGAATTGAACTGCTGGAGAAGCAACTACATATAGAAGTAAATATGTTAAAGCTAAATGATTTACACCTGAAACTGTAGTGTAACAAAATAAATAATTTATATTATACTGTAATAACGTGTAATAGCAAAATGTAGGTTTGTATCGCATAATACATTTCTCTTAATAAAAAAAAAATCTGAAAACTAAAACAATATTGTAATATTTTTGAATACAAGTATATTTTATATATCTGGAGTCTAGATGTAATGTAGGGGATTTGAACACAGACTTCAGCCACAACCAATACATGAAATACGTATATTGGTGATTGCTAACTTTTTCACATGTGTGTGGTCATGTGTATTGGTTGTATGAGATAGAGTGGATGGCTGAATGAAGCTGAAAGTCTATGATCAAATCTCCTAAATTAAAATAATATTGATTTATGAATTTAAAAAATATCAAGATCTCAGTTTTGTACAGAGAAATATAACAAAACAAGACCAGCCCTGCTGCTACTTGGTAGTTTCTTTAATCTCAGGCCCAAAAGTGTTTGAAAGAATTTTGAGAACATTGACTGAAAATGAAAATTTACATTGTCCATAGTTTGTTCATATATTATGATTATTATTCAAAAATGATTACATAATATTACAAGATTAATTATAATTAAACTAAGATTTTATTGAAAATTATTTACTTTTAAAAGAAGTAAAGTAAGTAAGTTGGGATTGGTTGACAAAGAAACAACTTGGTTTATTTTAAATAAGTCAAATTTTAAATTTTAAAACAGAATTTTAATGCATATGATAATTTGTCCACATGTTTAGATGTGGATTTAAACCATCTTTCATTATTTTTATTGGCAATCATAACAAATAACACAATAACAAAAGCTATTATTCCAATTATGTGTTCTTTATCATTAATTTGTGGAACAATTAACTAACACTTTTGCTCATTTATTGTTTTGATTTTGAGACAACATGACCTTTCCTGGTGTCTTGTTTGCATTCTTGACATTCTAGTACACTAGGTATCTTCTTAATGTGATCTTTTTTATTTTGGACTTGTTCAGTTAGATGATTGCTATTATACTCATCTTCCTATTCATCTAAGACTGCTTTTAAAAATGAACTTATGAATAGAAGATTAAAAAATAATTACACTAAATGTCAGAGGAATTAATTGTCTAAATAAAGTAAATAAAATTTTAGACTATTAAGGAACAAAAAAAATGATATAATAATACTTATAGAAACAAAGATAAATACTAATACATCGGTTTTTATAAAAAAAAATCTGGTTAAACACTATATTGCCTTATATAAACCTAATAATAAGCCAGCTCAAGGAATGGTAGTGTTACTGAATATTAATTTGGATTTAGAGAGAGTGCAAATTTTAATTTTGCAAACAAATTATTTGTTTCCTTCATTTTTCGAAAAATATTGCATATTACAATTTATTCCATAGCAAAAAGAGTAGAGATATTTTTAATGTTTTACATAATGTTCAAAACAAATTGTTCCAACACCCAGGTATGATAATATTGGGTGATGACTTAATTGTATATATCAAGATCTTCCAAATGAATTAAAGTATAACATGAAAGAGCTGTCCATATTTTCATTGCAAAATATGTATCCTATTAATGCATACTCTTATTTTAATAGTGGATTTTCATCACTTATTGAGTTATTTTTTTTGTATTTCAGGGCATAAATTAAATAATGTTAAAATAAATGCATTCTTGGTGGAATTTACTGACTATTCAAGTATACATATAATAATTGATGACTATGAGGAAGATAAGAAATTTTACAAATATTATTTTTAAAAAAAAACTGGTAACTGGTGACATTACATTTACAGTACGTCAAATATTAAATACTTTAGTTATAATTAATTATTATACAAGAAGTTCAAATCTACCACCTTGTATAGCTTGATATAAGATGAAAAAGGAACCAAATGAATAATTCAGAAAGAGAACCAAAAGCATTGTCTGAAAATCAAATTAAACAAAGGATTTTCGATATACAGAATATGCTCCAATCATTATCATCTTTTAAGCCAAATTATGACCATATTAATAATCTACAAGAGGAGTATGATAAATTATATCACCAAATTAAGCAGGAAGACCAAACTAAAAAATAAGAAAGCTAATCCTTGACTTACAATTCATATCAAAATCAATGATTAACTATGCCAAAATTTATAAGCCTCACACAAAAGGAATTTCTATAATACCGGAAGTTCAAAAGAAACTTGTATTTGGTTTATGTGTTGATGAATATATGTTTAAAATGTTAAAATGTTAAATTTGATGAGGCTGAAAATGAAATAAAAACATATAAGAGCACAATTATAGGTGATCATAAAGAGTATATAACTAAAGTAGAAATACAAAAAGAAATCAATACATTAAAGATAAAAATAACTCTTGCAAATGATACAATCCCTTCATTTTTTTTATAAATGTTTAGTTATTCTCTGATACCAGAAATGTGGATGTTTTATAATTAGATCTGTTATGAGAAAATTGATTGGCCACATATAACTAAAAGGTAATGATTAGTATTACCGTAAGAGAAAAGGCTAAACAGACACCCACTATAGAAGATCTAAGACAGTTCTCACTTGAAGACATGAACTCTAAAATAAAAGGTCGAACATTATTGAAAAGATTGCATCAGTTGATAAATATAAAAAAAACTACCAACTACAGATCGTGCTATAAAAAAAAGAAACACAGTAAATGCTGTTCTGAAAATTCAAAAAGCAATTAAGTATGTCAGAGAATTAATATTGGGAAAATATTTTGCAATGAAAATCGATTTTAAACCAGTTTTTGATTTGATAATTGGACATACTTATGTAAATCCCTAAAACAATTGTTATCAGAACATAGGTATTTAGTTCAAGCAATAAAGAACTATGCTAAAAACAGTACAATCTGAATTAGGAACTATATGAGATACTCAGAAGTTTTAATCCAAAGCAAGGAATACTACAGGGAGTACTATTAACTACCCTGCTTTTTGCAGTATACATAGATCAAATGGTCAAAGATATTGAAACTCAGTTATCAGGTTTTTATCTTCCTCATTTAGATGTGAAAATAATAGAAATAGCTTTTATTGATGATGTAAGAATAATTTTTCAGAATATATATAACATTCAAATTGTTATAAATATTCTGAATAGGATTCAAAGAGAAATTGGATCCTCTATATGAACATTAAAAACTGCCGCTTGGCAAGTAGCTACAATAGAAAAAATATCATCTGAATATCAGGGAATCCTATCCTTGTTTTTTAGGAATTCCACTTTATTTCTCAAAAAGAAATAGGAATACGAATCAATACTTAAATAAGTTGATAATTGACAAAATCCAATAAAAAATATTTCTTTCTCATTAGTTAAGCTTTATGAAATTACCAAAACAAAAATTTTCACTGCCATTGCTATGGGATTGCTTGGTTATTATGCACTGTGGATGAGTATTTTCAATATAGCAGTAAATAAATTAAATTAGGAAACAAACAACTATATTTGGAAAAAATATTTACATCTATTAATTTTAATATTAAGATTACCAATTAGTTAAGGTGGCTTCAATCTTATTGATCCAAAATTATTTGTATCATATATAAAATCACTAACATATATTAATATAAACACTAAACATCACATGACCACCATTTCTTATGCTTGCTCATAACTGCTGTTAAAACAGGCAAATCTCTCCATACAATAGTAGTAGATTAAGGATTGTCACCGACAAAAGCCACAAGCTAGAAACTAGTCTGGGGATATTGGATGAGTAGGCACTAGATTGGGATTTTATGCACAAACCTTCTTGCATCTATTGATTACTCTAGCTTGAAACTGAGTGCCACTACTGTTTGGAGAGTTTTGTCTGTTTTAATATATTAATATAATAAAAGACAAAATACACCATTACCAGATACTAATTTAATTAATGAAATTGAAAATGACCGGAAGATAATTTTATAATGAGTTATTTATAGCAAATAAAAACTTGCAGAATGATTACAATTTAAATATCTTGGTTAAAATTGAATACAATGATTAAAAAGAATCTAATAAATAATGTTCAGTATACTTGGATAGAAATATCAGTGATTATGGTTATCAAGAATCTTCACAAAATATACTCTCCGTAATAGATTATTATAAGGCACTGAAAACATTGAAATTATACAAACGGAAGTCAATCTCCAATAATGCACTATTTCTTAAATATTATAAATTTCCACTCACTCACCGCTGGTAAGAGATTAAATAGATTTGTACAATTGAATATTTGATTGTAACAACAGGTACACAATAGACTCAAGCCCTGATTTAAGTATTTTCTGTAAGAGTTGGTGTAAACTTAAGTAATTCACTTAAGTTTTTTAAACCCTTACCGGCTGCGGGTGAGTGTGGAAATTTATAATGTTTAAGAAATAGCGCATTATCGGATATTGACTTCTGTTTGAATAATTGTATATAATTATAGTAAAACTATATATAATTTTTTTTTTGTAAATAAGGATTTTACTTAAAATAAAAACAAAAATCTAATTATGTATTTCAGTTTATTACTTTATATATATATGTTTGCAAAGTTGAAATGTTACTTCTAAAAGTGTTTTTTATTTGTAAATTGTATTTCTAGAAAAAAATAATTTAAAATTTAAGGAAATCTAATAAAAAATAAAACTTAATTTACCGAAATAAAATGTTGAAAATTTAACTCAAACTGTTATTAGTGGCTGTCAAAATAATGCAGAACTATGAAAGAATTAAAGTTTATAACAAGGGTAAGATCTCTCGATTCATAACTGACGAAGTATTATCACTTACAGACAACAATTTCTACACGACTTTGAATCAAATATTAGCATATTACATATAACAAATCTCTTACTTTAGTGTTTTTAATACCATATGTGATACAATGAGATGTGATATGGATATTCCTTTATCAATGTCATGAATCTCTCAGCCATTATGCCCAGAGAAACCTGTTAGCCAACTTACCTTCTCATTCCATTCCTCACCCTAAGTTTTTCCCATATTCTTCTCTATCCCACTCCATTCCATTTTCATAACAACATCTTTGTCCATTCTATGGCCTTTATATCTAGATCCCCCTTATCCTTTTTTCAAAACCAGCATAAACATCAAGAACCCACTTTCTATAAAATCATTTGTTTATATTTATTCTTCCACAACTTCATTAATTGTAACCTTTCTGCTTTCAGGCATTTACATTCAATTGACAGATGCCTAATATTTTCTATACCTTCCTTACATAACTTATAGAATTAATTACCCACATTTCTCCATTTAAACAGAGCAAAACTCTCCATACAGTATTGCCACCTGTGCTAAACAGAGTAATCAATGGATGCCAGAAGGCTTGTGCATAAAATCCCTATCCAATGCCTACTCATCCAATATCCCCAGACTAGTTTCCAGCTTGTGGCCTTCGTCAGTGAGGAGCTTTGGATCTGAGAGCACTGCATTTAGATCTTAGGATCTAATGCAACCCTCTAGCAACTACCTTTTATCTCTACTTAACTACAAAACTATGAGAATGAAATTGAAAACACAAAAAATATTTTCAATCTAAGCTCAATAGCTTATATAGTCATATGGGTCTGAACTCAGTTCAGCACGCATACATTTTGGTGTCTTTGGCTCTTTTACAACCATAGCCACCACTATCCTATTAGGCAGGATTGGTGTTAAACCACTAAGCATCACATGATCACATTTTCTATACTAGCACATTAATTGTTGATAAACAGAGCAAAACTCTCCATACAGTATTGGATAGGGATTTTATGCACAAGCCTTCTGGCATCCATTGATTACTCTGTTTAGCACAGGTGGCAATACTGTATGGAGAGTTTTGCTCTGTTTATCAACAATTAATGTGCTAGTATAGAAAATGTGATCATGTGACGCTTAGTGGTTTAATTTCTCCATTTATGTGTACATTCCCTTATTGCTAAAGATCCTGTTCAAGTCTTAAACAATAAACTACTTTCCTTGCTATTATCATAAATTAACTCACACCCAATATTCTGTTTACTTCTATATATATATACACACACCTGAGTCTCGTTTTATGCGATAGATAGGTTCCTCAGAAAACGCGCAAACGAAATTGCGCAAAAATAGATGTAACTTACATTGAAAAAGGGGGGATGCAGTCTGTGATTTTTCAAAATTCGCGTAAAAGCAAAGCACCAATGTAAAATTACTTTAAAATTTGCGCGCAAAAAAAAATAAGAAAATAAAATATGACTAATAAAAAATTTCAAATTTGAAAAAAACAAGACAAACTTTTTTAAACTATAATATTTAATTTTATTCAAAATAATATATTTTTATGCATAATTTACAGTACAGTAATTTACATTTTTTAATACATGTTTTAATTATTATAGCTATTTGCCGAAAAACATATTCGTTTGCAAACAACTAGCGACAACTTCACACTCATGTTGTGTCAATGGTTTTCTGGTGACAACATAATTAGTAATTAATCTTTGAGACAATGATTTTATTAACTGTTTATGAAACTAACAACTAAAAATTAAATTCTTATTTTTGTCTTTAATTTTAATTCCATTTAAAAATAAAATTTCACATCACATTAATGTCAAGTTGCCGTAAGTAATTTTTAAATTGTTAATTACAATTAAAAATCAGATTTTAATTTTTAATTGTCAAATTTAATTGTGCCCACTGCTATTACTCACCTTTTAAAAATAAACTTGTGGACACTAAATGATTAATACTGTAATTGATTACATTCTTTTTTAAAAAGCAAAAACAGAATGTGATTTAAAATGCAAAATTAACATGCACAATGTTTGAACAAATTTACATTATAATCTTATAAAATTTAATGCGTGTATACATAAAATGTGGAAATCATGATTTTAATTTCATTATTGCATAAAATCTTACTATTATAAAGCACTGAAAATATTGAAATTACTAAGATGAAAGTCGAATTCCAATAATGTGCTATTACTTTCAATATAATGTAAGTGCGTGAAATTTATTATTTAAAGTAATAGAGCATTATCGGAGTTCGACTTCTGGTAAAACATGAATCGCGTAACTTCAAAATTGTGTTAAATAAGTCCATGTAAAAAGAGACCCAGGTTATTTCTGTTTACACACACATATATATATATTAAAACTGTTTTTACTCTCCATACTAGTTTTCCATCTCTCCAATTCCCTATTCCTTATTAGTGCATTTATTCTTCTATCCCATTCTTTGGCACTATAACACTCAACAATTCTCCTAATACAATCATCTGACATTTTGTACAATTATACTGACATAAAGTCTTTATTCAAACCTTCTGCATACTTTACTACTTTCTTATGCATGTTGTTGCCTACCCTTTATTTGTAACCCAGTTAAATACTATTTTGGTTATACTCTTACTATCCATAAATTGTAATCTACCAACCATTTTCATTTTGCTTTTTGCATCTCTCATATAAAAACATGACCAATCCCATTTCTCCTTGAATTACCTCCTTTATTATCCACCCACCTGCATGTAATGCATGTGTCTCACTACTTCTCTTTGTAGATATATACAAAAGATATATTGCCCTCTAGTGCATTCTATTACAAATTTGATGACTAGATAGTAGAGCATTTAAATCACCATCCCTTGATTAATTTCTGATGTCATTTATAAATAGACCATTAAATGACTTTATTGTCTAAAAGTTTATAAAAAGTTCAAACAATGTTAACATCAAAATTAGAATAATCTGAGGACCATACACCCCGAATCTGAAACTCTATCACTATACTACCTCACAAGGCTCTTTTATTAATAAAGAATTGAGATTCAAAATTAAAATTAATGAAAAAGATGCAATTTAAAACTGATTTAGAGATGATGATTGCCACTGATTAGTTAAGTTTACAATATATCATATTATAGTAATATTTATAATGTATATATATTTATATATATATATATATATATGTATATATATATATATACATAAATTGTAATGGTTCATATTTCCTTAAGGAATGAGGGTGAATGCATCTAACTATAGTTAGACCTAGGATCTTCATGAAGGATGCCATGAATGATGTGATAAAAATCTAATCCATGATTTTCATCTATTTCAAATATGATAATTTAATATTTAAACATTCAATATAGATACAACTTAGACCAGTTCACCCAATCTTCACCTCTTTTTACTATTCCATTATGTTCAGAGTTCGAATTCAGGGTTAATTTTACACTTAACACTCTTCAGGGGTCAATTGATATCCTGTTGCAATAATAATACTTTTATATGAGTTCGATAAATTCTCAAAATTCCTTCCAACCAAGTTATCATGATGTTAAGTCAGAATGAGATGTATATGTGGATATATGTATTCACTTTTACTTTATTATGAAAATGAAATAAATCATTTAAATAAATCAGAAACCTCCTTAAATTTAAAATAAATTTAACAATATTTATTAATTAAAAACAATTTAAATTTATCTCTATAAAAGAAATTTTTTGATTATGATAGTTTTACATACATTTCCACCATATTAGTATTTAAATTTTAAAATTATACCTGCCCACATCCCATAGTAGATATGCATCATAACACAAACAATATTTAATAGGTTGTAAAAAATAAATAAAATTTTATAATTCCAAAGATTATAATAATATTAGATAACCAAATCTAAATTAAACAATATAAATATAAATGAAACCTTTTGTAATATCTAATTCTTTTGAAGAAATTCCATTTTCTATAAGACCTCCCATCTATGTGTGGTCGTAAACATTGAAAGAAAAGACTTTCATCCAAGGATATTAGTCATTTATACAGAATAGTAAATAAACAAATATTGCTAAATTGATTAAATTAATAATAAACAAAAATTCTGCCTTGTCATAAATGAATGAATTTAATATGAATAACAATAAAATCTTACCGTCATATTAAGATTAGTTATTAACCGGTCAAGTTGCTCTATAAGAAAGACCTAAGTTTTATTAAAAAAATATTTAGTCCAATAATGTTTCCACTTTTTTCATAATGATTTTGCAAAATGGATTATTCGATGGTAAGTAGGTTTTAGAGACAAAGAAAATAAAATTAAATGTTTATTGATGTTGATATGTGAATATGATATGATATGGTTAACATTTATGAAATTGTCCTATTCATTTGCCATAATTTGAGTAATAATGTTCATTAAATTGATAAAAAAAATCAAGTCAGATGACCTAATTTTAATCTAGCTCGTATTTACAAATGTTATATATAGAATAAGTAAAAAACAAACTCTTAACAAGCTTCAAAAATACCCTCAACCTCAGACTGCAGTTTCTGCATCTAGTGTCATCAGTGAGGTGTTAGGGATTAAAAACACTAGAACTAGTCTAGCATTTTATCAATGCCTAACTATTGAGAAAAAAATCTGAAACTTTCAGACATTTAAATGTCCAAAAATCCAGCTATCTAACTCAAATAGCAGTATGGGACTGAAGTAAGTTCAGATATACCATATATTAATAGCTCTGGCAATATAAAATCGCCAAAGCCCTAATAGCAAAAAACTAAAATTAAATTGATAAAAAATCAAATCAGATGACCTAATTTTAATAAAGCTCCTATTTACAAATGTTATAAATAGAGTAAGTAAAAAACAAACTCTTAACAAGCTTCAAAAACCCTCAACCCCAGACCACGGTTTCTGCATCTAGTGTCATCAGTGAGGTGTTAGGGATTAAAAACACTAGAACTAGTCTAGCATTTTATCAATGCCTAACTATTGAGAAGAAAATCTGAAACCTTCAGACATTTAAATGTCCAAAAATCCAGCTATCTAATTCAAATAGCAGTATGGGACTGAACCAAATTCAGATACACCATATATTAATAGCTTTAGCAAAAACCGCGGTCTGAGGTTAAGGGTATTTTTGAAGCTTGTTAAGAGCTTGTTTTTTACTTACTCTATATATAATGTTCATTAAGAATAAAGTTCTTTTATTTTCATTCATCAATCATTGGTGTAGTAATCAATATATTTCATTGTCTTATTTGTAAACTCTAATATTTGTGTTAATATGAAAATACACACATTTAAATTAAATATATATAATAACCATAAATCAAACGAATGACAAACTTTGTATCGATTTATTCAAGCACTTTCAAAGATCTAAGCCTTCATTTTCAAGAAGTAAACTATGCAAGTTATGTCACACTAAATATGCAAACAAGGCTGGGATAGATCTACATCTGCCACTTCTTAGATATGGCATAAAATGTCTCTTTTTTATTCATGGCATGTATGTCAGAGATGGTATAACATGCCTCTTGCATGATGTTGACATCTTTTTCCATAAATTTATCTCACTATAAATCAAAGTTGGATATTGAATTTTATATATATATTCATTTCAGTAGAAATAAATAATTACAGTGCTTTAGGTTAGAATAATAGAATTCAACCTATGACAAAGTGTCTTTATACATGATGCATTTTCTATAACTTTAAATCTTTTTAAAATAAATTTATTTAGGTATATCAATGTGTTTGATATTTATTTTTCTTGAAATTCAAGTTTAGAATGATATCATTGACAATTTCTCTAATTATTATATTAAAGATAATTTTGCTTTTGAAATTATTATTGATGATATTAAAGAGTAATTTATTTACTCTTTACTCGAGTGATATTACAGTTATCTGTTAATGAAGATTTTATAAATAAGAGAAATTCATCCAAACTATTGATCTGTCTTTCTGATATGTTCAGTATCCAAACACAGCAAAATAAATATGTGTAGTGGCTATTTCATTTGTAAAAGATGGAACTGAACTGGAAATTAGTTGATTTAGCTTTTATAGTGGAATCGGTTGCTTGTAATTAGCATGTGCTAAATTACTATTTAATTTCACAATTTTATATTTGATTATTGTTGAATGCATTATAATTAATAATTGTGTAATTGAGTTTTAATTTTATTTTTTTGTGTGTGTTTAGTTGCTAAGATACGACTTGACCTTAGGTTATCTCTACATTTTGAGTCTTGATAAGAGATATTAGTTAACTTAATTATTTTATACATACATATGAATGATTGAAATCTAATTATTTTAATATTTGATTTCATTAAAATAACTATTTATTTGACTTGACTTTTGTTAATAAAATTTTATAATCTAACATTTAAGTTATATACGTGTGCAAATGGGTATTTTAATGTAAAATGATAATGTATTTACTATTTATTAATTAAAATTATATTTTTAAGTTTATAGTTTGGTATTGCACATAAACAAATGAGCTTAATAAGATTGTAAGCTACCCTTACAACATACACACACACTCATATATATATATCAAAATATTAATATATAACAAACTAACCAAAGGAAATACATATAAAAACAAAAAAAGACTTATAAATCCAATAAATAGGATTATATTTCAACCAGAGGACTGGTTTTCATCAGAAAGAAAAAAAAATACACAGTAAAATGGTGATAATCAAAAATTACAGATTTGGTAAAAGATTAAAAATTTAACAAAACCCCCCTGATTGGTCACAAAATCTAACACAGAATATCTACCCAATCAATGACAAAATTCAAACAAAAAAAGAAAAAAACTACATTCCCTCCTAATCAAGCTTAAATTCTATTTAAATTAAAATAAATATAAAAATAAAAAATCCAAAATTAAAAATTAAAATATACATATGTGCATACATAGAAAAATTAGACTATGCTCACATACAAAAAATAGCTGTGCTCACATTAATATTCATTAAAAACTAAAATACTTATACATTTTAATCAAAAATTATAGTTAGTGCAAAGTACAATAATTTATAATAACTAATTATTTATCTATATACCAATTAAACACAGATATTAAACATCCATATAACCAATCTTTACATAAAAAACCTCATATAAGAAAATTTTCACATAAAAAACTCACATATAGAAATCATTTAAAAGACCAGGTAACCCAGAGATGTAATAGTTCCAGTGTTTAAATTCAATCCATGTTGTTCTAAGGTTTTGAATTTAAAAATAAAAAAACTCTCCTTTTGTTTCCTCTCCCTTGTAGAAGAAAAACCTTCCTGAAGAATCACTACTTTTAAATCATCAATTGAATGATTCGGTAAGTTAAAATGTTTTGAAACCGGTCTATCTTTATTCTTATGCAAAATGTCAAATCTATGATTAGTCATTCTGACATGTAAACTATTTGCTGACTCACCTATATACTGGTTTAAATATCTACTACACTCTATCAAATATATCAAATTAACACTTTTACATGTAACATAATTAGGAATATACCATTTAAAATTACGATTCTTAGTACTAAAGACCACTTTTGTCACAACAATATGTTTACATGTAAAACATCTTTTATCCTCACATGGAGAACACCCTTTTACCTGTACAGAACTACTAATAAAATTTGTTTTGACAAGTATATCTCTAAGTGATCTATGTTTTCGATATACAACTTTAGGTGGATCAGAAAAAATAGATTTTAAATAATCTGTGGACTGTAATATGTTAAAATGTTTTGCCAATATCCGGTTAATATTAGGTAAATCTCTATTAAAAGTAAGAACCAATGGTGGAGCATCTAATTGTTTTTTACTCTTTTCAGATAAAAGAAGTTTCTTTCTATCAATTAAAGAAGATCTCCTTACTGCATTATCCAACAATGTCTTAGGATACCTCATATTGAGCAATCTATTATATAAAATACTATTATTTTGTTGAAGAAATTTCTCATCATTACAAATCCTCTTCATCCTTAAAAATTGACTATAAGGAATATTAGCCTTTAAATGTTTAGGATGGTTACTATAAAAATGTAGATAGTGGTTATTATCAGTTGGTTTCCTATATACAGTAGTAGTAAGAACTCTATTAGTGTAAATAACTTCAACATCAAGAAAATGAGCAATTGATTTTGAAAAATTCATTGTGAAATTAATATTTTTATTAAAATTATTTAAATAACTTAAAAAATTATGAAGTTCAACTTCACAATGTGGCCATATCATGAAAATGTCATCTATATATCTAAGCCAAGTGTGAGGTTTCAGCTTAGCATTATCAAGTATAGAAGACTCTAGTTTTGACATAAAAATATTCCCATAACCTGGTGCCATCTTTGTACCCATTGCTGTACCTTGTTTCTGTAAATAGTATCTAGAATCAAAAGTAAAAAAAATATTTCTTAAAACCAAATATATTAATTCAACCATAGTAATAATAAGACCATGATCATACTTTCTATCTTGTAAAGCACATTTAATAGCCTCAACTCCATCATCATGAGGTATATTTGTGTATAATGATACAATATCCAAAGTAACCAAAAAACAATCAACTGGTAATTCAGATTTAATATTTTCTAACACACAAAGAAAATGAGTAGTATCTTTAACATAAAAATTAAATAATGGTAGAATAAATTTAATAATATTATCAACATATGCTGAAATATTTTCTGTAGGACTACCAATACTAGCTACAATAGGTCTGCCTGGACAACCAGGTTTATGAATCTTTGGCAAAATATAAAAACTACGAGGATGAATTTTGGTTGGTACTAAAAAGTTATATACATTATTATTTATAAGACCCCTAGCTCTCATATCTTTTAAACTAAAAAGTAAACCCTTGAATAATGAATTAATAGTGGTTAGTGAAATAGGCTCATAAAAAATTTTATCATCTAAAATCTCCAGAGCTTTTTTAATACAATCATCTTTATTCATAATTACTATTGATCCACCTTTGTCAGCTGGTTTTATAATAATATCCTGTCTTTTCACTAAATTGCATAATGCATTCATCTCTCTCAATGTTAAATTACTCTTATACTTACTATGTTGTTTAAGTCTAATTTCATTAATAATATTCTGATATACATTATCAATGTACGTATCTAATAACACATTCCTTTGATGTGGTGGTGTCCAATCAGATCATAATTTCCCAATAGTATCACATTCTTGGTTTCCAAAAAATTCTCTTAATCTAAGTCTTCTTGAAAAATTATCTAAATCCTGATGAATTTTAAATTCATTTTTTTGATAAAATGACTGAACTGTAGGGCAAAAAGATAAACCTTTATTTATCAGTGAACATTCTGCCTCACTAAGATTAATGTTAGTTAGATTAATCACATTGTTCTCCTTATTAGCTAAACATAAAAAGTCATTGCTATAAATATTTGAGTTAGATTTATTAGTATTTATATTTCCAGAAACTAAAATATTGTTAGTGCATTCAGAAGAATCTGTAACTCTATGAACCAATGCTAAACCAGCATCACTATTAAGAACAGATGGTAACATTTCAGCACAATGCAATGAATGTGAAGATGATATAAATGATTGATCAGTATCAATTGGAATCATGTCCGATGTAGAAATATCTGACACAGTATGATTATCAGAAGTCATACAATTAATTAGTGTTTGTGACTGATTAGTAACTAATTCAAATCTTGGCTCATTACCTATAACTTTGAACCAATGATACATTTTATTATGAAATTTCTTCACCAATAACTTCTCTCTCAAAAAAACCCATTCCTGTAATTCCTTCTGTTCATCTATATTCATTAAATTACAACTACCAAAATGTATAATTTTTTTTCAATTAATTTAAGTCTTACCAAAAATGCATCTTTCAAAATATGTATTAATGCAACAGATGCTTCTCTTATTGTATTATCCCATTTAATTGCATGTTCCCTAGGAAATTGGTCTATGTTAGCAATAATTTTTATTCTGAGGCCTTTAGGAATTATGTTATTGTTAATAAAATATGCAAAATTACTAATATGTTGTCTATATCTAACTAATTTATCATATAATTTCCTAAGTTTAAGAAACGATGTACTATGTAATGTTTGTCAATTACTTATAACCTGCTTATTATTTAGACGTCTAGAAAAGCGTTTAGGGATTGCCCCTGTATTAATTAATGTTAGACCCTGTAAATGTTGTTTACTAGAATAATCCCTATTAATATCAAACTCTGTATCTACGCTAGATATTGTATTAAAATCAGTGCCAATTATCAATCCATTATCTATTTGGTTAACTACACCCACCTCTAAATTACCCAGATCTCCTTTACCACCATCTATATGTTGATCTGAAGCAGCAAAACCATCAATCTGTTGAACATCAGAAATAGTCATTCTTAAAAAGTTCTCCTGTTTGGAAATGTTACAAATTATATCATCCAATGAAAGGTCTAAAGAATCATCTTTACATTGAGTATGATCTTCTTTAAAAACTTTTGGAGATCTATCCCATAATGATTCCTCCAAAACATTCCCTGGCAAGCAAGACTATTCAACATCTACTAGGATCCTGTTAGTATCATGCGGTATAATAATTTGTGATTCCTGACAATTACATATCTCAGCCTGCACCATTCGACAAAATAATAGTATTTTATATAATAGATTGCTCAATATGAGGTATCCTAAGACATTCTTGGATAATGCAGTAAGGAGATCTTCTTTAATTGATAGAAAGAAACTTCTTTTATCTGAAAAGAGTAAAACACAATTAGATATTCCACCATTGGTTCTTACTTTTAATAGAGATTTACCTAATATTAACCGGATATTGGTGAAACATTTTAACATATTACAGTCCACAGATTATTTAAAATCTATTTTTTCTGATCCACCTAAAGTTGTATATTGAAAACATAGATCACTTAGAGATATACTTGTCAAAACAAATTTTATTAGTAGTTCTGTACAGGTAAAAGGGTGTTCTCCATGTGAGGATAAAAGATGTTTTACATGTAAACATATTGTTGTGACAAAAGTGGTCTTTAGTACTAAGAATCGTAATTTTAAATGGTATATTCCTAATTATGTTACATGTAAAAGTGTTAATTTGATATATTTGATAGAGTGTAGTAGATATTTAAACCAGTATATAGGTGAGTCAGCAAATAGTTTACATGTCAGAATGACTAATCATAGATTTGACATTTTGCATAAGAATAAAGATAGACCGGTTTCAAAACATTTTAACTTACCGAATCATTCAATTGATGATTTAAAAGTAGTGATTCTTCAGGAAGGTTTTTCTTCTACAAGGGAGAGGAAACAAAAGGAGAGTTTTTTTTATTTTTAAATTCAAGACCTTAGAACCACATGGATTGAATTTAAACACTGGAACTATTACATCTCTGGGTTGCCTGGTCTCCTAAATGATTTCTATATGTGAGTTTTTTATGTGAAAATTTTCTTATATGAGGTTTTTTATGTAAAGATTGGTTATATGGATGTTTAATATCTGTGTTTAATTGGTATATAGATAAATAATTAGTTATTATAAATTATTGTAATTTGCACTAACTATAATTTTTGATTAAAATGTATAAGTATTTTAGTTTTTAATGAATATTAATGTGAGCACAGCTATTTTTGATATGTGAGCATAGTCTAATTTTTCTATGTATGCACATATGTATATTTTAATTTTTAATTTTGGATTTTTTATTTTTATATTTATTTTAATTTAAATAGAATTTAAGCTTGATTAGGAGGGAATGTAGTTTTTTTTTTTTTTGTTTGAATTTTGTCATTGATTGGGTAGATATTCTGTGTTAGATTTTGTGACCAATCAGGGGGGTTTTGTTAAATTTTTAATCTTTTACCAAATCTGTAATTTTTGATTATCGCCATTTTACTGTGTATTTTTTTTCTTTCTGATGAAAACCAGTCCTCTGGTTGAAATATAATATTATTTATTGGATTTATAAGTCTTTTTTTGTTTATATATATATAAGGGCATCTTTTGACATGCCTATTATATTGTTTTCAATCCTGATTAAGTAAATTTGGAAATTTTTTTCAGATAAGTATCAGGACTATATATATATATATTTCAGATAATACCCATTAGCCAATCCTACTAACACAGAGGCTAAAGTATCTATACATTAGCGCCACCAGTGCAAGCTATAGTAATCACTGGTTGCAAGAAGGTTTTTTTTTTTTGCATAAAATCCCTATCTAGTGCTTACTCATCCAATATCTCCAGACTAGCTTCTAGCTTGTGTCTTTTATCAGTGAGGAGCCTTGGATCTGAGAGTACTGCATCTAGAGTTTAGGATCTAATGAAACCCTCCAACAGTTACCAATTATCTTATTAGCTAACTATAAAGCTTTGAGTGGTGATACTGTACGGAGAGTTTAATCTCTGCATAAACAGCTTGTGTAAGCATAAGAAATGATGATCATGTGATGTTTAATGGTTGAAATTCATTCTTACTGACCATAAAGTATATTGTCTGTAAATGAGTATGTAGCTCAAATTCCAACCTGCACCATTCGACAATTTTTATCTAAATATGAAAGGGGGGGGGGCATTTTTCATAGTGGACTATTTAATGATTATTTTATCTTTCTGTCTTCCTTTTTTGCCTACATATGTGTATGTACCTTTTATACAAATTATATTAGTTTAATTGATTTTATATATATATATATATATTACTATCTATTAAAACTTTTTAATTTTTTTAAAATGAAAAATAATAAACTTATAATAAATATTATGTTGCCCATAATAGTTTTATTATAATTCCTTATCTTCGTTGTTGGAAATTTTTTTTAATCTGCAGTCCATAACGTATGACTTGTAAAATTATAAGAATATCTGGAATTAAGTTATCTTTCTCTAGTTTCACCAAATTACAAACCTTTTTTATGGATTCCAGCTTAAAATTAGATAAGATTTACATCGGGTTGTTTTTGACAAATTAATTCTTTTGACGTGTACTTATTGACAATCATTCCTAATTACGGTCGTACTATTTTGTGAATTTAATATATTGAAATTTTATAATTAAAAAAAAATCAATTTAAAAATATTTCGTATGTTTCTATATACAACAGAAATCAAAAACGTAATCGGTAGTGTTTAAAATAATACCTCCCATCAAAGAAAGTTATAAATGATGTTTAGATTTATATTACAAATCTGTGCACTCAATTAATTATTTTCAGTTATCCAAAAGATATTTTCTTGGCAAATTAAAAGAAATGCGTGCAGTTTAAAGACGGCTCAGATAAAAATTTAGAATACACATTTTAAAATGTATATCTTACTACATCTTAACTAGGATTTTTCAAATACCAGAGTCAACCTTTTGAATTAAATATAATTATAATATTCTTTTTTTTTTTTTAAAAAAGTTCTTTGTTTAATTCGAGCTTGATTCTATATTTAAAATATTTATTATTGAGTTTCTAAAGCCAAAATAATTATTTGAAAATTAAATTAAGCTACAGGCAAAATATAAAGCAATTCAATTTTTAATATATTATAAACAGACTTATGGGGAGGGGGGGTGATGCAGAGAGATAAAAATAAAAACGGGATTGAGGAGAGGAAAATTGGTTAAATTAGTCTTGGGGAAAATATATTATACCATTATGTAATTTGAATATATAAAATATTATTTTGTTTTTTTATGTAAACCCTTCATATTTTAATAATAAGTAATGTATTACATTATTATTTCCAGAATAATTATTCTAAAATATTATTTTTTATAATCCACTGACAAAAATATAATGCTACTGTATATTAGCCAGCCTACAATTACTGTTGACCAGCTTTCCTCCATGTATAAGATTACATAGGCAGAAGTATTGGGAGTCAATGTTAGCCCAGGGTAAAGTTTTTTTACCAGTGCTTCAAATAAACAAATTGTTTTTGTTTCTTTTTATTTTATTAAGGCCAAACTAATAATTAATAATATCATAATATAAAAATCAAAGTCAAAATTAGCTGCATAAAGCTTATAATATTTTTTTTTTTTACAAAATACATCAGCAATATTATTATATAATAAGTATATTTAATTAAATTAGAGCAACGTTAGAATAATATGATCAAAATATATTGAATTTTTTGATTAAAATCTGATACTGAATTCTTTTCGTAAATTGTAAATTATTAACTGCATTTCAATGTTTTTTTTGTTGTGAACAATACTATATTAAATATTAATTTATTACTCAACAATATGGCCCATAGTTATTACAGTCCCCTAGGAATTATGTGCCTGATGAAATCATTCACCCCATTATCCTCTTTCTTTATAAAGTTCTGTGTTAGCTGTGCACGAAAGAACCATGTGTCATCAATACACAGAATGAGAAACTTTTAAACAACATGCTACAAACTATATAAAAATGTCAAAAACAAGGAAAAAAAACAAAATCAGCAATATCTAGATTTTGCCTATGAATGAGGCATTGATTTGTTAATAATAACATCCGACATCCATAATTATTCAAGTTTTTAATCATTTCTTTGATGACTGAAGATCTTTAAAACATGTTTATACTTCAAAGTCTTATACTAAAAGTCAAATATGATATCTAATACAATAATAATTAGATAGATAGTTGTCCAAGAAGTCATGTTAGATACAGGGATCAAAATTAGCAGGTGAAGATTTGACCCAAACATCTATCACTAATCTATAAATTAATCCTACATGCATTGAAGCAAAATAAAAAATAATCATTTTATATTTAATTTAAAGTATGATGAATATGGTAGCGCTTGAGTCTGTTCTTTTAAAATGATCGTTGTTAGTATTAAATGATTTGGACTCTAGCCACAGTGTTCTTAACAGTATATGCAATAAAAGAAAGATTTATTTTTTCTTAACCTGTAATCTGATTTAAAGATTATCTTGTTTAGCTGAAATTGTTCACAACAGTTTTTTTATTAAAAAAAGTTCAGCGCGATAAAGAATAAATTCTTTTTTATTCTAAATATTGTAGAAACCTGTCGCTAGAGAGCAGATCAATTATTCATAACATTAGACACTTTAAAATAATAGAAACTAATTATATATTGGGACAATCCAGTTTCCCATAGAAATGGACTCTTGAAATCGCAATGAGCTCTGTAGAGTTTAAACTGACGTAACCAAATAAACATCTACGAAATAAATAACTTAAATACGTGAGAATTTAAATTTACATTAAAAGTTAGAGAAGATTATAATATTTAATAAATACTCATTTCAAACTAAATAAATGTGGAAAAGAAAATTGTGTTAATTGATAAATAGAATACATGACATTTGTTAAATGCACAAAACATAACATATTTAATAATTGTATTTGAGATCCTAGGAAATCCTTGTTTGCATTTATTTTCATAATTTATAATATATGAGGGATTCGAACTCAGACTTTCACACTACTCTCAACTCTCCATGTTATCTCATATTGCAGACCCACCTGATCACACACATGTTGAAAAGATAAATTAAGCACCAATATACATATTTCATGCTAAACCAGCAATCATCAGTTGGTCCAGATTACTATCTCCACACATATATACAATCAGTGCTCAACTTTATATTAAGATAGCCAATACTCATACTTTAATGGACAGGCTTCAAATTACTCCAACCCACAACTCTTCAGTCATCAATTTCATTGAAAATCTGATGATGGAATGTTCAAAGCCCACGTCAGTGCCACATATAATGATTGCATGTGAAAAATATCTATATTTTTAGATAGAAGAAAAAAAATAATTCTTTATTTATCAAATTAAAGGTAAAGATATGCCTGCAAAAAATAGAATAATAGAATATATATATATAGTAGAGTGAGGCAAAACCATGGTATTAAATAGAACAGGTAGGCAAATAGATTTTAAAATCAGCAAAGTAGCCAAACAATGGATATAGGTATGAATATTAGCAATGGAAAGAGTGTGCATATTGGGAGTGATAGATGGTGCACAGTTTAATAAAATATAAGAGAAGAGATAAATAAAAATATAAAGTAAATAGATGCTGGGACTGCCAATAATAAAAGCAAAAATATAGACAGAAAATATGGAAAGTGAGAGAACAATTGAGAAAGATATTATAGAAACTGTAGATGCACTCAGTAATATTAAACTATCAAAAAACATTAAAAGTTTGGCTTGTATGTTTTTTTTAAAAAAAGATTGAAAATGTTTATAAAATGTTCATTTTCTATTTAGCAAAATAAAGTGTTTAGGTATGTCTAATTAAAAAATCAACATTATAAGAGCAGGGCTTAATAAACAGGGGGGGAAATGTTTTTAATAGACAGAAAAGACATTATATAAAGGAATTAAGGCTGACAAATTTTTCTTTTTTGCATTCAGGTTTTGTCACTTGAAGAGGAAAAATCACATTTTTTTCTTGGATTCACAGACTCATTCTGTCATGTTACTAAAAAAAAGTATAAAACTGCATTGTCATGTAAAACCCATGTTAGGGATGTAGAGAACTGGATATAAACTATGGTAAAATTACCACAGCTTTGTCATAGCTCCCATATAGAGCTGTAAAGCTAGAAAATAATTTTTATACTAATTTTACTCTAGTTTTGAAGTAAAGCTTCTCTATGCAAATAACTTTCAACAGCATATGTTGATTGAATTCATAGTGGATTATTAAGCTTCTTGAAATTCAAACTGTCAACAGTGAAAAGATGCCTTATCTAAGAATGACTGGTAGCCAATAGTCTGAAGATGATAATGTGAAGTCTAGCCTATAGTTAGTTTTTTAAAAGTTGCCTAGCTTGTTGACATGAAGATGTATAATAACAAGAGAAATTCAAAATGATTCAACTTGAAAATTCACAAAACAAATTTAAAAAGGATATATCAGAGTAAGTTTACAAAGTGAATTAATAAACTCACCATAGTAAATTTATATATATATATAAATACTTAGTCCTAAATAGAATTTCTTTATTATACACCTGGATCTCATTTTATGCGGATTATTTTAATGTAATTTTGAAGTTTTGCAATTCACATTTCTTCTTAATATCTTTTTATGCGGGTTTTCTTTTATGCCATAAAGAAGTTCATATTTCATTATATTTATTAGATATCAAGACATTTAAATTATTAATAACTTATTTTGACTTGAAATACTTTTTTTTTCAAAAATTTAACATTATATTAGCATATAACATGAATATGACCTGAAGATGTATTTAGAATCTTAGCTTCTATGTAAATAACTTATTTATACTGTGCCAGTCAAAACATGCTTTTCCATCTAACACGAGCTGGAACTCACAAAATGTACTTCAAACCCAGTCAAGCCCGAGATTTAGGTCAGGACCCGCCTGGATTCGAACCCACTCTCCAAGCACCAGATCTAACACCCAATGGATAACATAACAATGGTAGCACACGAGATTTAATTCTTCATCCGGCCCACTAGCAAATCGGAGAAAACAATAAGACTCATGGACTTAAACATATATATATATATAAACAACTTAAATACTAGACATTCCACAGATAAAATCTAACATATTTAAATAATAGGGGCTTTACTAATGAATACTTATGGGCACTTAGTGAATTGGATTGATTTAATAATGAGACAGAAACTGATATATGATGAATTAAAATATATTTATTGACAAATTGTTGTTGGCAAATGCACACAGGCATTTCATTTATAAAGTAACATTCTCTAGACTATTTGAACAATAATTGATGTTGGCAAATAGGTTTGTGGCTATGATTTAATGGAGCTAAATATCCTGCTATACAATTAATCACTACATTAACTTATTTGTTATGTCCTTTGATAATCAGTTTGAGTGGCTCTTTTACGTAAAATCAAACCAAGTCTGGAGTGAAACTTAATACATCTGACTATAATCAATTTATATATTAACTATGGGCTTATAAAGCATCCCAGATAGCTTAAGATCGAACGGGTTTTCAAGAATGCTTCGGTTCAATGCCGAAGATTGCATATTAGGGAGGAAAGAGTTGGCTATAATGATTTTACTAATATGCTAGGCACAAGTAAAGTATAATAATAAAGTGGCTCTGCGGATGGAAGAATAGTTTTAGTGTTTTTGTGACAAACAATGGTTTACCCAATAACCGGTCATCATGCTGCTAATGGGGAACCTTTATTTGGTTTAGAGGCGGGGGACTTACATGCTAATCTGGCCCGTAGCTCAGACTTCGCTACTGCACTACCCATAAGAGAAGATGTGCTGGCAACGCCATGGCTCCATCTTATATATATATCAAAAAGAACAGCACAACAAGAAAATATTAATAAATCCCACATCCACCAAGCCAAAGGATATTATAAATTAAAGATCATATATTAAATGAACACTAGATCATCAGCTTGATCAGAAGAGCCAACTCTTCTGTAGCATGAGAAATATGATATGCTACTGACAGGAATATATAGCTACAAACTTTACTTTATCCCATTCAATCTCTATAGTTATCTATAACTACTCAACTTTTAAAAAGGAGGAAAAGTATATCTAATAAGGGACTTATGAATACTTTACTAAAAAAATATACTTATGATTGCACTCCAGGCTAGTTTAATCTTTAGTAATATAATAATTAAAGGTTGAAAAGCCACATTTTATATTAATTAATTTACTAAATGACAAAATATGAATTTGGGTTTCGAAACAGTGCACGAAATGACGCTATATAAATAATAATACGAAGATTTTAAATTTATATCTTTAAAAACATATTCTATAATTAAATGCACGCCGTTTCGAAACATAGGCACAACTAATAATAATTAAAAATAAGCAAAAGAAAAGCAAAAATATAACTGCAGTGATTAAATTATATAGCAAAACATTAATTAACACAGAAATTTACAAAAGTATTTCATATTATAGAATTTAAAGATTATTTAAAAAACAATTTAGAAAGAAGTTTCGATAATATGGTTAGCTAACCTGTTTTTGAAGAAATCATGATTGTTTTTGAAATTCACAGAGAGCTCTGCTATTTTAAATAATATAACAGTTTTATAGCTGGACTGGATAGATTCGAGCTGGAACGAAGGTGAGTTCTTTGGAGGCTTATGGCATGTTCTTATTCAGTTGCGAGACGATTTAAAATGGTGTTGGAACGACAGCAAGTCCCTTTTAGCGGCATACGGCATCTTTCATTTGGTATAAGCTTTTGGTTGTTGCTTCGGCATTTGATGGATTGAACTCGGTGTTCCATCACGGGAACGGCAGCAAAATTTTGCCTGACTTTAGCCAGACATGGTCAAATTAAACAATTTATAACTTGGATAATAATAGCTCTTCAAAAGCAAGATGGAGTATATATTCCCGCTTAAAAATAAGGCCTATTTATCCATTTCCACTAAACCTTAACACCTTTTTGGAATTTCATTAGCCTCGGGACCAATTGACTTTTAATTAAACAAAATAATATAATCCAATTTCTACAACAGATAACGTCTCCGAGGTGTTACATTTAATTACTTAAAATTATTAAAATATATAAATTATATAATTTGATTCAGTTTCATTAATTAAATTCCTTTTTAGGTGTTAAAGAATGTTAAAGCTTAGCAGAAGGAAGGTATTCTGATTTAATGATAAAGTTTTTTTTGTTGCAAACAAAAATCAATCAGTAAACTAGATTTTACTTTTTACCCGGGGTGCAGTCACTAATTGATATATTGTTTACACAAAATTCTCATTTTTAATTACAAATGGATGATTTTTATTTTTCTGAAATAAATAACTTTTAACATATTTGTTCTTACAATATTATTTGTTTATAATAAAAAAAAAGCAAATTTAAAGAAAATACTTTAGTTTCAATTATATATGTAAAACATTAAATCAGAAAACTGTTAAATATAATTTAAATAAAATGTTTTACAGGATCTTTATTTAAACTTAAATATATATATATCAGTCCAATGTTTAACTTATCCATCCACATACGAATATAATAGCGAATATAATTAAGAATTGACTGAAAATTAATAAAACATTTTATAATAAATTATGAGCATTTCTTCGCTATAACTTTATCAAACCTGTCTAATTATAGCGTGTTTTCATATGTAAATGGATGATGCAATTTAAGCGGCCATTGTATCAAAGTTTTCCCGCTCAACTTATATATAACATTTTTACATATGACATTTCTACATTTAAGATAGGTTCGAAACTAGTTCAGATGAGTAGGTCATTAGGTTGATGGTGAAACGGAAAGGGATTGGAGGTTTCCGTTTCAATACTAATGAGTAAATAATAATAATGGATTTATACTTATGTATAAAAATGTTGCAATAAATATTCAAAAATTTTAAACTTTTAAAACATATTTTGTTAGATATAATAGAAATAAATAATCTTAGATTTTTAAAATAAATAACGAAGATTTTATTGATTTTGTAAACTGAAAATAATCTTTCTAATGATAATTTATAATCTTTTTGTTTTGATTGCGATCTCATTTTTTAAATATAGAAACAAAATGTGAACATTTAAAATTTATTTCAGTAGTAAACAAAAAAAGACAAATTTATTATTTTCTGATAAGTAAAAATCAATGTCAGAAAATTCTGAAATCTGAGAGAGTTTCCTGCAGTGAACAACCTCTTAAATTCCAACGAGAGCTAAATAGTTATATGTCTGGATATTGCAAGCTTTATAAACAATTAGTAAAATCATCATCTTAAAGTTTAATCACTGATTACATTGTTGACAGAAAACTATTAACAAAGCACAAGATTGAAAATGGTGCTAATTGTACTTCCTCTTGTGATGAATCTGATTTCTTATCAGTTCACAAAAGAATGCATATTTCCAAATAGCAGTAATGATTAAAATATGTGTGAAATAATGTAAAATTAAATTCTGTAGTTAATAAAAAAAGTTTTAAAAGTTTGTCTTGTATTAATTTTTTTCAAATATTTGAAATTTTTTATTAGTCATACTTTATTTGCATATTTTTTTAATATGAATTTTAAAGTTATTTTTCCTTGTTGCTTTGCTTATATGCAATTTCTGAAAATTACAGAACCTATCACCGATTTTTCAAGATAAGTTAAGTCTATTTTTGTGCAATTTTTTTAATGTGGGTTTTCTATGGAACCTATCTACCACATAAAATGAGACCCAGATGTATTTGTAAAATACTTTAACAACATTTTATTATAAATTGTTACATTTTAATTTAAAAGTGTCAAACTTAATCTACCCACAACATTGACACCATCCACTGTAGACAAATACAAAAATGATTACCACTAATCATTTATTAAACAAGATATTGTCTCTAGCCCATATATAAACTTTAAATTTCCATTAAAGATTACTATATCTAATTTTGTAAGTAAATACTCACAAATGGAGTTGTTCACATTTATCTTTCCTATGCTTAATATCTTTTACAAATGTATTAAATAGCTTCCCCCCCACACACATTTTTTGAAATCATGTGAATAAAGATACAATAGTACATATTGATTTAATTTATTGGAATTGTATATATATATATATTTGTACCCTTTACAATTGGTACAGATAGTTAGATAGGGTTGGAAAAGTAGCTATATTAAAAAAATCAAGTTATTTTCTAGCATATAATTTTGACATTATAGTTAATAGGAGTTCAAACTCATTACATAGGGGTCTTTAAAGATGCATTAGATAGTTTGAACTCATTTTGAGATGAATTAAATAAGAAAATGATACAATGAATTGTTAAAAAGATATTATTAATTATGATTTATTATATTTAAAAGATACTACAATGACAGAATAGCTTAATTATAGCAATAAATATTTTATATTACATGTATAATGTAATTGTTTTTGTTTAAAATATTATTTAAAGATAGTAAATTTAATATTAGTTTAGAATGTGCTGAAAGTATCACATGATTAGATCTGGTTGTAAGAATATATGAGCTTTTAAGAATTAAGAAAAAAAAAACTTTAATTTTAACTGGTTAACAAAAACTTGATGCATAATATAGTGTGGCAAATATAAGTCTGGAGATAATATTTTAAAATTTATTTAAGTGTAATATTTTATTTTAAGTCAATTTCAGGTTATTTAAAATATTAAAAATTGTTTTAATAAGGATATTTAAGTTTTTAGATAAAATATTTAATATTTAATGTATTGAATAATTTGATATTTAATAATTGATGATTCATAATTATAAAACTTAATTTTAAAAATGGTATTGATGTAGTTATGTAAATAAGCAGATTTTTAGAAGCAGTATTGACCAATGAAATCATTGAATTAAGCCTAGTATAAAAAGAAAGGTTGAAGCCAGCCTAGACAGTGATTCAGCTATTCAGATTAAGACAGATTCAAATTCAGAACAAGACAGTAGTTTAGATTTTAAAGTGAAATTTAATTTGAAATTTATAACTATGATTTTTTTATATTGTGACAATAGTTATTATTATTATTATTATTATTATTATTATTATTATTATTATTATTATTATTATTATTATTATTATTATTATTATTATTATTATTATTATTATTATTATTATTATTATTATTATTATTATTATTATTATTATTATTATTTAAAAGTGTTCTAGAAATATAATTTGAATAACTATTTAATTACATTCAAATATCAGCCTTTCAAGCTAATTGTGCATGCGCTTTGCGAGTGTTAATAATAAATGAATACTTTCCTTTCCTATACAAGATACAGTATTTATGCAGGAATAAAATGAATCCACCTATTCCTACAACTCAAATGCTTGAAAGGCTGATATTTGAATGTAATACAATTGTAAACACAGCGCTATAAAAGTAAATGCTTAATAACTATTTAAATAATGGTTCACTAAAACACCAAATGTCCCTAGCAGATTATTCTTCTTAAAACTTAGTTTAGGACCACAATAATTCTATAGATCACAAGAGTAGTTACTTAAATATTGGGACAATGAACACCAAATGCCAAGGAATATTATACTAAAACAGGAATGAAGATTTATGTAAGAACTTTGAAATTTTTATGAGTAGTATGCCTGGGTGAGTGGACATTTATTTGAAATAACTATCATATTATAATGAAACTAATTTATTAAGTTAATTAAGAGGAGTCAGATATTTATTAAAAATCATTATCATAGTGTTAAATTTGAAAGAAAGAAAGTTAAACATCGGCATCTAAGTTTAAAAACAGAACATAAATATTTTTATGGTATGAGAGAATGGCTGTTTAATTTACATTTAATTTGTCTTTAAAGTAATTTAAATGGACTTATGTTTAAGAACAATATACTTAAAGACAGATTGAAGAAAATGACTTTTGAATGTATTTAATGCTTTTAAAAGGACTTGTTATTCATGAAATCAATAAATAAACTATATATTCTAAAATGATATATCTGGAATAAATGATTTATAATACATTTGATTAAAATTATATCAGCGAATAAATGCTTTGAATGATATCGCAGTCATTTACCTGAAAAAATATATGTAGCTGAAAGATACACAATTAAAAAATAAAATCTCGAATATTAAAAATAAAATGTGTTTACTTCTACATTATAAAAATGTGTCTGCTGATAAACAAATTAAATAAATAATTGATATTATACAATGTTTTTTACTAATGCTTTTGACCAATGGAGATGGAAATATTATTTGTGCTTCATTTGTTGCAATATATTTGCTATATACAATGGCTGAAAGCAAGGGGTATGTATATAGGAAAACAAATATTTTCACATAAATAGATCCTTGAATTATTATTTTATAAAGATGTTACATGCCTGGATAAAACATTCAGAAAGGACTGAAATAAACATTTTATCTTTTTAGGATGGTTAATATTCTTTTTGGATTTTATTGGATTTTATATTATTGCTTCTATATTTCTTCAAATGGTGCCGAGACAGAAGTATGATTGTGCACAAACCTTTCCACTTGTAACTAGGCAACAGGGGAAGATTCCTGACAAACATTTAACTTATGAGCAGGAAGAGAGAAAAAATATTTTCATAATTTTAAAACTTTATCATTTTTTTAATATTATATTTAACATTAATATTTAGAATATTACATTTTTTTAATCTTAAAACTAACCTGTTATTATATTTTAAATTTAGTCTTAAGGTAGACTAACTTCTACTATTATTATGTTAAATAAAAAAATGGGTATTCAGAAAATAATTTTCTGAATAAAGTAAATTACAATCATAATGGGTTTTTTTGAATGTATGGTCCAAAAAGCAGATTACCATAAATGATCTTAATAAGAGTTGAGATCATTGGTAATTTCTTTGATTATTATATTATATTTTGCTTGATAATTTTGTTTTGAAAATGATATATCTTAAGTAGTAATCTAAATTAGTATTTTATATTGCTTGAATTTAATATTAACAATTAAATGAACCATTGATAGAATTATCATTGTATGTATTTTTATAAAAGAATTGATGAATGCAGATGAATGTCTTGAGACATCCAAGGAGACATAGAAGGATATTTAAACTATTTATTTAATATGAATGCATGAATATGCATTCTTTATATAACATTGTTACATTATTAGTATATTATTTTTTATGAACATTTTCTGTTGAAATATAGAGAACGACCTAATACTGATCTCTAAATTATATAATAACAAATGAAAAAATATATAGTATTCATGTATGTTTTATCAAGATCATTTATGCTTGAAAACTTTTTAAAAAACATCTTGAAATGAATTTGGATCTTTGTTGTTTTTTTAATATTGTTGTTTTGGAAAATATTTTAGAATGCAGTTTGTATATTCTATGATGCTAAGTGAGATATTCAGTGTGGTAGATATAGGATAGTGGTCAGGAGAGTAATATTTATATGAAATCCTAGTTGTTAGGGATATGTGGAAATCTGTTGTATGTGAATTAGATTTCCATACTTTAAAGTTATTTAAATATACAGACAACATAGGGCTGTACATCATTCTCCATGGACAATTGCATTTCCTTATCTGCAATAAGTGCTATAATAAAGCCATGACTTGAATCTTGGGTGCCTGATGTATAAGAACTTATTATTATAATTTTACACTGTATTCATGATTATATTATCTTACTTGTTTGAGTGATTCTTGTTGTTATTCCATACCCTACACTTTAATCACTATCTATTACCACATGAATCATTGTAAAGGATAGTTTTATAAGTTGGTAAAGTAATGACTAAACCATTTGAAGTTGATAATTTTGTGAGAGAGCAAGATGAAGTATATAGATATTTCTTTCACAAATGATTTTGAGATGATTAATGATTGTCATAGTATATAACATAAGAGAGGGATGATTGATATTCCTACAAGTATTTGAGATTATTTAACACAAACAGATGCATATTTTAAAAATGGGAATGGTGAAAATGATATTGGATGATATGATGAATGTAAGAATCTAAAAACAAAAGAAATACAAATGTTAAGCAATATAATTTATGGATAGTTCTTTAAATTTTATTATAAATAATTTAAACTCATTTAAGTTACAAAAATTTATGAAATTATCTCTTAAGTATTTTGCATAAATAGTTAATTTTTATAGAGGGAGATATTCATATTTTTATTACAAATTTTCTGATATTCAAAGAAAGTCTTTAATATTTTTATTTATTAATATTTTATTTGTTGAATTTTAAAAAATGTATTTTAAATATAAACTTATATTGATGCATTACATCATAAGAAACATATTTTATAATAGTATAAGTGTAATATTAAGTTTTCTTAGAAATTGAGAAATTTATTGTTCCCAACATAAAATAATAGAATATTATTTTTATGAATGAGGATAATATATTGCCATTACTGTTGTAAGTTTTTAAGTATTTTATTTCTTGTATTTATTGGTAAGATTTACTGTAAATATTTTTTTAATGTTAAATAATGTCCATTCTTTTTTTAGTTTTATAAATATTTTTTTTTTATATTAAGTTATACATTTATTGTAATAGTATAATATTGTTAATTTATAAATAAATTTGCTAACTGTTTTGAAAGTGGGATATTTATCTGCATGTTATTTACTTGATTTTTCATTCTACATGCATGATACACAGAAATTAATAATTTGAAATATTACTTATTTGGCACATGATCCATAAACATTGCTTATATATTATTTCTATTATATCTGATTGAGTAACAAGGTATATTATTATTATTATTATTATTATTATTATTATTATTATTATTATTATTATTATTATTATTATTATTATTATTATTATTATTATTATTATTATTATTATTATTATTATTATTATTATTATTATTCACCACCAGGGGATTTTGATAATGATGGATTATATCTTAAGCTTTGTATATCTAAAATTTGTTATTTTGTTGGAAGAAAATATGAAATAATTTTTTATAACTTTATTTGTAAGTATATAATTTATCATTGGATTCATTTTATTTTACTTGGATTGCTCTAATTTTAAAATTATGGGACCTTATAGGAAAGTGTGTCCTTTGTGTAATGATTTAATTTACAGAAGCCAAAAAAGTGTTAAATGCTCAATGGATTGTTCTTTTAAATTTCATATTGATTGTTTGATATCTAATAATATGGATATTCTTAGAAATAATGGCCAGGATAATTTTGTATGTCCAGCTCATTTAGAAATATGTGAAAGTCTACAAGCATCTAATATAACTTCTAGAAATTCAGATATAGAATGACTGTCTGTGGAAAATGTTTGACTGAAATTAATGCTGATGAATTAAAAATTGTTTGCGGAAAAATGTAATAGGTCTTTTCATTTAAAGTGTATGCAGCTAGAAACTATAGATTTAAATTTATTAGTTGATAAAGATTTTAATAATTTTGTGTGTGTTGATTGTCAAGATTTTATTCAGGAGGAAATATTTCTTGTTATGAAACAATGTTAAATGAGAGTGCTCCCCCCTCTGGGCAAGAAAATAGCCATGCTTGTAATCATTGTTGCAGAACTTTACAGGAGCAGATATCTGTTTTATTGTCCACTATAACTGATTTAGCTAAAAAGATTGATTTTCTCGCTAGTGAGAATCAAAATTTGAAAACTATTACTGTTAATAAAGATTTTAAAGTAGTCGAAAAAATTTCTGGAGATAATATACCATTAGTTTCTAAAAACAATAAATTTTCTAAAGTAGACAGAGAATGTTGTATAATTAATGATAAAACTTTTGCTTCCCCCACTTCTGAAGACAAAGGAAGTCAAAGTAAATTTCTATTTTTACTTCTGGCCCACACATCCTGAAACTAAATTCACTGGGCTACTTTCACTACTCCATAGCCCAAACACCAGGATCCGGAGTGGCCATACTAATTATCTCCCATAACCTTCTTCAAAATACTATACATAGACAACCACTGTCTCATAGCCATCCTTCAATACAACAATTGTACCATCAACTTATGCAACATATACATGACAAAGGCTCCTGACAACATCCACAGAATTATTCACACAATAAATGTGACACTTTGAACCAACCCATTCCCTTCCATCTTGATAAGAGACTTCAACCCCTCCTATGAAACCTTCCAGTCTGATTACCTCCCATTGATCAGTCTACAGCTAATGAGTGTACGAAACCTGCTCCCTGAGACAGCGTTTTCATTCTACACAACTAAATATAAGTCCCTCATCAACTTAATGTTTTTATCACCAAATTTACTGCCTACCACTCAAGCCAGACTCTGACCAGTGGTTTTTTCAGATCACCTGTTACAAGAGATAAAACTCCAGTTTTCCTCCAGCTCTCCAGATCCAAACAACTACCAAAAAACAATGACTCATAACCAGGGAAACTACACCAGCCTGCCTGTTCTCAGAAGCCTACATACAATTCCATCGAACAAACATACTCTCCAGGCCAATCACAGAGGTATGGCCTCTATTCACAAAAACGCTATAGAAACTAATAACCACCTACTCCTTCTGAAGACCAGAACATTAGAAACCTTTAAACAGCTTAGACAACATTGCAGACACCCTTAAGCACCTAACACTGGAAGGACAAAACATAGAAACAATCTTACAACTAAAGACTAAATATAGGACCACCCAAAAGATTCTAGCAGAACACATAGCAGGAAAAAGGGCATGGAGCTACCTGGTACATCAACACTGCTGGACCAGAGGATACATCAGATGAGCCTTGGGATCAGGAAAGAATAGAAAAGGCCCAACTGACATCACCATTGAAGATAAACAATACATTGGCCCTGCACTGCTAGGTAAACTCCAAGAACATTTCAAAAAAAAAGTTTCAAAACCACATCACACCCAGTGACAGAAAAACTTTCAAAATAAATCCAGACAACTCTCATGACATTACCCATGCTACAATCCAAAAAAAATTAAATGCGATGCCAGACAAAATACATCCTGGCCTACATGGCATCCCGAAGTTTATTCTACTCCACCTGAACAAATACACTATCCCAATCATAAAGGAAATGATTGATCTACTCAGCAGTGGGACTTGCCATCTTGATTTTCTATACCCCATCGCAATGGTGCCACTACTTAAAAAGAGTGATGCCACAACTGAACTACAAAACCTAAGGCCTATCTCAATGATCCCACTCATGATCAAGATAATTGAGTCTATAATCAAAGACAAAATGCAAGACAATGTCCTCAAGCACATCTCAAAATACCAGTTCACCAAGAAGAGTGCAGCCACATCAGATGCAATAAGCCGCCTCTGTCTAGTAATAGACCAAGTGTGCACAAAAAGAAGGTCCAAGCCAGTTGCCATTCAACTCGACATCGCAGGGGCATTTGACTCAGTATGCATTGATGTGCTAATTAAAACACTTGAACAATACCAAGTACCTCAACCTCTTCTACAAATCATAGAGAACCTTTTAAACAACCGGGGAATTTTTCTCATGCTAGATGGATGCATAGCTCCAGGATTCAAACCAAGTTTATCCACCCCACAGGGATCCCCATTGAGCACGCTGTTATTCACAGCTTACATAAACCCTCTCCTACTCCAAATAGAAAACACACTTCCAGGCATCCAAGTAGATTACATCAATGAAAACATAAACCACATTTCCTACATGGACGATGTTGTCATCTTTCTTCCCTCCATCGATCACCTTAACAATCTAGTAAACATACTTGACAGTCACACAACAATGCATGGCCTCACATTCAACAGCAAGAAGTCAGCAATATGTTCATTACTCACAGGAAAACAAATTCCAGCCATGTTCAATGCCCAACCACAGAAGTTCTTGGGATTCCCTGTAGCAAAGTCCTACTCACTCATGAGACAGGAAATGCAAAACTCACTGCTGAAAAAAACACAAACCACAATAGCATCAATATCAAAAAATTACTTGTCCCTCTTTGGAAAGGTCACATTACTGAATGCCATCCTGCTTCCCAAAATAATATACTACCTTACTGGATTCAACCCCACCAAAGGATTCATAAATAAAATAAACTCTGCATGTACCAAACTTTGCTGGGGAGGAAAAGTCACAGCCATCAGTATCAAGACAATGCATCACCCCAGAAGAGAGAATGGTCTCTCACTCCACTCCATTGAAACAATCAACCTACAAAGAACCCACAATGTGCTTCACAGACTTTTTAAGGACAACAATACCATTAAATGCCCACTACCTGTTGAGCCCACAGACAGGCCACCACCCTCTAAACAAAACAACTGGCTTCTACAATCAGCGACTCTAATCCTGAACCAACTTTCAGCCAATGCAAGCTTATTCACATGCAAACTCACATATTGGGAGATCTTCAATATTACACACCACAAGAGTTCCACTATCTCTGCCTTCCTCCATATTTCCAACCAAAGACTCATCAAACTAACAAAACACTGGCACCTTTCCACAAAGTAGGTTGACTTCCTCATTAAAGTAAATCTGGAAGCCCTTCCCACAAATGCCTTTCTCTTCTATAAGAGAGGTTTCAAAAATCTAGCAAGCACATGCTCACTCTGCCAGAGAGAAGATGAAACCACCAACCACATGCTAACAAACTGCCCATGTCTACAAAAACTCCAATCAGCATTATGGAACCGATTCAAGAACCAAACCCACAACTCTTTGCCTCTGACCAATGTGATAGATCAAGGAACTTATGCACAGCTTAGACTGGCAACATTTGTGAACTTTACAATCTGGTCACTTTGGTGTATGCTGGTCATAAGCAAGTCTGAATACCCGAACATTGAGACAGCCTTATATCAAATGCTGAATAAAATTTGCAAAACAGACTTTTCCACAGCCTACCTTAACATTGCAGAAAACACATGGGCCCTAGTTGATCTACCCAGTGAAGAAATGCTCCAAGATTACTCCTGAACACAATACCACAGAACTTTATAACACATGCATATAAATCATTGTAATAACCTGTATAATCCATAGTAACAATATGTAAAACCAATGTAACCATTGTATATTTCCTCAATAAAGTTGAAAGAGAAGGTGTGAATGAAAGTCTGAAAAGTGAAGACATTAAAAAAATAAAAATTAGGAAAAGTTTGCCTTTGCAAAATGAATCAAATAAAGGAAAAATTGGGAAAAGTGTGGCTTCTATGGAACCAGGGAAAATAATTGCAGAAAATTCATGTCATCAACAATCTAATTTTGAAAGGGGAAATATTATTTCTAATAATGGTGTTAAAAGTGGAGGGTCTAACTGTAGAAAATAATAATGTTAAAACAGAATATTTTAAAAATACAAAAGTTAATAGCAGCGGTCTTCATTTAAAAAAAGACATTGATTTAGAAAACTTTGAATTGGTTACTCATAAAAAAAGAAATGCAAAATATAATGCGTTTAACAAAAATGCTATAATAGGAAATCTTGCTGATACACGATTAAAAGCTATTCCTGTTAAACAAAAATATAAAAGATTCTTTTTGTCTAGAGTGAATCTAGAAGTTACATCAAAAGATGTGATTGCTTATATAACAGGAAAGTTAGATACAACTGAGGTATGTCATAAGTTTATACCTGCAAATAAATTTTATTCCTTATTTTATATTTCTGTCAAAGAAAATGATATGAGTGAAATAATTAATTCAAATTTTTGGGCATCAGGCATTTATATTTTTTTTATATATATATATATATATATATATATATATATATATATATATATATATATATATATATATATATATATATATATATATATATATATATATATATATATATATATATATATTCATTTTATGGGAAACTAAATAAAGATTTAATTGTTAATGAACAAATAAAGGATCAGGTAGTTGATGATAATATTGGTAATGTATAATGGATTATTGCATTTATAAAGATTGTAAAAAAATATATAAAAATTCATTACATAATAATGGTAATAAGAATTAATAAAAGTAACATTTTCTGTTGTTATATGCAAAATGTCAGAGGGTTAAAAACTAAGTGTCAGTTATTGAAACATGCTGTTCTTGCAGAAGAATATGATCTAATAGCCTTGACGGAAACATGGTTGAATGATCAATTTGTTGCTGATCAGATTGTGGATCATAGATATTTACTATATAGACACGATCGTGTAAACTCTAAGCTTTCAAGAGGTGGATGTGTTTTATTGGCATTTAAAAACAACATTGTAACAAAGTAAGTAAATATAGAACTGAATTTTGTTGATTCTATTTGGATTGAAATGATATTAGGATCTCAATTGTTTTTGGTTGGGAATATATATATTCCTCCTTATATTAATATAATTGAACTAAATAATGATTTGGAGAAATTGAAAAAAATATTTACTTAATTATAAGCACAATATTTTGATCTGTGGTGACTTTAATGCACGATATGTAATGACAGCAGATGAAATAACTGGATTATGCAGTAATGAAATAAATAAAGGACAAAGAATTATAGAATTTATGAATATAACTGGTGTAGTGCAAAGAAATCAGTTAAAAAATAATAATGGATGTGTTCTAGATTTTATATTAATTAACTTTAGTGACATAGATGTGAGGCATAGTGTACAGCCATTATTGAAGGAAGACTCTCATCATCCAGCAATTGAGTTTTTTGTTTATGTCAAACACATATCATTAAATAAGGGTATGATAACTTCAAATAGATATTATAAACTTGATGATTATTATAATTTATATTGTGACATCAAGTATGCTAATTGGGACCAAATATATTGTTCCTCAAATGTAAATGAGGCAGTACATCTGTTTTAAAAAATTATGCAAAACATTTTAAACAATAGAATACCATTATGCTATAAATCATCTAAAAAATATCCTCCTTGGTTCTCTAAGAAATTGATTTGTATTTACAAAAGAAAACATAAGCATCATAAGTTGTTTAAGAAATCAGGATCAGTAATATGTTATAATAACTTTATAAATTTTAGAAGATTATTTAAAACCATAGAAAAAATTGATTTCAAAAGATATATTGAGAAACTAAAGGACAACATAAAGTGCAATTCAAATTACTTTTGGTCATTTATTAAAAAGCAATCGGTGTAAAAAACAAATGTCAATTGACAATGGGAGTTTTACAGCTGATGATTTTGCCAACTACTTCTCATCATGTACAGAGAAAAATGGTCCATCTAAACCATATATAGTTAAATATGCTTTTAAAAGTAATGATTTGATAGTTATTGGTGCATTAAATTAGAATGACATTTTATTAGCAATAAAACAGCTTAAAAATAAAAAAAGTTGTGGATATGATATGCTACCTGTTTTTATTTATAAAGGATGTGCTGAACTGCTAGCTCCAATTCTTTGTTATATTTTTAATCTCTCTTTACAGCAGGGTATTTTTCCTGATTCTTGGAAAGTTGCAAAAGTTATACCAATACCAAAAGTCAAATCAAATGATGTTAGTAATTATAGACCTATTTCATTATTATGTATAGCTGGAAAAATCTTTGAAAAATGTGTGTATAATAAGATAATAGATAAAGTATATAAATCTTTATCTAAAACACAACATGGTTTTATCCCAGGTAGATCTGTTGAGACTAATTTGATACATATTCAAGATGCTATTGCAAATGCAATTGATAACAAGTTACAGCTAGATGTGATTTATTTTGATTTAAGCAAAGCATTTGACCAAGTAGATCATTCTAGATTGATTAGTAAGTTGCACATGATTGGTTTTAGTTGTGAACTTTTGCAGTGGTTTGTATCTTTTGTCTCAAATAGACCTAATTTTGTATCTTTTAGGTCTGCTAAGTCATACACATATTTTAGTAATATTGGAGTGCCTCAAGGAAGTATAATTGGACATTGCTTTTTTCAGTTTATTCTTTGGATATAGAGCAGTGTGTAAGTGGTTCTGACATTCTCTGCTTTGCAGATGATATTAAACTATATAAAACTATTAAGAATTTTGATGATCAGAAGATTTTGCAGTCTGATATCAAAAAATTTCAGGATTGGTGTGTGGGAAACTATATGGAAATTAACATTGGAAAAAGTTGTGTCATATCGTTTTCTAAAAAATCATCTACAAGTCTGTTTAATTATACACTAAACTCAAAAAGTATTTTAAGAAAAGAAGATCATAAAGATTTAGGTATTATTTTTAATAATAATGGAACATTTAATAATAATATTCAAAATATTATTACAAAAAGTTATAAAATAATGGGTTTAATTCTCAGAAACTGTAAAATATTTACGAGAAATACATGTGTGTATTTGTTTCATACATTGGTCCTACCTAATTTAAATTATGGATCTTTGATCTGGAACTCAATTAAATAATAGATTAGTACTGGAAAAGGTTTATAAAAAAATTTTCAGATACATTAAATCAGAAATAATATGTGACAACAATGCACTCTACAAAAGACGAATCTATACTGATATGAAGTATTTAAAAAAAATTATGCGGACTTATTTAACACGATTTTGAAGTTACGTGATTCATGTTTCACCGGAAGTCGAACTTTCACGCACTTACATTATATTGAAAGTAATAGCAGATTATTGGAATTCGACTTTCATCTTAGTAATTTCAATATTTTCAGTGCTTTATAATAGTAAGATTTTATGCAATAATGAAATTAAAATCATGATTTCCATATTTTATGTATACACACATTAAATTTTACAAGATTATAATGTAAATTTGTTCAAACATTGTGCGTGTTAATTTTGCATTTTAAATCACATTGTTTTTGCTTTTTAAAAAAGAACGTTTAATCAATTATTAATCATTTAGTGTCCACAAGTTTATTTTTAAAAGGTGAGTAATAGCAGTGAAACGAAATTTGATTTTTAAATGGAATCGAAAATTAAAAAATTAAAGACAAAAATAAAAGTTTAGATACAGAAGAAAATGTACAAAAAGATAATGAAACAGAAGTGGAACCTGTTCCTTTCACTTCCAAAATGATTCAAGAAGGTCTTCAACTTTCTAATCAGTTGGCAAATTATTTTCTTACTAATAACACTAATCACGAACGTGCTCTTAAATTCCAACAAGAGCTAAATGGTTGTATGTCTGGATATCGTGAGCTTCATAAACAATTAATAAAATCATCATCTCAAAGATTAATTACTAATTATGTTGTCACTAGAAAACCATTAAAACAACAACATGAGAGTGAAGTTGGCACTAGTTATAGTTCCTCTTATGAAGAATCTTTACAAACAAACCTGTTTATCGGCAAATAGCGTTAATAATTAAAACGTGTATAAAAAATGTAAATTACTATACTGTAAATTATGCATAAAAATTTATTATTTTGAATAAAATTAAATATTATAGTTAAAAAAAGTTTGTCTTGCATCAATTTTTTTCAAATTTGAAATTTTTTATTAGTCATATTTTATTTCCTTATTTTTTTTTTTTTTGCGCGAATTTTAAAGTAATTTTACGTTGGTGCTTTGCTTTTATGCGAATTTTGAAAAATCACAGACTGCATCCCCCCTTTTTCAATGTAAGTTACATCTATTTTTGCATGATTTTGTTTGCGCATGTTTCTGAGGAACCTATCTATCGCATAACACGAGACCCAGGTATATATATATATCACTCACAGGTGATGAAAATTTACAATTTACTAAGTTACATTTTCATGAGACTTATTATTACATTACAAATTGGTTTAATATGCTCATGATAATCTATGCCTAGTTTATGTTGGACTTAGATTTGCTTTAGGCAGCTAGCAGAAGTGATTATCATTATTTATAAAGAATATTTTATTAAACGCATATTATTTAACATATTCTCTATGTAGCTTATATGCCTACAAAATTAGATTTTGTTTCAGATCAATGCTGAAATGTAAATTATTATGGTAGGATGAACTGATGATAGGCAGTCAGATTTTAGATACTAAGGCACTTACAAAGTATACAATCTGAGTCTGTGCATCTCGAATGTGTGCTTACTCACAGGATTTGTACCAAGTACCGGTTCCCTTCTACCATACCCATTGCTGTGAAAGAGACCTTTTAGTCCAGGTGATTAAACAACTAATAAAATAACATGGATCCTCATGCTCATCTTGAATATAAAGAATGGGGTAGCCCTTAATATGCCCATCTAAAGAATATAGTTGTCCAAACTAAGAGTAATGGGGTGGCCCTTAAAACCTATGCCCATTGGAATATGATATACAGCAACAAGTATATATGCAAATGCATTTCCTAAGGACATATTCATCCTGCTAACTACATCATTATATAATAAAATTATGATGCAAAACAATAGTTTACTTCCATGAAACTACCATAAATCAGTTCATAATCTAGCATCTATAACTATGCTATTAAAGAAAACTTATGAATCTAATTTACTAAGCCATCTATATAGGCATTTATATAACTCTAAGGAGGATTACAGCATATTTTGGATAATTACAATATTAAATTCTAGCTTTATGCTGTATTTCATCACTTCAGCTAAATATTAATCAAATATTTCATTTAAAGCAAACTTATCTTAAAGCGTTTATAAGCTTTTAATTATATATCTTAAATAAGATTTATTTTATCCATTTCAGAAGGGAGTTTCATTTGTGCGTTAATAAATGTGAAATTATATACAGTGTGAGAATATCTAATCACTTCTCACTAGTCATTTAAATACGAGTAAATTCCATTGTGAACAAACACAGCATAAACAAATACATAATTGAAAAGAAAATAATATTGGCATAGATTTAACTAAAAGAAACATAAATTTAGAAATAAGATTTCACGGAAGTGAAATCTGAAATTTGGCTTTATTTGCTTAGTTTAAAAGGGAATGGAATAAAATAGCCTAAATTAGAATTAACTCAGTATAATATCAGTTTAATTCATTTACAAAATTATTAATAAAAGCAAATATATTATTAGGTTAAATTATGCAAAATAAGTTGGGAACATATTTAAGATCAGTTAAAATAAATCAGTTAGAATCAGGCAAGATTTATAATTTAAATAAAAGAAAATAAAAGTTACATTTTAACTTTATGAATTGAAATTTAGAAATTGAGAATACATTAAATTATTCTGGCCATTGATAATAAATTTAGCTAGATTTAGGAGTTATGGAGTATAGTTTAAAAGTTAATTTTAGATTGATGGAGACCTGTTACTGCTATAACTTTTCTGCTATGGCAAGGTGGCTTGGTCTTGAGTGCTTTCTTTAGTTGGCATTGGCTTTTGATTCATCTTTCTCTGCATCCTGTAAACCATCCTTCTGGGCTTGAAAGCAAAGAATTGCCCTTACCCCATTATCATCATTATTCACACTTTTTCCAAAAATTTTGCAAGGTAAGAAAGAGTAAGCTTGAGTGTCCGAGTGTTCCAAAGATGGCTGCAATAAGGTTATATACCAGCTCACTCCTCTCTCCCCTTTCTTAGTTTTCATTGATAGTTTCAGATCTGTTTTTCTAACTAACTCGTTATATTCTTGGAAATCTGGGATTCCTGCTGTTATCGATTTTCTTTTACAGGTGGAACCTTCGATCTTGACCAAGTTAATTTATTCATATTTGCTTTTAAAATCTATTTTTACTCTTAAAATTTTAAGTAGGTCAGAATACAGCGAGAAGGATTAATTTTATTAAATTACCTTTTTCGAAAAACAAATCTAAAACTCTGTAAACAATTTTATTATATATGTAATGCATTTACATAATTTAATGCTATATGCAGAAATATTATAATTTCTAATATTAATTTTAGAATAATGTTCTAAATAAAGAATTTTTCTAATGTTTTAATCCTATAACATTATTTCCTTCCATATATGTAGGTTCGGGTTACATGTACATAGCATGTTTACATTTATTTAACTCACCAGCAATATATATATATATATGTGTGTGTATCTACTGATTTCTTATATATATATATATTGTGCCCTTTTCTATAGGTCAATGATGGTTATAAATGGTCAATTACTAAAAAAAATTTTAAAATTAATATTATATAGTATTTAAAATTATAGACTATATTAAGCAGTAAAAAATTAATATGATATATTTAATAATAAGTATTGTGATGGTGAGAATTGTATCTAATTCTATATTTTTCTAAATTGTTTTTCAAAATTTTACATAATTATTTTATATAATATAAGTAGCAAATTTATTAAGACAGATAAAATTAGACTAAACACCGGAAATGTGACTGTCTGAAATATTCTATGTATAAGCACCAGTTTAAATTAATACTAATAATTAAAATATTTAAATAGTATATTATAGAAGTGGATGGAATTGTCACACATCATAATAAAAATAAGTAGTCTACACCTTTATTAATTATTGTTTCAAAATTGTTTTAAAGGTAGTTAAATTGTAATAGATAATAATTGATTTAAAAATAATAATGAGTTAACATTTAAGTCTATTACATCATGATTTTAAAACTTTAGAAATTGTTTATAAATCCAAGTAGGGATTGACCAATAAAAAATAGATTTTGGCAGACAACCAAAATCGCACCAACTAAATGTATAAACAAAAAGAGAACAAAAATGTGTTGACTCCAGAGCAGAGGTAAAATTTTAGGCTCTCTAAAATTTTTTTTGTTTTTCAATTTATTAGTCTATTTTATTATAATTTTAATAATATCTTTGAAAGAAACCAACTGACAATTTAAAAAATCATCCGAAAAGAATCTTAGAATAAAATTTAAAAAAAAAAAGTTTTTCATAGTAATGTTTCACTAACTTTACAGTAACCTGCCAGTGGATTCTATCGAAATATAATCGGAGTTTTCAATAGAAAATTGATAGATTCTTAAAACCAAGTTGTAAATTTTATAATGTTCCAAATATGTTAATATTATTCGTTGATATAGTTTATATAGCGTATCACTATAAAAGCTGCTTTCGTGCATATAAAATCAATGAAAGGACATTGTGCGCAAAGTTAATGAAGATAATGGAAAATAAAAATAAGTATTATTCGTATAAGAATAAATGGACAAAAGGAATTGTAATATTGAAATAGTTTGAATTGCTTTCTTTAAGATGATTTGAGAAAATACTTAGAAAAATAGTTAAAGATCGGAAGTAGTGGATATAAAATAATAATGAATGAAAGTGAAGTTTACCAAGGAAAACACTTGCCTAAAGAAAAAAAAAAAAATTTTACAGAAGAGAAATATAAAATATTGGATCCATGGAAAACGCAATTGGTACTGTAATTATTAAATAATTGTAGTTTAACTAGAAATAAAGATGCATCAACGCACCGAGGTAATATTCACCAGAACATTAAAAAGCTTTGTGGGATAACTAAATAAAATGTTTTCTAATAATTTTGGATTAAACACTAAAACTAAAGATCGTCTAAACAGTTTATTAAATGAACTAATTTATTTAAAACTTTAATAAGCATAAAGGAGAACATTCGGACAAAAGAAGAAATAATAAATATTATGGGACTAACCAAGATTTACCATCAGAAAAATATGTGATTATGGTTTGAATTATTTTCTTTACTAATCTAAGTTAAACATTAAGTTTTAGATAGCGATAGGGAAAACAAAAATACATTAATTCGTGATATAACATTATATGAAATAATATGTTTGATTTTTAATTTTAAAATAAAAATTGTATGTATGTGGAAATTTGTATATTTGTGATGCTTGAAGAGGAAGAAGCCTACTACGAACTCTGATAGGAAGATAAAGATTGTTTTTGTTGACATTTATAATTATTAATGATATATAATGTATGTTTTATTTATTTAGATCAGCTGAGAATCGAATGAATGTAGCGCAAAAGTTTATTGTTATTATTGTTGTAAAATGCATTTGAAAACAACACTCTAAAACACTTTGAGATGTGATTAGATTTTTTAAAAAATATGCATACGATAATCATTTTATATGTTATTAAAATAGTTCAATATAACCGATGGTTATGTGATATTTTCTGTTAATTTTCCGATTGGGATATTTAAATGTTATTTTAACAAAACATAGATGTTGAACCTACAGTGTAATAAAGCAAGACAAATTGTTCTTATGGAATAGGGAAATGTTTTATATTAGCGAATTTTGTTTATTGTTTTAAAAGGTAGTTAGTATTTTATCGATGTTGGATACAGTAAAAATCTCGAGAGATAGTTTGGGTAGTGACTTGGTAGTACGTGGTGATTCAGAAACCAGGAGGATGTATTAAAAACTAGGATGCTACAGGGAATGAAATAATAGGTAGTTTTAGAGGTTAATCAGCGTAGTTAACAAAGCCCTACGACTGGTACACATGTTGTCTTGGGCAGTGGTATTTTATATATTTCTTGTGAGTCGTACTAGATGTTTGGTAAAGCTGAGTAAATAGCTGCCACATCATGCTTATCGCCAAGGTTATTAGACAATGAATGTCGGACCTATTCACACTGTTCCATACATTTTTGAAGTATATTGCGGATAAGTTATCTATCTATCTTCCCGATATCCTATACATCTTTCGCTATCTTTATCTGTATTTCTTGCAACTACATCGTTATATGATAAGTCTATTAAAAAGGAAACAATAGATAGTTTAGAATGTATGCCATGCTATTGTTTGGAATAAGAATAGTTAAGTATTAACGAAGAGTAGATTATGATTATTGAAAGAAAGATGCAGATATCCTAAGAAGGGAAGAAGTTAGAGAATTATTTTAATTTTTTTTAAGAAATGAACTATAATTTTATAAAAGTATATCCAAATAGAAATATACAAAAATATTAAATATAATTTCACGTTTTCTTATTGTTGATTATATTTTAAAAAATATAAGTATTGCATATTTAAAAAATACAATAACATTCGATAATTATAGTATATGTGAAACTGTAACAGGTGATAATTAAACCCGTGTTATAGTATTATACAGATTATACATGAGTATGGTTTATGGAATAAATGTATTATAGTTTACAAGCATTGGAGAACAAACGTTAAAAGTAATAATAATATTTGAATAATATGTGGAGTGACTTATATAAAGTTACAAGGAAATGTAATTTTCTTTTAAAAACCATATTGATTGTAAAATTATGATGTTATGAATGATGTTTATCCACATAGATAATTTATAATACAGTAACTTTAATATTAAAAGGTAAAGAATGGTGTTACCCATAAAATAGTTAAAATAAGTGATATGATAAACCTAATGAGAAATAAATAAATAACTTTTAAAAGGCATAATAAGTTTAATTAACGATAAAAGAAATATAAATGTGTATAATCCAGCTATTGTAGTGTAAAGAAAAATGAGGATATCCCTTGTAAATAGATGTAAATGGATTTGTTTGTTTTATTTATTTTTTATTGATGTTAATAAAATTTTAAAATTTGTTTATTAAAACTTGTGTCTGAGTTTTGTTTTCTCTACATCATTGCATGAATTCACAGGGTATGTTCACAACCATTAAACTAAGTATATGATTGTTTGCACAAAAGATAAATAGAGAAGTATGTTTAATCTTAAATATTTATTGATGTTCTTGTAATTAAATAATTATAAAATTGCATTGCGTTACTGGTCGTCAATCCATTATCCTAATATTTTGCTAAATTATATGCTATTAGTTGCCACTTACTTTATTTATCAGATTATCTAAACACTGCCACTTATTAATTTATTTTATTACTTAAAGATAAAAAAAGGGATATTAGATTATTAACTAATTTATTACGGTTATAAATTTGCGATGAAAGAAAGCTGTACTAGTTGGATTAGGCAATAAAGATTGTGATTATTATTGTTTTATTATTAATCTAATTTCAGAGTAGTAGATTATGACATAAAATCCCTTATCATATTTTGCTACCATATGTTATTAACATGCGAATAAATTTAAGAACCTGAGATTATTTCATTTAAGCTAGATGATTACTATTATTGTTATTATAGATAAAAGATTAATACTTTAATTGTTAACTGAGTCTTAGTGATTAGAAGTTGCGGAAGTCATAAGAATGCTATGTAGTTATTATGTGTAATAGTAGTATAAGGGGGATAGTGTTCTTATGCCATTGAGGTGGTATCCTGTGGGATATTGTCTCAATGTAATCTACCTTGTCACCCGTATTTCCACTTCTAGTCTCATGAATTCCTGAATATTTATTTGAGTTAGTTTAAAACAGAACCTAAGTTAATTTTAAGAAACTTGAGCTAGTAAAGCATTTAGTTGAATATTTCATTAATTATTAGAGCTAGAACCCGGTTAGGTGATTTTCACTATATTATATTTATTTTGGGGGAAGTGGAGATGCGGGAGCGGGGCAGTTAGATTGGCCTGAGGTGTAGTGGAGCTACACACGATAATGAAAGGGTAGAATATATATATATATATATATATGCATACGCTTTCTCTGTATGCTAAAATATAAACATACATACATAACTAATATAATTAGAACTAAAATTAGCATAATATATGAGGATTTGGGTATAGGTATACATAAATAAATACTACTATAATATATAGTAGGTGAAACAGAAAGATAGGCAGATCTGACTGTTTCAAAGCATTGGATCAAGGTATAGATCCAGAATATTGTCATATTTTAAAGAATATTTTGGGAAAGTCAACATTGAGAAGGGTGTAAGACAGGGTGACTCCATATCTCCAAAACTTTTTACAGCAGTGTTGCAAGAAGTATTTTGTGGATTAAAATGGGAAGCTACAGGAGTGAAAGTAAATGGAGATTTTTTTAAGTCATTTAGAATTTGCAGATGATGTAGTTGTTTTTGAAAATGCAGGAAATGTTACAGGAGTTATCAGATGAAAGTAGGACTAAAGAAAAATGTTAGAAAGACTAAAGTAAGGTTTAATCAATTTTTTCAAAATATGAAAATAAAGATTGATTACGATGAGTTAAAAGAAGTTAACAGTTACAAATACCTTGGTCAGATTATTAATACAGATGGAAACATAATGGATGAAATTAATCATAGAATCAAACTTGGTTGGAGTGATTTTGGTAGAAATAACTTGATACTAAAAGGAAATATGCCTGTGTGTTTGAAAAGGAAGGTTTTTAATAAATGTGTTTTACCAGTTCTTACTTATGGATCTGAGACTTGGACACTTAACTGAAGAGCAATACAGAAATGTCAGAACACTCAAAGAAGTATGGAGATGCAGGTTGGGAGGTACAAGAAGAGCTTGAAAATGCAATATATGGGGTAAAAGAACAAACAGGTGTTACTGACCTCATTGAAAAAATTAAAAGCCATTTGGGCTGGACATATTGTGAGAAGAGATGATAATAAATGGACAATTGAAATCTTAAGCTGGATTCCAAGAGATTGCAAAAGACCCAGAAAGAGACCGCATGTGAGAGGGATGGATAAAATAAGAAAGTGTGCAGGGGTGATGTGGAGAAGAGAAGCTAAAGATCAGAGAAGATGGATTGAACTTGGAGATACCTTCATTTTGCAGTGGATTGATGATGATTGATTGAGATAAATTTCAAATCATTTTTTATTAGTAAATGAAAAAAGTATCTTTTCAGAAATTTGGATTGTTTTTCTTTCTGTGACTTTAAAAAAGGGAAGAGAACTAGCTATTATATTATGACTAAATTTATAAACACCATGTAATCTACTTTTTATTGTCAGATGATTTTTTTTTTGGCCAACTATTATTTTCTTAATTTGGGAGGGGGGATGAACTTTGATTTCTTTTTGCAATTTTTAATTGGATTTTTAAGAAAGAAGAGAAGTATGGGAGGGGAGGAATCTAAAACTTCTTACTTTCATTTTTTATTGATAATTCTTTTGATTTTTTTTTTTTTTGATTTTTTTTTTTGCTAATTTATCTTTCTCATTGAGTTTTGGGAAAAGAGTAGAGAGACATTTGGAATTTGTATTAATATTTTTTTATCATTAGTAAAAAATTTACATTTTCTTTTTTAAAATCTAAATTTAAATTATTGTACATGTATAAAATATGATAACCAGAGTAGAAAAAATTTCAAAAAATATTGAACATTAATACTATTTTGCTAAGTGCTTTCAGTACTGGGTATCAGAATCATGGTGACATTCTTGTATGTGGCACCGAAAGCACTTGGCAAAATACTATTAGTGGTTAATATTTTTTGAATTTTTTCTACTCTGGTTGTCACATTTTATACATGTACAATAATTTACATTATTTGACAGAATTTATTGTGTTATTTATTTAAAATCTTAGATTTTTAAATAGATTTGGTAGTCACATATTTATCTTGCTATGATGTCATTATGCTCATCATTGTTTTTGCTGGTAAGCATCGTCAAAAGATTACATGAATGTTGTCATGGCAATGAAAACACTGACATGACTAATCCCATGGGAATGGTGATCTTTGTGACCTGCAAGATTTGATTTTTTGATCCGCAAGATTTAAAAAGTGGATTTTTTCAAATTGCAGGGATTTTTTTGCCGGCATGACACATTAATTTTCCAGTGATATTTTAGTAAAAAACAGTAATGTATAAGTGATTTTTTCAGTTTTAAACAATTGTAAGTAATTTACATGTTATTTTTCCTATGATATCGATAAGAAAAGGCACATGGTTTGAAGGCTCCAGAATTAGTTTCATAACAGCTCTTTATTTGGGTAAGTACGCATTTTGTAGTGAATTCATCTTGTGTTTTCCTTGTAAATCACAGTAGTTGTAAATCATAGTTATATCCACTAAAAAAAAGTTCATAAATTTTATATAGTACTTTTAAGATGACAGAATTATTATTTGTAGTTTTTTTTTTTTTGGGGGGGGGGGGTAAAAAGCAAAATATTTCCCATACATTTCAATAAATAATTTACTTTTTAGAAACTAATTTATAGTCTCTTTTTCTTGCAGTAGTTATCATGAAAATAGTTTTTATTTTTTTAAAAAAAAACTAAATTTTAATCAAGATTTTTAAAAAAAATTATTGTTGTTTAAAGGCCAGACAGTTCATTTTTATTTGTGTTGTTTGAATGGATAGAGCAAAGAATTAATCAAAAAAGCAAATCATTCTCTCTCTCTTTACATTCAGTGTTTAAAAAACTATAAAAAAAAGAAGAATGAAAATTGTAAGGACAACAGATGTCATAAGTTATTTGAATTACCTAATAGAAACAGTTCATCTATCAATTCTTACATTTTTAAAAAGCCAATAAGAAAGAAATAATTTACAAATCATTCCAATTTTCAAAACAGGTGTTTCCATTCAACTCTATTGAGGGAATATACAATGAATACATTGGTTTTACATATTATTACATTGGATTATACAGGTTACTGCAATGACTTATACACATGTATCATAAAGTTCTATGCTGTTGTGATCAGAATTATTATGTGAGCATTGCTTGACTGGGTAGATCAAGTAGGGACCATGTCTGTTTTGCTATGTTAGGGTAGACTGTGAAAAAGTCTGTTTTGCGGATTTTGTTCAGCATTTAAAATAAGGCTAATTTTATGTTAGGGTCCTCTGGCTTGCTAATGACTAGCTTACATCAAAGAGACCAGATGGTAAAGTTCACAAATGCTGCCAGTCGAAGCTGTGCATAAGTGCCTTGACGTATCACATTGATGAGGGACAAAGACGTGTGGGGGTAGTTCTTAACCCAGTTATGAAATGCTGATTGGAGCTTAAGCAGCATTTGGCAATTTGTTAGCATGTGGTTGATAGTTTTGTTTTCTCTCTGACAGAGTGGGCACATCATTTTTAGATTTGTGAAGCCCCTCTTAAGGGAAAGAAAGGCATTTGTAGGGAGGGCATCCTGGTTAATTTTAATGATGAAGTCAACATACTTTGATGGAAGGTGCCAGTGTTTTGTTAGTTTGATGAGTCTTTGGTTGGAGATTTGGAGGTAGGCAGGAATGGTGGAGCTCTTTTGTCGTGTGAGGTTGATCTCCCAATATATAAGTTTGCATGTGAAGAAGCTCGGATTGGCTGGAATTTGATTCAAAATTAGTGTCACTGATTGCCAGAGCTAGTTGTTCTTTTGTGAGGTGGTGGCCTGTCCATGGGCTCGATGGGAAGTGGGCATTCTATGGTGTGGTTGTCCTTAAAAAGTCTGTAAAGTGTATTCTTTGTAGGTTGATTGGTTCTATGGAGTGGAGTGAGAAGCCAATCTGTCTCTTAAGGTGATGCATCATCCTGATGCTGATGGCTACAATTTTCCCTCCCAGAAAAGTTTGGGATGCCAAGTTTATTTTTTTATTTATAAAGCCCTTGGTGGGGGGTAAATCCAGTGAAGTAGTATGTTATTTTTGGGAGCAGAATGGCATTTAATAAAGTGACCTTTCCAAAGAGCAACAGGTAAATTTTGGATATTGATGCTATTGTGGTTTTGGTTTTTCAAGAAGGGAGTTTTGGATTTCCCATCTCATGAGTGAGGAAGACTTTGCCACCGGAAATCCCAGAAATTTTTGTGGTTGGGCATTGAACTTAGTTGGGATTTGTTTTCATGTATTGATGGGATTTGTTTTCATGTATTGACCATATTGATTTCTCGCTGTTGAATGTGAGACCATGTGTTGTTGTGTAGCTATCAAGTATGTCTAATAGATTGTTAAGTTAGGTGATGGAGGGAAGAAAGACAACAATGTCCATGTAGAAAATGTGGTTTATGTTCTCATTGATGTACTCTACATGGATGCCTGGAAATGTGTTTTCTATTTGGAGTAGGAGAGGGTTTATGTAAGCTGTGAATAAAATCATGCTTAATGAGGATCCCTGTGGGATGGATAAACTGGGTTTGAACCTTGGAGCTATGCAACCATCTAGCAAGAGGAAAATTTCCCTGTTTAAAAGATTCTCAATGATTTGTAGGAGAGGTGGGGGTACTTGGTATTGTTCAAGTGTTTTAATTAGCACATCAATGCATACAGATTCAAAGGCCCCTGGCAACTGGCTTGAACCTTCTCTTTGTAAGGACTTGGTCAATTACTAGGTGGAAATGGTTTATGGCATCTAATGTAGCTTCACCCTTTTAGGAAAACTGGTACCTTGAGATGTTCTTCAGAATGTTGTCTTGCATTTTGTCTTTTATTATACCCTCTATTATCTTGTTCATGAGGGGAATCATTGAGATGGGCCACTCTTTTAAGTATTGGCACCATTGCGATAACATATAGGAAATCAAGATAGCAGGTCCCACTGCTGAGCAGATCAATCATTTTCTTGATGATTGGGATGGTGTACTTGCTCAGATGAAGTAGAATGAACTTTGAGATGCCATGAAGGCCAGGGTATATTTTGTCTGGCAAGTTTAGTGTTGTTAGGATTGTGGCTTGGCTAATGTCATGGGAGTTGTCCTGCATTATTTTGAAAGTTCTTCTGTAGCTGGGTGTGATTTGGTTTTGAAACGTTTTTTCAAGTGCTCTTGGATTTTCCCTAGCATTGCAGGACCAATGAATTGTTTACCATTGATGAAGATGTCACTGGGGAATTTATTATTCTTTCCTATCCCCAAGGCCCATCTGATTTATCCCCCAGTACAGCAGTGTTATGTACCAGTAGCTCTGAGCCCTTTTTGTTGCTATGTATTCAGTTAGAATATTTTGGGGCATCCTATATTCAGTCTTTAGTTGTAAAATTGTTTCTATGTTTTATCCTTCCAGGGTTAGGTGCTTGGGGATGTCCATGATGTTGTCTAGGCTGTTCAGGAGTTTCAAGGGTCCTGGCCTTTGGAAGGAGTAGATGATTATTAGTTTCTGTAGGGTTTTTGTGAATAGGGGCCATGCTTCTGTGATCAGCCTGGTGAGTATGTTTGTTCAGTGGAATTGTGTGTAGGTTTCTGAGAACAGGCAGGCATAGTTTCTTTGGTTATGAGTCTTATTGTTCTCTGGTAGCTGTTTGGTTCTGGTGAGTTGTAGGGGACCTAGAGTTTTATCTCTTGTAACAGAAGCTGGCTTGAGTGGGAGGCAGTAAGGTTGGAGACAAAAAGATTAGGTCAATAAGCAACTTATATTTAGCTATGTAGAATGAGAATGCTATCTCAGGGAGTAGGTGTTGAGCAGTCATTAGTTTCAGACTGATTAATGGGAGGTAATTGGATTGGAAGGTTTCATACAAATGGTTGAAGTCTCCTGTCAGGATGAAGGGGTATGGGTTAGTAAGGAGTGTGACATTTATTGTACGGATGTTGTCAGAAGCCTTTGTCATGTATATGTTGCATAAATTGATGGTACAATTGTTGGATTGAAGCAGGACAATGAGGCAATTGTTGTCAATATATATTTTGAAGGTTATGGGGGATGATTTGTTAATTAGTATGGCCACTCCAGCCACTGGTTTTTGAGCCATGGAGTAGTGAAAGTAGTAAAGTGAGTTTAGTTTTGTGATGTGTGGGCCAGACTGTATATGGAATTTTGTTTCTGAGAGGTAGAGAATATCTGGTTGATGTTTAATAAACCATCTGTAAAGAGATTCAGCCCTTTGTTTGGAGTTTAAGCCTCTGATATTTACTGATGTGATTGTAATAGCCATGGTGTGGTAAGTGTTTTAGGTAAAGAGGTCTTCTGGTATGAGGTTTTTTTATGGGGCTGTGCTCGGACTCAGGGAACAAGATAAGGAATATTTCATCTTATGCAGTTGTCACTATGGGGACTTCAGGTAGTTTGAGATTTGTAGTCTCATCTTCCTTTGATTGAATTTCTCGTTGCTTTTTGTCTGATGGTTTACCTGTTTCCTGTGATCTGGTAGTTTTTGTTCTTAGGATGGACTGAGCTGGATCTGAGGCGCTGGAGCATCTGTTGATGTTTCATGTGTGTTGGAATTATTGTGTATTGATCTTTTGCGATTGTGTGATTTTAAAGGCAGGGTAGATGTTTTGATGTTTCCTTCATCTTCTGATTCTATCATGGTTTCTGATGAGGATTGAAAACTAAGGAGCTGAGGATCCTCTGCCAGTCCATGGTAGATTGAGAGTATGCCAGAATGGGGGATGCTTAGGTAGGTCTGGTTTGTTGGCATTGGAGGGATTATGGACTGATTAGTGTCTACAATTTTTGTATCTGGGTTTGAGTTGGTTTTCATTGGGTATGTGGAATCATGAAGGTCTTTTGTATGCAGTTGTGATTTCCTAGACATGCCTGACTACAGGGTTGCATGTTTTGAGTGGATGTGTCTTGTTCCTACAGAGAAAGCACATCAGAGCAATTTTAGGGAAGTTGATAAGGATTAGAGCATTGTTGTTGCTAACTGTTGCTGGTAGTGATAGTGGCTGTATCCCTTTCTTGAGAACTAGGCAGAAGGCCACTGTGTTGGTCCATACCAATGTTTCTGTTCTTGATTCTTGGAGGTATTTAAAACCCTCCACTGTAACCATAATTGGCAAGGGCTTGTTGTAGGTGGGTCTCTTCAAAAGTTGAGAGTGCAGGTGCTTACTCTGCCATGGAGAATCTGAGGTCTGTCCATGTTGATGTGAACCAGGTATTTGTCATCTAACAGCTTGAATTTGTTTCCAAATAACTGCTTAGATGCTGGGTCTTTCAATTGAATAGCAGTGTATCTGTTATTTGTATGGAACAGAGTTTTATAGACTGGTGTCCAGAAATTTTGGACAGTTAGTAGGTTATAGAGTGAGATTATGGGGAATTTGAACAAGGAGCATTTGATGTCTGTTGTTGTTAGGATACTTGTGCATTCATCGGTATACTCTGTGAAGCAGCAAAAGAGAAGATTTGGTTATTCTGTTAAAGCATTCTGTTACTGAATTGTGATAGTCTCTGTTGACTAGGTGGAAAGGGTGTGAATTGTTGCTTTGCTGCTGGAATTTCTCTTCTTTATTTTGTTCTGGCTCACCATCTCTCATTTGAATAAATCTATTGTAGGGGTCACTTGTGTTTTTGTGTTGGCTGTTTGAGATTTGGCTTGGGTTGACAACCTGGTGTTTATCTTAAGGCTGTTTGGTATATGAGAGTTGTGATTGGAGTTGTGAAGTTGTTCCATTGTGATATTCTGAGTTCTTGGCATAATTGAGTTGTGCTGTTTCAGGGGAGTTGTTGGTGTCTTGGATTGTGATGCTGGAACTGTGTTGGAGTTTTGGAAAAGTTTCATTGTTGTTTCTCATTGTTGTGTTATTTTCCCCACTGTTAAAATTGAATACTAATTTTCTTTGCAGTTTGAAATTTTCTCTTTGTATTGTTTGTTTTGGTTTCTGGAAGTTTGGTTCTTTTGTGGAATTGTTGCTTATTGATTTCCCTGGAGAGTGGGTATTAAATAGTGTTTTCCCTTGGGTTGGGACTTTTGTTTCTATTTCCTTGGAGTTGAAGTTCGCTATTACTTTGGTCTCTTTTCCAGTTATAATTAAATGTTATAATTAAATGTTAGTTCAGTTTTGTTTTTGATGCTGGGAAATTGATTTTAAGCTAAAATTGTGCGCAGATAAATTCTCTATAGAATTGGTATAAATTGGTGTATCCGACTGTGCAGGATCATTTAACTGTGTCTCTCCGAAGTTGGAATATGCGAATTCATCGCTAGCATTAAATTTCTGGTCTTTTTTTTAGTACGAGTGCGAACGAAAGTGGCTTCCGGTTTGGTTTTTGAATTGTAACTTTTTTGTTTTTGCAGCTGCGAGTCTGATTTTTGTCTAGTATTGTAGCTGGTTAAATTCTCTGTCAGAATAGTATGAGTTCGTCTCTCTACGTGTGCAGGATCATTTAACTGTATCTCTCCGAATTTAGTGTAATCGCTAGCGATAAAATTTAGCTGTTTTTTTGTATTACGAGTGCAATCGAGTGTGGCTTTCGGTTTGGTTTTTGCATTATCACTTTTTTGTTTTTGCAGTCGTAAGTTTAATTTTTCGAGAGGATTGTAGCTAGTTAAATTCTCTACGGAATTGATGTAATTTTTTTTTTTCAACTGTGCGGCATCATTTAACTGTGCTTCGTCAAATTTGGGATATGTGATTTCATCGCTATCGACAAAGTTACGGTTGATTTTTACGTTATTATTTCAAAATAATAGTTTCCGGTTTAGTTTTTGGGTCATAACTTTTTTGTTTTTCACTCTAGAGATCTTTTTTTTTTTTTTAATTAAAGCTAGTTAAATTCTCTTTGAAGGCATTATCTTTGGAAGCTTTGGGCTGGTCGGAAAAATATTTTGCGGACCCCTCAAAGTCCGTGTCATGTTCATATTTTTTTCCCGTTTTATCGGAATTTTTTTTGAACGATTTTTTCTTTATGAGTCAAGGGTGAAGAGATTTGTTTTGGTTTGGCTTGATTTATGATTTTAGGGATTCTGGAGTAATTTTCACTTTTTAAAAAGTGGTTCTTCTTCACTTTTAGCGTCTATACGTGAATTTGCTGAAGTGGCAGTTTTTTTTTTAGGTGCCATGTTTGTTTTTGATAGTGATTACTTTGCTTAATATTAATAACCAATATCCTGTGTATTTAGATGGATCTAATTTAAACTAATAAGGAAAAGATACATACTGACTTTTCTGAATGATTTTTTCTCCTCAATAAGTGATTTTGAGGCATTTAAGTCACTGTCAAAGTGGATACCATGCAAGTGTGAAGTTGACCAAACAGAAGGTGCTTGACATGCAATTCCCAACTGCCCCTCCTTTTTTAAAAAATCATTTAGAAAAAAATTTAAAAAAAAAAAAATTTAAAGACAAAATCAAATGTCCCTTACAAATCAAAGCAGGTGGTTTGATTTTAGGAAAATTACAGATGGCATTCAATCCTCCTTCCTCTGTCTCTCTTCATTTTTTAATTATGTAAAAATCCAATAAGAAATAATAAATTTATACAAATTTTTTTTAATCAAGAATTTATTAAAACTAGATTGTACAGATCTTAACTTTGTTGTATTAATTTAAAATTACAGCTTAATAATGTTTGATTAAACTTATCTAAAATTATAAGAAAATTTTTATAACAATTGTATCCAATCTTTTCAAACTGTTTTTTATAATCCAAAAGTTTTTGCATCTTTGCAATTCACTGGGATGACATCACTAATTATTTTAATCCTGGAATTGTGTGTGGGTATCTGGTAATAAAGAAGTAATCTATTCAGTTTTATCTGTGTTATCTCTCATTGTTCAGATATTTTGATTGAATAGCACCCATGTTGCATTATAGATAATTTGAGGTGCTATGAGTTGATCTTTGGTTTTAGTTTTTTTGAGATTTTTAAAAAATATCTGTGACATCGTCCTACCATTCCCATTGAATAATCATTCGCATCTAGTTATCCAAATATTGAAGGCCAAAAACGTAGCACTTCTAACTATAGCATATTCTCCACTCCTATTGGATGTTTATATTTGTTTATTTAGTTAGTTTTATGTTCCTACATTCTTGCATAATTAGGCATTGTTCGAAGATATGAGATATTTTATCTTCCTGTCTTTTACACATAGGAATTTTTAAACATTAAATAATGTACAAAAAGAAATCTGCCATTTATAAAGAAGGACTTTGAAATTTTTATAAATCAATCAATTTTGTAAGCCAATATTAGATATAAGTGATGGTGATAACAGGAGATCCAAAGAAAATTTACAGTAGTCATTTTGTAGAAGTTTAAAAAAACAAATACTATTAGCTTGCCCCCAAAAAATTAAAAAATCTGTTGATGAAAACTAATAATAACAGGTTTTAGATTACACATTGAATTTACAAAGTAAGTCATATTCCTATGCTAAATCACCATTTTTCTATAGAAATCCTCAAATGATCAATTAACTAGGCATCCCTACATCAATTCATTACATCTAAGCTGTGATTAAAGAGTTAATAAAAGAGAAAATTGAAATGTAGATAGATGATAAGATCAGTACCATTAATTATTTGATGTTATTTAGTCATTTGTATTTGAATGAAAAAAATTAAAAGACTGAAGTGGAGTTGGGCTGAAACTATTGCTAGAGAAGATGATAATAGATGGAAAATTGAAATCTTAAATTGGATTCCAAGAGATTGTAAAAGACCCAGAAGAGACCACATGTGAGATGGATGAAATAAAGTGTGCAGGGGTGATGTGGAGAAGAGAAGCTACATATCAGAGAAGATGGATTGAACTTGGAGAGACCTATTACAAAAAAGAACATTAAGTTAGTTTATTTAAACTTGTATTTTATAAATATCAAATTTAAAGTTTCCTTATTTCTATACAAAAAAGATTCTCCTTTATTTTATTTTCCCGTCTTTCCTTTAAACAATCTATAATTGTTTTATCAATGATGAAGTAGTAATAAATAAGTGTATAATTAAAAATAAAAAGTCTCAAAAGTTATGTCAAGATCTACATTAACTATTATTTTTCTTTTTATAACATTCATTCCATTAGTATTTTTTTTTCAAAGTGAATTAAATGAAAGATCTAATGAAGAATTTTTCTATGCAGCTCAAAGCTTTAAGCCAATAAATTTTCATTAAAAAAAGAACGAAAATGAAGTTGGGACGATGCATGTATCTAAGTAAAAATGGTAAATGCAAGTTTCACTATTTCAAATTATCTTTTTTTTTCAAATTGTTCTTATATATGTAATTCAACTTTCAATATATTGAAATCAAGTTCATGCACACACACACACAAAAGTTATACTAAATTCAGAATTAACAAACAAGCCAACATTTAACATTTTTAATAATCCAATTGATTTCTCTGTTAAGGAAACAGATTTCAAATGCAAAGGATTATCATAATAACAGAAATATATTTCTAAATAAATTCCCCATTATTATCAATTATATTTCAATTATCTTCAATATAAAAAAAAAAAAAAACTTTTTAAGTTAAAAGCAGTATAATTAATTCTTAATAATAGAGATTCTTTAATTCTCTTTATTTCAAGACGATAGTTGGTTGTGTTCTGATCCTTCGTGTCAGCCGCCTGATGGTGGTGTTGCTAACAAAAAACACATTAATATAATGTTCCCGGGCTAGTGATTCTCTATTAATATTGCCTTTTTTTTTTGTTTACAAATTTTACATTCTTTCGTTTATAAATTATTTGGGACAATAATAGTTGTTTTTTAATTTTTATTGACAAGAGTGTCTTTTTTGGTCTATGTTCAAATAGTAATTTGGGTTTTTTAAATAGTATTACTGTTTTTTAAAATTTGATTGATAAAATTTTAAGAGAGAACAGGTTTTTTTTTTATGTATCTTTAATAATTTACATTACTTTTATAATTTTACATTTGATTGACAACAATTAGTGGGAGGGGTGTTTTTGTGTATGATTAAATAATAATTTACGTTACTTTTATTTTACATTTGATTGCCGACAACAATTATTGGGAGAAAGGGTTTTTTTGTGTATGTTTAAATAAAAAAATTTAAGTTACTTTTATTTTACATTTGATTGACAACCAATTTTACTTTTTTTCGTTTCTAAATTATTTTTCCCAAATAATATTTTTGACAATGGAACAATAATAGTTGTTTCTTAATTTTTGTTGACAAGAGGATCTTTTTTGGTGTATGTTCAAATAGTAATTTGGGTTATGTTTAAAAAATAATTTACTTTACTTTTATGGGTTTACATTTGATTGACAACAATTAGTGGGAGGTGTGTTTTTTTGTGTATGATTAAATAATAATTTACATTACTTTTATTTTACATTTGATTGCCGACAACAATTATTAGGAGAAGGGTTTTTTTTGTGTATGTTTAAACTAAAAATTTTAGTTACTTTTATTTTACATTTGATTGTTAACCAATTTTACTTTCTTTCATTTCTAAATTATTTTTCCCAAATAATATTTTTGACAATGGGACAATAATAGTTGTTTCTTAATTTTGATTAACAAGAGGGTCTTTTTTGGTGTATGTTCAAATAGTAATTTGGGTGATGTTTAAATAATAATTTACCTTACTTTTATTGGTTTACTTGATTGACAACAATTAGTGGGAGGGATGTTTTTATGTATGATTAAATAATAATTTATGTTACTTTTATTTTACATTTGATTGACAACAATTATTGGGAGACGGGATGTATGTTTAAATAAAAATTTAAGTTACTTTTATTTTACATTTGATGAAGGCCATTTAGAATCCTTCAAACAAGCAGCCCTTTACAAAGTGAACATTTCCGTTGGCAACAACGAGACTTACAAATGAAAGTCAAAAGATGTTTATGGACCTCAAGTCACATATATTTGCCACACAATCATATCTTTTCTTTCAGCAGGATGTTTTTCTGCTGTAGAAATTTTACAGTGCCGGCTTGCATGTCTGGCAATTCCCATATTTTCAAGTTTTCTGTGTTCGAATTAACCATATTCTTGGTCTCAGAAAATTACTCGCTAAAACGTGACTTAAAGCGTGATCGTCAAAAAATTGCACTACCTCACCCTAATAGAGAATTTAGGAGGCATACAGCTTTATGAGGAACAATCATGACACTGTTAAAATTGTTAAAAGGTAACAGTACATCAATTCATATTAAAAAAAAGGCCCCAATGAAAATTTAAATAATTTTGACACAATGAACTTAACACACTCTTGTACGATATTTTTACATAAAATACATAACAGCATTATGATATAATGCATAACACAAACAACTACAGCATTTTCCTCTCTTTTTAGCATAGGAAAAAGCCACAGCATTAGCCGCTAAGCCAAGTTAACTCTTTCTAGGTTTTATCGTAGAAAGAAGGCTTAACTCCAAGTTAAAACTCTTTCTACATTTTAGTGTAGAAAGAAGACTTAACTCCGAGTTAACAGTCTTTCTAGGATTTATTGTAGAAAGAAGGCTTAAAGGCTTGGGTGCGGCCACGGAAGCAGCATATTTCTAGAAATTAATCTAGAAATAGCGCCATCCCATGGCTGACACGATGGATCAGAACACAAACAGATAGTTTTATCCTATTCAAATGTAATCTTATGATTTTTATTTTATTCATGGATGTAAAATGAACAACTATTTATTTTTTACTCAACTTTTATTTCTCACATAATGATATTATCAAATATCTTTTTGCAATTACTCAATAAATTATTTAAAGCAACAAAGGTTCTCCATGCTATTTTCTAATTCCAAAACAAATTATAATAAAACCTAAGGAACTAATTTAAAAGATAAAAAATAAAATCATTGTTTTTATCTTCACAATTTTAAAATTATTATTATCGCTAACAATCTTATTAAATGAAATAGCCTTAATACATTTTTCAGAATAGGTATTTATATCTTTTTTTGAAAGAAAGCAATTTTTTTAGAACTAATTATTGATTTCTAAAACAAAAATTCTTAAAGGTTTTATTTTGTGGAAAATAATTTTGTAAGAAATTTTTTTTATATATTAATTATGTTTTTAATAACTCTTAAGTGGCTTATTCCATCTGGTTGATAAATTAGTTTCACTCTGAATTACCAACAGTGTTGACAAAGGTAAACATCAGAGCGACTAACAATAGGTGGATTTATTCTTCATTCTTTTATTCAACTATTAGAGTACTTTGAAGTCATAACCTGGGGTTGGTTTACTCCCCTTTGTTTTTATATACATTGAGCTATGTTTAATTTAAAGTTTACATATTAAATCTTATTCAATTATTGCAATCGAAGTGGTAAAAGTGATCTGATTCTGCCTCCAGCCTTGCATTATTAATAATGAGTTTAATAACTCTTAAGTGAAATATTGCATCTGATTGATAAATTAATTTCACTCTGCATTAACAACAGTGTTGACAAAGGTATGTTTACAAACATCACAGTGACTAAGAGTAGATGGTGCTTTTAAGTCATAGCTAGAAGAAAAGTGATTTACTCCCTTTGTTTGCATATACTTTGGGCTATGTTTAATTAAAAGTTTACATATTAAATCTTGTTAAATTATTACAGTCAAGGTCCCACCTCCATCATTGCAGATGGGAAAACCTTACTGGGAACACCTATGATGAACACAATAAAAGAACACTTCCGGCAAAGAATGCAAACCGCAATCTTCAATGGCACACAACTCTGGTCTGAAGTTGATCCACAGGCACCACATGGGATCACAGAAAACCTACTCCAACAGAAAATATCTTCCCTTCCAGATGGTGTACATCCTGGATTACATGGGATTCCCAGATTCCTAATCCTACACCTCAATCAATTTGCAATTCCCATAATGAAGAAGATGGTGGATTACCTAGCAACTGGTAATAGAGTGATACCTAACCTTTACCCAGTGGCGCTAGTTCCATTTATTAAAAAAAAAAATCAGGTTATGGATCTCTCAAACATCAGACCTATTTCTATGACACCCCTGTTAATTAAAATTGTAGAGTCTGTGATCAAAGACTTCATCCAACCAAATGTCTTAAAGCACATATCTAACAACCAATATGCCAAAAAGGGATCCTCTACTGCACATGCAATGGGCAACATAATCTCCATCATTGACTATGTCAGAATCCACCGGAAGTCAGGGCCGATAGCTATTCAACTGGACATTGCTACAGCCTTTGACTCGGTACATATAGACATACTCTTAAATATTTTGGCCGAGTATGATGTTCCTGCAGCTGCTGTCCAGATCATAAGCAACTTACAATACAACAGGGAAATTTTTATCACTATGGATGGTAATATCACCTCCGGATTTAAACCGACACAAGCTCTCCCTCAGGGTTCCCCTCTCAGTGCCCTATGCTTCATCGCATATATAAATCCTTTCCTGATGGATTTGGAAAAAAATGTACCAGGTCTTTTTATACCCAATTTAAGCAGAGAATTCAACACGTTTGCCTACATGGATGATGTAATGATCATCCTACCATCAAGAAAACATATTCCTTTGCTACAAACAATATTAAGCCGCTATTCTGAGAAATACAGGCTGCAATTCAACCCCAGCAAGTGTGCCTCCTGGCAAATTGTTTCAGGAAAGAAAATTAACACCCTCTTCCCTGCCAAGCCACAGAGATATCTTGGGTTTCCCATATTCAAATCTACCACAGCAATGACCAAAGAGATTCAGGATAACATCCTAGAAACAACAAACAAATTCATCACTTCCTTGTCACAAGTCTACCTTTCCCTCCCTGGCAAGGTAGCACTAATTAACATGAATGTGATGCCAAAAATAGCATACTTTCTTCCATTTATCAAATGCAACAAAAGCTTAATAAATAAAATAAATGGCTTGTGCTCAAGGCTTTTCTGGAAAGGTAAAACGGTCGCGATCAGCCTCAAAGGCACTAAGCGACTAAGGAAGCTAAATGGTCTTGCTCTCCACTCCATTCAGGCATTGATTTACCAAAAAACCCACAATGTCATGCACAACTTGGTAGCATCATATGGTTTTAACACAATTCTCCAAAAAACTTTCCTTCAAAAGGTAACACCCACTGACCGACCCCCACCAGACAGACAAACATGGATCACTAGAAACACAAGCTTTATCAAACAGCACTGCCCAATAAATGACTCCACATTCAATTCTAAAATATCATTATGGCAAGCATACACAATCCTCCATCCAATCTTACATCCTATAATCAACACATTTTATTACAATAATCAGAAACTGGTATCCAACTTTAAAAGATGGAGTCTAGAGGCCAAATACTTAGACTTCCTCATTAAATACAACATTAATGGACTACCTACTAATCACTTCCTCTTTTACAAACGTGGTCACAACATAGACCCTACTTGCAGCATTTGCATGAACGGCGATGAGACATTGGAACACCTTTTCTCACAATGTATGGGATTCAGAGTGATCCGAGAAATCATACTCTCCAACACCAAGATAGATTTCCAACTGATTTCATCTCTGAAAGATAGTATCAATACTAAAACCTATCCAATAATACGTCTCTCGGTGTTTTTGAACTATGCCATATGGGTTACACGTTGTAAACTAATCATGGAACACCCACAACCTAATATAAAACAGGTTTTTTCCAAAACAATGATTAAAATCCAGAAGAGAGACCAACTCCTGGCATCGTCGAAAACATTTGAAGACACTTGGACATTATACAATATGCCAAACTAACAACAAGGCAAAAGGGGGGGGGATAACAATCAGATAACAAATATGTGAAAGATCTAATGTTCACACCATGTTGGGCAACATAGACTCATCAGAACCCAAACGGAAATAACAAGATAGTTAGAACAACAATGTAAACCCCAATTGTATGATTACACATCACTGTATACATTAGAAATAATAAATTATTATTGAAACTAAAAGTGAGATGCTTATAAACATCAGAGATCCAAGAATAGATGGGATTCATTCTATTTTTGATTCTTTGTTCAACATTTAGAATACTTTTAATTCAATTATTAAATTGTTGAATTAATGCTAGTGATTTACTCCCTTTGTTTGCATATATATTGAGCTATGTTTAATTTAAAGTTTAGACTCTACTAATATAAACCCTTAGGTATTTTTTTAAATTAATGTGGAATGTATGAATTTTTTTATATTTTATAATTTCAACATAAATTTGTTTAACAGTTGTATAAACTAACATATAGTATTAGTGGTTTGATTAAATAAATTTATTATTACACAGATTGGATAACTATCAGTCTACTAATTCAACCGATGACGTATTACCCTGAAGGCACATCGGTCTAAAGTTGTGATTTTTAAGATAACATCTCCAAGTGATCTGCAGACACATTTAGTCGCTAAAATGTGTCCGCAGATCACGTGAACACAGCACGTTAAAAAACACAACATTAGACCGATATGCCTTCAGGGTAATACGTCATCGGTTGATCACGTGGTAAAAAACAAAAAAACATAGCAAAAATTTAAAAAAAATTTAAACATAAAAAAAAAAAAATGTGACGCAGGTCAGGCAAATAGTAAAAAAATAAAAATAAAAATGTACATGCATGTGTCAAAATAATTTAGAAAAAACTATATTATAATTTATAAAACCACCCTATATTATGCTCAATTATAAAAAACAGCGCGTAGCACTGGAGTTGGCGGGGGGGCCCTTTGTGTTTTTGACAAGCCGTAGGCTTGGCGTACACCTATACTTTGTATTACTCTCATAGCTGTAATTTTTATAATTGCCCATGAATTTACGAAAAATAATTTTCTGTATGATATAATTCAGAAATTAAAAATTGCCGATGAATTTACGAAAAATAATTTTCTGTATGATACAATTCAGAAATTAAAAATTAAATTAAAATGTAATTCAATTGTAGAAATATTAACAAAAAATTATTGTAAATTTTAAATAAACAGCTAAATTAAAAAGACGCGATTTAATGCAAATCTGGTATTAATGGCGTCGCACCCTGTAATTTTTATAATTGCCGATGAATTTACGAAAAATAATTTGAGAATTGTAGAAATATTAACAAAAAGTTTTTATAATTGACGATGAATTTACGAAAAATAATTTGAGAATTGTAGAAATATTAACAAAAAGATTTTGTAAATTTAAAATAAACAGATAAATAAAAAACAGTTTACCGGAATAAATTACGAAAAATAATTTTCTGTATGATACAATTCAGAAATTAAAAATGAAATTAAAATGTAATTCAATTGTAGAAATATTAACAAAAAATATTTGTAAATTCAGAAATTAAAAATGAAATTAAAATGTAATTCAATTGTAGAAATATTAACAAAAAATATTTGTAAATTCAAAATAAACAGATAAATAAAACATTTTACCCGAATTAACAGCTCAAAAAAGTAACTGTGATGCCGTGGATAGCAAAATCACAATAGACAGAAAAATCAAAAAATTTCACAAACCTCTCTACGAATTTTAAATCTCGCGGGTGAAAAAAAAAATTGAATCTCTGATGGATTAATCACACCAGTCACTTGGTTACCATGACAACGTTGTCATGGCAAAAAACGTCGATGTCTACCGGAAGGGAAATCGGTAAGTCAAAAACGTCATCGGTTGAATTATACACAAGTACCATTCTTTCTTTTAACATATATGATATATATCAAGCAATTATTTTTTTTATCATCAATAAATCTAAAGCTTTAATTTAACAAAATTTATCCCCCCTCCTCCTTCTAAAATATATTTTATAGAAGAATCAAAACTTAAATTTATTAATTTTTCTAATTTATCTTCACTACAATTTTACCAACATATCTAAAAAAACACCTTAATTATGCAGAATTATAATTATTAAACCTTTTCATTCAAATAATTAATATAAACAAACCAAATTAAATTAGCAAAAATATAATCTATTATCCATTGTTTTCAATCTTCTAAAGTTCAAGTAAAATCTTTAAACAATAAAGTAAATCTTTAATGACTTTAATTGTGAGTCTATATAAAAAACAATTATTAACTAAGACAAAAATAAGAAGTTCAAAACTCCTTAATTATTTTGCTCTTAGTTAATAATGGAACTTTTATGCAAATAAATTCCTCTTGTCATTGGAAGATTCTATATTAAGATTAAAAAGAGTGAACTAAGAATATATGTTATTTTTTTAAATTTATTTGATTTATATAAATTATTTTTCGGGATTTGAACTCAGACTTTGCCATGACCCACTACTCTCAGTGCCATCTTATATTGCCGACCCACCTTATCACACACATGTTGAAAAGAAGTAATCACCAATATACATATTTCGTGCTAAACCAGCACTCATCAGTGTGTGATTAGGTGGGTCAGCGATATAAGATGGCATTGAGAATAGTGGTTCATGTGAAAGTCTGAGTTTGAATCCAGCATATATTACATATATAAATGCAGGTTAAGCCTGTACAATGTGTAAATTATTTTGAAAAATGTTAATTATAATTGTGTAAATTGAAAATTGTTTGTTAGATATCTGTTTATTTATAATTAAACAATATTAATGAGAATAATCATTAAATAAGTTTTATACTTTTGATTAGTGAAATATATTTTATAAAGAAATAAGAAGTGCAATATTATGTTTAAAATAAAATTTTTAGTTTTTCTATTAGACATGATAGCTATTATTCTACCTTCCACAAGGTGGCTGATTTAAATAATCTTGATTATAGAAATCAGAGATTAAATAATTCCAAAAAGATAACACTGGTTCAAAAAATATATATAAATATTACCTTAGTATTAGCTAATTTCAACAATTCTTTAAGGCTATTTTATTTAATATGAATTTTATTACTAGTAATAATAATTTTAAAAATGTAAAAATAAAAGAAAAATAAGATTTTATAGTATTTGTTGATAATCCTGAAACCCAAAGTTGACAGCCATGTTTTTTTTTAATATTACATTTACATTTTCAGAGATATAGTTATTCCATAACCCTAATAAATATGTTTTACTTATTAATATTAAAAATATCAATAACTCAATTATAAATTCCTATTAACTTTAAAAAATAGCAATAAATGTATTATAAATTCCATTCACATGATGTTATTATTTTTTTTTGCATTTACATGTGATATTAAAAAATTTTCATAAATTATATACTTATTTTATTTGAAAAACATGCAAAACATAGAAATCCATTTGTTTATGGCAGTAACATAGAAAGAGTAATTATTGATTTTGTCTTTAATTATGTTGAATGTTGATATTTTTTATAGTGAAATATGTGAATGTATAATATTATGATAAATAATATGAAAAAATTAAAATTATATGTATGTCTATAGCATATATAATATATACATTATTGCTATGTTTTAAAGTTAAGAGAAATTTATAATCACTTTATTGATATTTCTAATATTAACAAGAAAAACATATTGATTAGGGTTATGGGATAACTATGCTCCTAAAAATGTATAATTAAAAAAACATGGCTGCCAACCTTATAAAGCAGTTTTAGAAAATTATAATTTGTTTGAGAAAAAGAAAACAGCATGAAGGAAAGGTGTCACTTTAAATTCATAATACAAAACAGGAATTTGATAGGACTACGATTTCTGCAATAGTTTATATTATTCTGTTTTTGTAAAAAATAATATGAAGGTAAAAGTAATATGAGTTTAAATTGTGGTATTTTGTAAAAATATGAATATTGCAATTCAAAAATGATAAATTATCTTGCATTGGTGGTTGAGAGGTCAGCACGACTGCCTTGCACTTGCAGGCAGTTGCCTGGGTTGCGGGCTCGCATCCCGGCCGATGCTATGACACTTAAAAAAAAAAAAGATAAATTATAAGTCCTTCTGTACTCCAAGAAAAAATCATGAACTTATATGAGTAAAATTAATGAACATTTAGGTAAAATAATTTAAGAGAAGTAAAGCAAACGTACAATTAAATCATATAGAAAATAAAAAGGTTTAATTAATGATTAATTTTGTATAGGATTTAACAATAAAAATTACATAATTATAATAAGAAAATTGTGACTGGTAAATGCCAAGACATATTTGCTAATTACAAATATTTCTTTGATGCAATAGAAGTGGAACTGACTAATTAAAAATACCAAGAGGAAAACAAGACTGAAACAATCAAGCATGAACCCTGAATGCTGGAGCGCAAACTGTGTGAATAAATAGTATGTGCAGCAAAGTGGGTTGTTCTCATTCCAGTGTATTTATTTACTAAGTCTACTATTGGTGTAAGATTTTAATGAACAGTAGCTGAAATAAGCCAAAGACCACCATTAGTTTCAGTAGTCAAGCCAAAGTGTTTTGGAAATCAGTGCCAAAGAAAATGAATTGTTATGTGTATCATGGGAATTGAACCATAAGGGAAATATATATACTGTTTTTGGAGTGCATCAATGGTCTTTTCTTATGAATAATATTTCACCATTATCTACATTTCATTTATTAATTTATTTTGTTGGTATTCTGAGTGACTGCATTCAAATATACAATAAGTTGGCACAGTCACCATTTTGAACATGTGAATTACAAATAAGTTTTAAAAAACCCAATAAGCTTAGGGATAGTAAACATGTCATGAAGTTAGATAGCACTGACACAGGTTGATACAAAAATTGACTATTTTAGCAGTAGTAATTATAAATATAGTAATAGAACCAAGAGTACAGATACAAGAAATAATATAGATAAAATGGTTATGCAAGGAGATAAAAATAAAAGTAAAAAACTGATATGGGAAGATAAAAGATAGAATAAAGAATATAGAAGGAAATTACTAAACCACATCTAACTAAGAACTCAGAAAAAAAGAACACTACCAAAGAAAGATACACTAAGGTACAATGGACAGCATTGGAAACATTAATAAAGCAAACGAAAGTGGAAAAAAACAAATTTATGATGCAAGTCAAGGTCAGCAATAAAAAAATAGACATTGAATTTGACAGCCAGTCAGAAATATCAATAATCTTGGAAAAACTGTGGAAACAGTTTAGAGATCATACAGACATTGAAATGCGTAAAACATCTATCAGGGCTGAAGATGTAAGTGCAAATGAGTTAGGAATAGTAAGCTATGTGATAGTCTGTATAAAATATTTAAATAAATCAGCTAACTTGCCTTTATATATAATACAGAAATCAATCAGTTCACTAATAGGGCAAGACTGGTTCAGAGAAATAGGAATCATTATTAACATGAAAGCAATCACTAACTTATCAATAGAACAAGAGATATAATAAATTTTACTAGAATTATTCACAGAAGAACTAGGCCTGATAAGATCAAACCCAGTACACATTGAAGTAGTTGAAAAAATCAAGCCCATTATTTATAAAGCTAGGAAAATACCATTGGTTCAAAGAGAAATAGAAGAAATAAATCAGAGTTCTAGTAAAAAAGGCATACTTATGTATGTAGAATCTGTTGATTGAGCAACATCGATAGTAGTTATCACAAAACCAAATGGCTAAATTTGAATCTGTGGAGAGTATAGAATCATGGTGAATAAGTAATTAAAAGTGCATATCCCTCTGCCCAATGTAAGGGAATTGCTGGCTGGATTAACAGATGCAAAATATTTTGCTAAATTAAATCTAAATGCTGCTTATCCCCAGATCGAGGTGACAGAAAGAATGGCAAAAATATTAATGTAAACACCTTTTGGCCTTTTCAGATATAATGGACTTTCTTCTGGAATTTCAATAGCCCCTAATATTTTTCAAGTGAAAATAGATCCCATATTAAACCAGCTAAATGGACTGATGCCTTATTATGATGACATAGTAATTACAGCAGCATCAGTAAAAGATTTAAAAAACAGGTTACAGGAAGTTTGTAAAACATTTAGTAGATCAGGAGATAAAACTCAATGAGAGAAATGTATGTAGCAAACAGAAGAACTAGTTTTCTTGAGCCACATCATTTTGGACAAAGGGAGAAAATCTAGCCCAGAGAATAATAAGGCTGTAAAACTGCTGATATATCAGAAAATGTTAAACAGTTGCAAGTATTTCTGGGTCTAGTTAATTTTTTTGCACCATCCTAAAAAATAAAGCTGTGAAAGCCAAACTATTATACAAATTTACTGAAGAAAGACAAAAAATTGCAATGGATGAAGACACTATGTAGCATTTCAGAAGACCTTAACATTTGACAGGGTTTTAGTCCATTTTGACAGTGACAAAAAATGGTGGATGCGTCTGAATATGAGGTGGGATCAGTGTTATCCCACATCAATGAAAATAATAAAAGACCAGTGTCTTGTGTATCATGCACTTTCTAAATCAGAAAAAAATTATAGACAAAGAAGCACTGACTATAGTTTGCACATTGAAAAAAATTCACCAGAATATATGGGGTAGAAATTTTGAAATATTCAGAGACCATAAACCATTACTTGGAATTCTATCACATAATAATTAGCAACAGAACACATTAGTCTGAGAATGTTACACTGGTAAAATATTCTATTAGCATACAATTACTGATTTAAATTACAAAAAGGGAAAACATTTAACATATGTAGACTGTTAAGATGCCTAGATAAATGTGAATTGATAAACACAGATACAGAGGTAAATAACATGGATGAGAAAAATTCAAATATAGTAAATAGCAAGATAGTTGAACAACAAACAAAAAAAGCAGGATATCAACTGCTTATAAAGTGGATAGGAAAAAGCTGTCCAAATGCAAAAAATAATTTTCTGGCTCAAGGGTTTTGGGTTAACAGGAAAAAACTATCAGTATGTAAAGGCTGTGTAATAAAGGGGGATAAAACAGTGATACCACACACAGGAAGAAAGACTGTTTTAGACTTATTACATAAAGGATACACAGGAGTGGTGAGAGCAAAAACTTTACCATGTGGTTACTTCTGGTGGCCTAATATAATTACTGATATTAAAAAATGCATGAAAATATGTGCTGAATTTCAAGCAGATGTACCACCACCCTCAAAACAGTGTACACCATGGCCAAGGACAACAAGACCATGGGAAAGATTACACATTGATCTTGCAGGTCCTACTGCAGATGCCTATTTAAAGTGGATAGAATGTAACAAAGTAAAAAACACCAGCACAGGATTATAGTATCTGACATGACAGGTTTCACTTAATACATGTTACCTCAATATTTAGTTTTTGTGGAATCCAGGGTATCAATCCCCCCCTCATACTATCCAATGACTGTGGAAAAAGCAGTCCAGAAAATCAAAAAGGCATTGAGAAAAAGTATTAGCAGAAATCTTAAACACACTTTACAGGAGATAAGGCTGTGGATACATGCAATGCCTTGCACAGTAACTGGACATACACCAGCAGAACTATTAACAGGAAAGAAATTAAGAACCAAACTATCATTAATACACCCAAAGGAAAATGGATCATGGAAAAACAAGGATCATACTTTTGGAAAGGCAAAGTTCAAAGCGGGAACAGCAATCTGGATAAGAGACATGCAAATAAAGGGAACAATAGAGAAAATATTGTCCAATCATATTGTGATAATTAGAGAAAAAACAAGGTGGAGTACAAATACAATGAAAATCATGTCACGGTTTGTGAAATAACAAAAGCTTATGATTTCGACCTAATGAATAAAAAGGAGGGACCCAAAAATAGACATTCAAGATAGCAACCATACAATAAAAGTCAGCATATGGGAAGAACATGCTCAATGCAGACAGAGGAGCAGGTTTTATCAGAACAGGAGGGAAAATCATCCAGGCTGAGGGGGGAGAAGCAAAGACCTAGCAGATTACAAGATTATGTCTAAAGCTTAAGCAGGTTTTTTTCTAGGAAGGGGGAGGTGTTGTGTTTTGTAAAAATATGTACATTGGAATTCAATAATAATGAATTATAAATTCAGAATATATTTGTTTTAGATCACTAACTGATAAGAGTAAAATTAATGAATGTTTGGATAAAGTAATTTAAGAAAAGTAAACTTAGTATAATTAAATCAGAAAGAAAATTAAAAGGTTTAATTAATGATTAAGTTTGCATAGGATTTAACAATAGAAAATATTTACATAATATGTGATAAAAAATTGTGTTTAATAAATGCCAAGAAATATTTGCTAATTACAAATACTTCTTGATACAATGGAAGTGGAACTGATTAATTAAAACCACCAAGAGGAAAACAAGACCTAACAATCAAGGATGAACCCTGGATTGCTAGAGGCTAAACTGGATCAAGTGGTGTGTGCAGTAAATTGTGTGGTTCTCATTCCAATAAATTTATTAAGTGAACTGATATATGGGAGATTTTAAAGAACATTGACTTAAGGAAACTTAAATGATGGCATAGCACTCTTGTGTGGAACAAGAGTGATTGTGAGAAGCAGCTGAAGGCCAAAAAAATGTTGAGTAGTTGAGCCAAAATGTTTTGGAAATTGGGGCCAAAAACTGTTCAGAAACAATGAATTGTTAAATTATAAATAAATATATATATATATTGTAATGATATATAAATATGTCATTACATTAATTTAAAATAAAAACTTAAAAGTTCGCAAATAAAAGTAAAAAACTAAACGCTAAAATTAAAATGTTTGTTAAACGTATATACATTCGCACAGATGCAAAACTTTAAAAATTTTTTTTTTTAAAAAACAAATAAATAAGTATTTGAACGTACTTTTTTTATAAAAAAGTACAAGATTTAAAAATAAAAACAGGTATTAATTAATTCCTGTAATCTGTAAATGGAAATGATTGTTTATGAATTATCGAAAACCAATGGAAGCCTTGGCTTGGACCCTAATGAAAGTGATGGGTTAGTGACGTTTTGTTGATTGAATCCGTGTGGATAATATAAAAAGAGAAATACAGTTTTTTCGGACAGTTCCAGCTTTTTGTGTTTGAGAGATGTGATAGGACGCACATACCACATTCTCTATTTAAAAAAAAAAGAAAGAAAAGACTGTGATACCTTGAATCAGCTATTGCCATCTCCAGAACATTATCTTCCAATGGAGGCATCACGGGAATTAAAAACAGGAACCTGGACTCTTCTACCGTGAGCTATGAACTTCACAAATTAACAACAACAAAAAAAAGTAATTAAGAACTTTCGTCATTGTTTTTTTTAAAGATTCAGCTAATCTAAATTTTAAAATGAACTCTTATTTGATTTTCAAATTAATAATTGATTGTTTAAATTTATATAGTTAAGTTTGCTAAAATCATTTCCATTTTATTATTTTTATTTGTATTAATATTTATTGTAGAAATTATTAAATGCATTACATTTAAGTTGGGTATAGACGTTGCATAGATTCGTTAGTGGTTGATTATGTTATGGTTTTCACATTCGATTAGAATATAAAAGTCAATGATGTCTCTGTGGCATCTTACGGTGAATGCTAGTGGGTTTTGTGTATTCCCTATGCAATTGACATTATCGATGATTTTTTATTTTGATCGGTTGTTTATTTTGAATGTTTTGAACCATGGAATCTGTGCAGCCGATCTATACTCGACATTATAAAACAAATTATATAAAATTCATCTGTGCGAACATATTTAAATGTTAAATTTAAGTTGGGCGTGAATAGCTATATAATTTTGTAGTTATATTAAGGGAGGGTAATCTTAGGTTATTCATTTCGTAGTTGAATTAGCTCAATGGATTGGATATATTTGTGTAATTGTAGATGTAGTATGAGATCCGCTACTGGCAGGATTGGGTATATATGCCACACACCTTCTGTTTGCCCATGGATGGGTTTGTAAGATGGCAAAGGACCGCAATCCATTCCTATGGAGTTTTATGTTTATTGTTCTACTTGCCAACAGATGTAGCATTCCTGTTGGTGGAGAGACAATGTCTTCTCTAATTCTACTTACTGTTCAGATGTACATTCCTGACAGTATAGTATTTTGTGTTGTCGTATTTTTATGCTACATTGAATACATAAATGTATCAGATGGATTGACGCTGGTTTGATTGTGAATTTTTTTGCCTAAGGTTAAATCAGGGAAGAATATTTTCTTTTCAAATGCAGATCTATGTAGTCTATTCATACTCGACCCACTAAATAAATATTAAACCCATTATTGCAATCTATTTAAATGTAAATTTAAAGATTAATATAAAAATCTAAAATGTTAAACTTATTCCTCAAATTAGAATGATTTTATATGTGCATAAATAAATATTTTTATGTGTTAATTTCTGGCAGTGGCTTTTATTTTTTATATTTAAGATATAAAGTTATATTTTATCATCTCTGCTACTCCCTGAGCTAGTGACTTGGGCTAATGATCTGAATATTTAAATAAAGTGGAATCTTAACAGCGCGTATCTGCCTACATTATAAATTTTTCTAGGCTCAAATGCCTAGATGGCACCCTGGTAGTTGCAGATACAATTGACTGCTGTCTCCACCTACATTTGGATCATTATAATATATATATATATTCTGACCTCCTCCCCCGCTCGTTCGTCCTCCATAACATAATTATTATGCATAAATATTATTACGCATATATATTCCGGGTTCTAGCTCAGTTCACATCTAAATAAATAAATGAAATTTTACGGGTTCTAGCTCAGTTTAACAAATGAATAATAAATGAAATATCCAGTATTAATTAAAATGATTACTAGCTCTAACTTTTAAAATACAAGTACAGTTATATTTGTAAATGAATTAATAAATATTTATTATTTTCATGAGACTTGGAGTGACGACACGGGGAACGAGATAGACTACATTGAGATATTATCCACATGATACTATCTCAATGGCATAAGAACACTATTCCCCCTTTTACTATACTAAATAACTAACTTATAGTATTCTTACGACTTTCTAAGCTCTTTTCAATACGATTAAAATAATAATCATGTCTTAATATTCTTTGTAATAATAATCTAGCTCAATTAAATAAAATTAAGTAAATAAATAGAATAAATCAAATAAAATCAAATCTCAGATTCATAAATTGTATTCTAACTGATTTAAAATTACGGTAGTAAACTATGAAAAGGGAATTTTATGTCATAAATTCACTACGCAGTAACTAACAATAATAAATAATAATAATAACAACAATAGTATAATATAATCTTATTACTTCCTAAATGAAATAAATAATTACGTACGTGGTAGTATTTTAATAATCCGACAACAAAATACGTGTGGTAACATTAGCATATAATTTATTTTAATATTGTGGCAACCAACTTATGACCAATAAATGATATAATTATGATCTTTTAATTTTATCATACAAATAAATTTTCAAAATTATTATAACACTTTTATGTTTACCTATTTTGTGCAAAACTATATGTCTGTTTAAATTATAAATGTGTATTGTGATATCATGCATCCATGTGGAGAAATAATAACGAAGACACAAAGCTTTATAATAAATTTACAACAAAGTTTATTAATAACATAAACAAATAACAATCTTTACATTATGTACATTGGGTATCCTTACTCTCCTATCACAAAATTATTTTACTAGTTTATAAAATGAAAATTAAACTTTTATTTAATTTCTTAGTTAATTCTTATCTTTTAAATACTTAAGAAAGTACAGTATTATTATTATTGGATTTCTTATTTTAGTTTAGCTTGTTACAAAATGTATTTATTTATAATTATCACTAATACTTTGTATCTCTACTATTTTTTAAAATTATATTTTTATAAAATTACATTCGTAGTAAACATTCTACAAAATCATAAAACTCTAATTTTATATTAGTTATATGGAATCCTACAGATTCAAAAACATTCTTCTACATTTGATATTACGTTTTATTGTTCACTATACAATGCTTATTAATCTAATATACTCATTCAAGCCTTGCTTCGGATGGTAATTACAATTATTAACACACCATGCACAAATATATGTGTCTATTACACATTATTGAATTATTTTCTTAACAAACATGCAATATTCATTTTCTAAATATTATTATAAAAATATTCAAATTTTATTATCACTTAAAAAAAAAAACTTTGTTTTAGATTTCTCTTTTAAAAATCTGATATTCGTTTCCAAATTGGTTTTAAACTGTATTATATGATTCTTTCTCTCTTTATGATTTTTGTACTTTCACTTTTAAAATTACACAATTCTAACACATTCCAGTAAATAAACTATTCTTACTTAAATGATAACATACCCTCAGTTCTATTTTATTCATTATTTCTGTAAAAAATATCTTTCTGATGATGCAGATTCACGAAACAAGGATAGCGAAAATAGATGCACAGGATCAAAATAACTAGAATATTATCCGTCATAAACCTTGACAATAATGGCACAGTGAATTCAAAGACACTATAGAGGAGCGACCTTTGTCTGTCTACCCACCTCTATTATAGGAGTGATGCTAAAGCTATTTCTTCAGCTTTATATAACATCAAAGAGTTTAAAAGATATGTAAAGACACTGTCCAAAATATATGTGTTCAGTGATAGGGCTTAGTTAGCTATACTGAAATCACACAAACTAACTATGATCCAAATACTTTATTTTTCTTATTTCTTAACAAAACATCATCTTGGTTTCCTCTACACTAGTACTACCAAGTCACTATCCGATCTTATTTCTCTAGATTTTTCTATACAGTACATCGACAAATTCTTATCTGCATTTCTAACAATAATAAAATTCATTTTATTTCAAAACTATACAGCTGTTCTCTAAGAAAATCTTTTACTACTTTTCTCGTATATTTATCATATACAAACTATTTTAAAATATCGGAATACTTTGTTACATGAAAGTTCAAAAGAATCACACAATTGTTTTGACAACTTATACTATTAATTATACTTGAAATAACTTATTGCATGCATATTTAAAATTAATCTTATCTCAGAATATGTTTTAATGTTGTATAAAATGTGTACTTATAATTTTAAAATTTTCACACATCATTCTTAATCAATCGATGATCTAAAAAAAATATATATATATTATGCATTATAAATAAATATCAAAATTACCAAAACGATCTTTATCTTCTCGATCGTGTTCCGTGGGCTTCACCATTCCATTAATTCTTGTAGATATTAAATCTTCCATACATACTTTTATTTTTAAAACAATATTTCTATCATTCTATTAAGCTATTATATTTAAAATCTCATTATTATTAAATTTATGTTTATATGTTTTCCCTAATCTAATATAGCATTTTTATATTTTAAATATAATCAATAAAACATTTAAATTATATTTACGATACTTCTTCACCAGACTTTCTTGAACCGTTCATATTTAAGCTAAAAAAAAAAAATATATTTTATTTCTTCTTCAGTCACTTAATGTTCTATTTTAAAGTAAAACAATTATTTCTCTGTTTAATAAATATTCATAGATGACAATCCTTGTTTTTCATAATATTGTATATAATTATTAATTCATGACATTCTCTTCTACTATTGTCTGCTAATATTTTCCCGCGCGACTTTTTCCAATGCATCTTGTACGTACTTTTATTTAAAGATTCAGTAAATTTTCCGGTTTCCATGGATCCATTTTCACTAAGTAATTTAATTTTATAGTTTTTAAATCAAGCATTTCTTCCATTGAATACTTTATAATATTTTTCAATTAGATAAAGTTTTCGGCTCCTTTCCATAATATCCATAATAGCACTTTCATATTCTTCTTTACTTTTCTTTATTTTAAAATTATTGTACTATATTTTTAATAATGTTTTCCTTTAAAAGATAAACCTTCTTTCTTCATCATTATTTTTCTTTGTAATAAAACGCATATTAAATTTTTTCCATAGAGAAGAATAAATAACTTTAAAGTAGCCTTATAAATTTTGCGTCATAATTTTTTCCTGACGGCATGTAACTTCTCTTTTAAATTTTCATATAACGTCCCATTTATATTTTTCTGAGTGACAATAATAAGTTTCTGGTTGAGCATAAATAAAGTTGTATTAAGGTACTCTCCCAATATTTTTCCTTCGGTAATAAATTTAGGTATTTTCCCTTGTACTTCCATCTCTACTGTAGGTTTTTGGTTAAATTCGAATAAATTTCCCTGGTAAGATAACTTTTAAAATTAGCAATCCATATCGATACAGTCAAAATATATTATATGTTACAATAGAACTTTTAAATAAATACAAAATTTTAAATTTATATTACTTTTCTAGCTACGGTGTTATCAGCTACAAAAATGTGTTACTTTCTCTTTCACTTACACATTCCTTCTCCCCGCTCTGTATAATTCTTATATTTTTGTCTGCTAATTTACCTTCGTTGATTGGTTAATGACTTTTAGCGCGAACAAATTTACACATTTTAGTTATATAACAGATTAGACTTTTTAAATAAAGAATTGATGACGTAATGTCTCAAAATATTATTTAGACTATATTTTTAAATTCAATTATACTTTTATAAAAATTATTTAAACTTTAAAAACAATTATTAAAACAATATTTAATATTTTAGCTTTTACTTTAATGATTGATGGCAATTATATCTAGTTTCAAATTCACAAACTTTTATTATTATTTTAACAAGCGTGTGTGTGAAGGTATTTAATATAGTCACGTGTTTACTAACTTTATCAAATGATTTTTTATTTACGTCTCGGTCTAAATTACCAAAACTGATATATTTTATAAAAAATTTGGAAAATAATTTTAAAATGTTGAACTAAATATAATTCTCACCATCCCAAAGTTTATAATAAAATATACTCTATTAATTTTGATTATTAAATACAATTATAACATTGCATATAGCATTTATTTAATTTATTAGTTTTAAATATTATACTAAAATTATTAATATGCTTTTAACTATCTATAGCTGTATTATTTTATATGGCCAGCTGTTTACAACCATAAGCAAGGATATTATTAAGCTTTATTTAACTGTTTTCTTTTAAAATAATTTATTACACTGTTATATACCAGGTATTTTCAGCTTTAAATTGTACTATAAAATTTAATTATCCTACTATTATTTATATATCATACAAATATAACTTAAAATTTAAAATTTTTTAGTAATTGACCATTCTACCTTATTATGACCTACAGACAAGGGCTCAATATATATATATACTGACAAGGGCTCAATATATATATATATATATACTGCTTTGGAGTACACTAATAACTCACTATTAAAGCAGTCAATCTAAAAGTCAGATTGCACTTTGCAACCCTATCCAACCTCCCACCACCAAACCAAATTCAAACTCACATCCCTATGATAATAGATGCACTTATCTAACCCAATCTTTTGCTTTTCTTTCAAAAATAACCATCTTCAATAAACAAATAAATGAATATTTTATATAAAGTCATATATGGGTGTAAAAAATATGTATATATAACAGGTGATGGGAGATTACTTATAAAATACTAATTATAGTAGTGTGTGTTATATTATATCATATATTTTAAAATATGTCAAAAATATTTATTGTCAGTAATAGCAGTCAGAAAATCTGATGCAATCAGAAATCTGATGCAATCCTGTTGAATATTTTCGAATGTAATTAAAGTAATTAGTATAAAACCGAATAAATATCACATGACCACCACTTCTTATGCTTGCTTATAACTGTTTTAAAACAGGCAATATGTTTAGTGAGTTTTGCCTGTTTTTTTAGTATAAAACCCATTAGCAAAGTTAGAAATCTTATAAGTTTAGAAATATAATACCCATTAGTGGAAAAATTTGTCTATTTTAATTTGGTTTTAAAATCTAAGATTAGATTTTAAAGCAATACTTTGAGGAATGTTTGGCCAGGTTGTATTGTTTTCTGAGTTATTAAAACAAAAGTTTGCATCTGCTCTACAAATTGCAGATTGTCAAAATATGTAAACTGCCTCAGGTACTGTAACTAAAAGCATTTCATACAAATTTAACAAATGTAAAAATAGGTCTAAATTTGAATGCAGAAAGAAGAGTATCTATTTTTGAAGAGCAATGGCCAACTTACACTACACCAGTCAAATTTTTAATTCAATGTGTGATGAGTAAAGGAAATATCCATCTTTTCTGGCCATTTTAATACCATATTCCACAAAGGTATCACACTGGATCTGTCTACCCATGAACTATATTAATGTACTTGAAAGTTAAATTATGGAAATGCTGCCTGTCTGATAAACAAGAATTATAAACTAGATCTAGTCTACAAAACCTTATGGACACTGCAACTCACTGAGGACCACTGTTAATGATTAAGGTAATGAATTCATGCGGCTACCTAATATCCATGAACATTCTTTAATCAAACAATTTAAACCTTAATCTAAATGTTTTTTTACCTAATAACTTCTTTAATGTAAGATAATGTAATTCTAGTTGATCTTGAGATTAAAAGTGAAATGTTAATTCAAATAATTGTATTTTCTTACCTGATTTTCATTATGTATTCAACTTTCTATATTGTACCAATTGAAAATGTATATCCATCTAACAAGATTTAGAATCTAAGCAAAAGTACCCAAATCCAATCATGCCCGAGATACACAGGTCAGGAGCCATCATGAATTCTAACCTATTTGCCCATTCCCTAAATCTATAATATTATGGACAACACCTACAGTGATACCACATGAATTTCTTCTATCCTGGCCCAGTGCTACAACATTTTGCATGAAAACTCAACTGGTGATGATGATGACAGATTGAGTGAACCCAAGATATAAGTTACAAAAACATAACATAAATATATTAAAGAAATTCGAACAACTGGATTAAGTTTTAAAATTATAAATATTTATTTTGACAAAAATTCAAGATAATTTTATATATATAATCAACTTCACGCAGTTTAAACTATTATTTTGGTTACACGTCTTTGATAAACTTGATTCAATTATTTTATTTTAACAAATATCAATTTAGTTCGGAGTTACAATACTGAACGTATATTTGGAAATCATATTTTATTTAATATTACAAAACAGATTTTATCAGGGTGCATGGTGAACCTTTTATACATTTAAAAACAACACATAAAGATATGACAATAGAGTTTCAATGTTTGGAGGACTTTAATGGGGTGCCCTTGGCATTGGATACATAGCTTTATTCTAATTCACAGCATTTACTTATAACAATTAACTAAGGATACATTATGATCTATAAGTATACAAAAAAAAAGAACATTATTATACATTTTCAACATTTGCGAAACTCTATAAATACAGGAATTGCCTATTTCAATAAAGGGGAGGGCAGCTTCATTTGAGGTTGGATCTGAAACTCCAATGAAAAATATTTACAAAGAAAAATGTTTCATTTTCACATATTATAGTTTATTTTGTTAAACAGGCTAGAAAACGAACTATAAGAAATTGTGGTGCTAGAATTATGTCAGTGAGAGAGAAAATGGCAACTTCAACCAAGAAAACATCATTCTTCAATTTTAAGGTGGTATGCCAGCTTCATGCTAAGCAGTACCAAAAGGAAAAGGTAAGTAGGAAGTTGCTATGGGCCAGATCACAGCAGAGCCATACAGAGCTTTAATTACACTAACCTGCATGTTCCAGGAGTAGATATAGACCCCTGTTATGAATGAGAATATCAACAAAATGGAATGCTCTGAATTCCCAGCATGAGATATGGGAAAATCAAAACAGTATATAAATATATACTTTACAGAGAAGAATGACAAACTAAGACAATCATGAATCCATGGAATGAGGTACAGGCAAATCAAATCAAAGCCCTATGTGGCTTATTAATAATTTGACATATGCCAGCAATGCTATTATAAGAATATGAAATCATTGGATTTAAATACTAAAATAAAACCTTAAGTAGTTTAACAAATACGTAATGATATGCTAAAATAATGACCCATGTAAGATAAAGTCATTCATCAGAAGTTAAAACTATAATTAATGAAGTGTGCATTGCTCCCTCTTCTTGAATCAATACTATTTTGTTCACATAAAAAAATTAAAATTCACACAATTAAAACTGCAAATAACAAAATAGAATTAGGTCACCAGCCTTTTTGGTGATGATGATCAATAAAGAAATCAATAAAATTAATGGACACCAATATCTATCCCCAGATTGAAAAGTATTTATACATTTTGTATAAACTTATGATATAATATTTTTTTAAAACATGTATTCATTTAAAATACAAATTCAATCTTATGAGCCATTTAGAAATAAATAACAAGAATTCATTAATCCATCCCCCCCTTTTCTACTCCACAGCAGGATATAGAAGTTCGTAAGACTGGGTTTGATTGGCATTTACAAATAAAAATTAAATGAAAAATATAAAAATATCATTAAAATTAAATTACATTCATATCGGCTTTTTCAAACCAAATTGTGCAAACGCTTTTCGCGAGTTTTAAATAATAAATGAATACCCTCTGACCCATACAAGATATAGAATTTATGCAGCAATAAAATCCTTTTATTGCTGCATAAATTCTATATCTGTATGGGTCAGAGGGTATTCATTTATTATTTAACATTCGTGAAAAGCGTTTGCACAATTTGGTTTGAAAAAGCAGATATGAATGTGATTACAATTGTATACAGACGCTATAAAAAATAAATGCTGATTTATATATAAAATTAAATTATAATAGCACTAAAATATAAGAAAATTAAGAAGTATGATTTGGATGAAAAATTTTACAGTAATGTTATTTTGGATTGTAGAGAATTGATGCAAAGAAAATAATTATTAACTTAACATACTTGCCGATTTGCAAGTTGAAAGAGATTCAAAATAAAGAGAATATTAATTTTAAATAGTTAGAATTTAGGTAATACAATTATAATGACTTTGGGCTTGTTACCTCAAGATTCTATGGGATGAAGTACTGATGAATCTTCTGTGGAAGGTGGCTTTTATTGATTTAAAACATGTTACTTGGCCTCAGCAGTCCTTTGACGGCACAAGCACTCTTGAGTGGTAGGAGCTACATCTCTGCACAGTGAAGAGTTGATCTGAAGATGGAAGGGAAGGCAGCTTAGGCCCCTCTACTTAAAACTATTTCAAAATCAAACTGATGTGGAGTCAGCTAGCGACTATTGATTAAACTCTCACAATAGATTTTCAGCCCTATTTGTACAAGTTTTGAGTTATTCAAAGAATGTTTTTAATTAAACTTCTTAACTCTAATTGAATCTTTAATTTACAGAAATATTTTCTCTATTCTTCTTGGAGATGCAATCACTAGATAACTGTCCAAAGATAAATTCAAATTAATTTCCATATTGGAAATAGATTTGATAAAAATGTTGATAGCTAAATAAAATCAATTAACTTTGTTTTAAATTTTACTTTTATTAACTTTAATTTAAAAATTCCTTTTAAAATCATGAAACAAACTAATGTTCCCACCCCTTTAAATACTCTTGGACAGTTAGGGTTGCATTATTCCATCTTAAATTTTTATGTAGTTATATGAAGAAAAATATTTACAAAATAAATAAAATATAATTAATAAAAAAAAATTATTTGCAATATTTGTTTGTGCTTTTATATATATATATTATAACGATCGAAATGAAAGTGAAGATTGAATCTAACTGCAAACACAATATCTGCTCTACAAGGGCGCCATCTAGGCATTTGAGCCTAGAAAAATTTATAGAGTAGGCAGATACGCGCTGTTAAGATTCCACTTTATTTAGATATTCAGATCATTAGCCCAAGTCACTAGCTCAGTGGAGCAGCAGAGATAATAAAATATAAATTTTTATATCTTAAATATAAAAGAATAAAAGCCACTGCCAGAAATTAACACATAAAAATATTTATTTACGCACATATAAAATAATATTTAAATTTTGAGGAATAAATTTAACGTTTATAATTTTATATTGATCTTTAATTCTAAATTTAAGTAGACTGCAAATAATGAGTTTACTATTTATTTAGAGGGTCGAGTATGAATGGACTACATAGGTCTGCATTTGAAAGGAAAATATTCTTCCCTGATTTAACCTTAGGCAACAAATTTCGCAATCAACTGGCGCCAATCCATCTGATATATTCATGTATTCAATGTAGCATGATACGACAACACAAAATACTATACTGTCAGGAAAGTACATCTGAACAGTAAGTAGAATTAGAGAAGATATGGACTCTCCACCAACAGGAATGTGACATCTGTTGGCAAGTAGACCAATTAACAAAAAACTCCATAGGAATGGACTGCGGTCTTCTGCCGACTTACAAACCCATCCATAGGCAAACAGAGGGTGTGTGGCGTATATCTATAATCCTGCCCATAGCGGACCTCATACTACATCTACTAATTACACAAATATATCCAATCCATTGAACCAATTCAACTACGAAATGAATAACCTCAGATTACCCTCCCTTAATACAACTTTACAAAACTATATAGCCATTCACGCCCGACTTAATTTTAACATTTAAATACGTTCGCACAGATTTGTTTAAAAATGTTGGGTATAGATCGATTACATAGATTCCACGGTCAAAAACATTTCAAAATAAACATAAACGATCAAAATACAAAATTATTGATACCGACAATCGCAGAGGGAAACTTATAAGTAACCCAATAGTATTCACCATAAGATACTTGCGTTGTCACCAATAACTTAAAAGACATCCGAATAAATACATTTTAGATACTCACCATAAGGTATCATTATTTATCGAATGTCTATATATTTTGATCAAATATGAAAACCAAAATATAATTAACCGCAAACGAATCCATGCAAGCGTCTATAAACAACTTAAATTTCATACATTTAAATAATCTTTACAATAAGGAAAAAAAAATGGAAATGATGTTTGTCAATCGGGAAACATATAAAATTAAACATTATTAATTTGATTTAAAAACTTACAAAAGTCAGATAAGAGTCCTTTTTTTTTTAACATTTAAGATGGCTTGTTTATGAATTTATAAAACTTGACGAAAGTTCGTAATTGATTTTGATAACTGTTAATTTCATATAGCTTATGGTATAAGAGTCCAGGCTTCTGCTTTCAATTCCCGCGACACCTCCATTGGAAGGTAATGTTCTGGAGATGGCAATAGCTGGTTCAAGGTATCACAGTCTTTTCATTTTTTTTTAATTATATAGAGAGTGTGGTCTGTGCGTCATACCACATCTCTCAAACACCCAACGCTGGAACTGTCCGAAAAAACTGTATTTCCCTTTTTATATTATCCACAAGGATTCAATGAACAAAACGTCACCAATCCATCACTTTCGTTAGGGTCCGAGCCAAGGCTTAGTGCTTCCATTGGTCAAGCTAAAATCCCTTTCTTCTCTTATCTAACTTTCCATCTGACTTTTTAATTAAACAGCTTTTAGATAATTAATAAACAATCATTTCCATTTATAGATTACAGGAATTAATTAATACCTGTTTTTATTTTAACTTACGTTATTTTTTTATTAAAATATTTTTATAAATCTTTTTTTTTTATAAAAAATACATTCAAATACCTTTTTTTATTTATTAAAAAAAATATTTTTAAAGTTTAGCATCTGTGCGAATGTATATATGTATAACAAACATTTTAATTTTAGCATTTAGTTTTTTTACTTTTATTTGCGAACTTTTAAGTTTTTATTTTAAATTAATGTAACGACATATTTATATATCGTTACAATATATATATATATGTAAAAGCTCTGTTAATATATGTATATATCTGAGTCGCAACTAAAGACATTAATATCAAATTAATTAAAGAATTTTTATTTAAAATTTATATTTATAACTTTTATAGATGCTTCTCAGAAATATACATATAGTTTATATAAAAATGACAAAAAAAAAAACAGGATGAAACGGGTGTTAAGCGGTAGAACAGTGTAGCTCGATCTTGGGCTAAGGTTGACTAGTTCAATATAAACTCTTTAATAATGTCTCTCCCATCATTAACCTCAATAATATACTATTTTCTTATTCTACCTTGGTGCGGCAACAGTTTTTATGATAACTTATTGCTATGTTTTATATTTTAAATTAATATGCTGATGATCTTTTAAACTCACAAGCAAGTTTGCTCTCTTTTAAACCCTCTCTCTTTTCATAGGGAGGTTAATTAATTATTAGTTAAAAACATATTTGCTATTTTCATTAATGTGGACACTTGCCAGCTTGGGAGAAGACTTGTTAATCATGTTTTAATGTTATGATCAAATAGCAGAACAGAAATCTTCCTTTCCAAATAAACAATTCTAAGAAATGTTTTTTTCTAATTATAAAATAATAGCACTAATTCTAAAAATGCAAATATGTTATTTGAAATGAAATATTGTATTCTATGAAATGAATCTTAATAACCACCAACATTTATATATGATTATTTTTATTATGTTATAAAAGCACTTATGATTGAATATTCACCTGTTGCTTTAACATTTGTGGGAGTTTATACATAAGTTAATATATATATATATATATATATATATTAATATATATATATATATATATATATATATATATATATATATATATATATATATATTATAAGTTAATATAATAAGGGAAAGGATTCTTTTAAGTCAAGGTAGATTAACATGTCTATCATTTTAATTAAGTTATCCAACCTTGATATTCCCAAATATATAGGTGTTAGTTAAGTAATTTTGATATTCAAATTTTATATATATTGTTCCAATCATTGCTTGCATACAGACTTCTTTGTTTACTTTTATATATTTTTGCTTCCTCCCACCAGGTGTATTGGAAAGCCGAATCCCATTTCATCACATCCAGGTCCATGAATAAGGGCATGACACACCCTTGGGACCCTCTTTGCTATGTGAGGTAGTTCTGCATGGGATCACTCCAGGACAACCGCCCCATAGCATCTCCCGCCGGATCATTTTATTGTTCAATGAGCCAATTCTGCTAAAGACACAGAAAGAAATCGGTCACTATTTCTTCAAGATGAAATATGAAGCACCTTTTAGGATCTGAGACTGGATCAGAGATAAATACGCCATCATGCTCACATCACTCTCTTTATTTTAATATGAATCTATGAATATCCATCAGCCATAATGCTACAATCTTACTAAACAGATTTCTTTATAATTTATTAATATTCTCACGTGTGTCATTCTGTGACACCATTTATTGATTTTAAATTAACTTAGAGGTGGATTAAATAATTTTAAATATATTTATATTATAGCGATATTCAAATCATATTTTCATAATGTAATCAGTTAGGTATTGGCATAAAAATTGGCTCACACTAAAATTACAAACCAATGAATATATCTATGATTTCTTAAATTGTACAAAAGAAAGGTTTCTGTTCATAAATAAAATGTAAAGAGGCTAATGATAATCAACTGGAGAATTATTGTAGTCACCTTATTAATGCTTTGTTTTAATTACATTATTAAATTATAAATATATATAACTAAGACTTTGGAATCATTGTTTTCTTTATTTAATTAATATTATATTTTGATTAAACATACTATACTTACTATGATTAGATCCCGTTAATTTTATATGTAAATAATGTGAAATGTCACAATCTTTTAAATATATTCAAATATATGTAACTATGATTATACCAAAAGACTTCACCATATTGTCATTTCCAAATAGTCTCTTTGGGTCTCCACTTTGCAATGCCAGCTGAGAAAGTTAAAATTAGATTGGGTATTATTGGGATTGTTGCTCATAAGTTGGTAGATCTGGAAAATAGGTCAATAGGGAAAAGCTCATAAGTGGTCCTGACCTGTGTATCTCATGCATGATTGGATTGTGGGGTACTTTTGCCTAGATTCTAGATCTTGTTATATCAACATCATTATCCAATCATTAACTAAATTTCATATTATAATGGTCGGGGTGGATTTGATAGTTGAAGTCTTACCATATCTGCCATACAAGGGCACCACCAGGCCATTTGGAAAATTTATATAGTAGGCAGATACATACTGTTAAGATCCAACTTTGTATTTTATATTACCCCATGCCACTAGCTCAAGGAGATGCAGAGATTTTAATACAGCTCATATATAGCTTAATAGTCAGCATCCCAGAGAACAACAATAATCAAACATGAATTCAAATATTTTGGCTTTTATATTTTTATTAGCTTCTTATCGGCATTTTCTCGGATCGATCTCACATGATGTCATTTATTCTAATGTTCCATTTTCAGTCCATGCTTGCATTCGTCAAGCTAACTTTTTTATTCTTTTATCTGACCTTTTAATTATTTAAGTGCCCCAAGGGCTAGGGTGCTTTAAAACAATCATTTAATTAATAAAACAATCATTTCCATTTTTCAAGATGATAGCAATCGATATTTATTTCTATTTTTAAAAATATTAATCTTTATATCTTTACTTTTTTACAAAAAAAAAATACTTTTAAATACTTTTTTTTAAAAATAGTTTTAAAGTTTTCCATCTGTGTGATAATATATATGTTAAATAGAACTCTTTTAATTTTTATTCACTTTTTAATAAAACACTTTTTTTTTCTTTTTAATAAACAATTTTTATTTACGATCTGTTTATTTTAATTTTAAAATAATGTAAGGGCATATGTATACTGTTACAATATATTGATTTATTTGTTCTTATTCTGAGTGCATTTAAATATACAACAAAACCAATTCAGAATATCTGACGATTTGGAATTCAAGCCATCATTCAAGTGATTCTATGATGTAGTTACATGCCTTAATAGCTTCATTTTTTAAATTAAATATAAAATTTTCTTTTATTCTTCCTAGAAATGATGACAATGTTATCAACAAATCACTTAATTCTTTATTTTACACAATATGTAATAAAACAAGTGTCTATCTAGAGTTATCTAGTTTAATCCTGAATTAATCAATGATGCACAGCCATCTAGTAATCATTAATTACTCAAGCTTTATAAATGACACTATAGTAGAGAAGTTCTTTTTTATATTGAACAGGGTTCATTTATAACATCTTACTCTTGTAGGTTTAACTAGGTTTAAATATCTTTTATAATAATTTTAAAAACACAAGAACAGACCGGCCCTTTAAGCAGAGGGGAGAATACCATCAATAGCAGAGGCATCAATGATACCCATAGTCAGATTGAGCTATGCAAAGCATAACATGATCACATTTCCAGAGTGGCCCACCTTGACTGCTGGATTCAAATCCCTGTCCTCCAAAGCATTTTATTTGTTTTGAGGATCAACCTCAGGTGCCATCCAACCATAAAAATATATATATAAAATAAATATACATTAATATAGGAGCTGGAGGGAACATAAGGTTCAAACATGGTTTAGTAATTTGGTGAGTAAGAAGGACCATGAAGCTCATATGCTTCAATATATATATGTATTAAATTACCATTTAATTGATGTGTCAAATGTACAGCTTTTACAACTTTGAACACAAATCATTTATTGAAAGTATATTAATAATTTTTATTAGTCATTAGACTCAAGATTATCCAATACACCATTCTCACACAAGATAGAAAATGTTTTCTGTCAATTTTCAACACTATGTGGAAGGATTTAATCATAAACATATGATGAAAGACATGTAAAAGAGATCTATAATCTCTAAGATGTAGATTTTGTGGTGAAATAGCACATATCAGTAGGCTCAGACAACAATCTCATATAGTTTAATGAATAAGTGTAATATGTGCAGCCCTCACAAGTTAAACACAAATCACTTATTGAAAGTATGTTAATTTTTATTAGTCACTCATTAGCCTAGAGATGATCCAAAAATGAAATTTCTGTAATGTAATTTTAATTACATCATTTGTGCAATGAAGGGAATATTTTCTATTTGCCTTTAACACCTGTGGAGGGATGTAATCAAACATGATCCATGATGTGAAAAAGATTTATGATTCCCAAGATACACATTTTGTGCTAACATAGCACTTATCACTTGGCCCACACCACAATCTCTTACTCACTTTTATCACTTCAAAATATAAATAGGTAAAAAAGTACTAGTCAAATTGATAAGTCAAATGTGCTGTCCTTTCAACTTCAACACAAATCATTTATTGAAAGTATATTAATAATTTTAATTAGTCACTCATTAGACTAGATTATCCAACAATGAATATTTCTGTAGTGTAATTTTCATTACATCAATCTCACACAAAAAATGGAAAGTTCTATCTGCTTTTAATTACATTGTTGAGATGTAATCATAAATATATGATCTCATGCACATTTTGTAATGAATCAGCATTCATCAGTTGGCCCAGACCATTGTCTCTTACACATATCTTAAACATTTTTCAGAATATATATAGGTATCAAATTATGACAGTTTAATTAATGTGACAAATGGCCAGCACTCACAACTTTAATACAAAGCACTTATTGATAGTATATTAATATTTTTTATTAGTCACTCATTAGACTAGATTACCCAAAAATCAATATTTTTTAATATTTCTTATTGCATTGCCAAATCCATATAATATTAATATCATTTACTTTATTACTTTTACAATGCTTCAGATAATTATATCGCATTATTGACAGAAATAACTATGTAGTTAAACATTTGAAGTTAGGGATAAAATTAATGAAGAAAAATGTAAAATATATTGTTAAGCAATGATGGTCAAGAGGTCAGTGATGGCTGCTTTACAAGCAGTTGTTCCGGGTTGGCGGGTTCACTTCCCGGCTGATGCTATGACACATGAGAAAAAAAGAGTAAAATATAATAAATATTAGAATAGTTAATGAAAAAAGAAAAATAATTACATTTTTAATTTCAAGTGTCAAATTAATTCATCACAGATCTGACATTTGTTTTTCCCACATGTAATATTTTTATAAATATATTAAACAACCTCAATATTACCACATACTCTTTTAACTGCATATAAATAACGATACAATAAAAGACAGTGACCCCCCCTCCCCAAGATGTATTTCATGCTGAACCAGCACTCATCAGTTGGTCCAGGTCACAACTACATATATATTATATAAATAATATTTATCTATACTAAATAATTACATTTTTAATTCCAAGTGTCCAATGAACTCAAAATCAGATATATTAATCTTTAATTGAGTTTTGAAATTTATATTTCTGCTAGAGACAATCTAGTACATGATTAATAATAGTGATTACTGTATCTAAAGTGGATGGTATCAAAGATGTCGGTTGTTAATTTGCAACTTGGAATTAAAAATATAAGTATTTAATATAATTTTTTTTCATATAGTATATATATATATATGAGACATTGTGACCTGGACCAACAAATGAATGTTGGTTCAGCATGAAAGGCATCTTGGGGTCATTAGAGCTTTATTGGGTGAATCACTCCATGTGTTTGCATGTTTAATTATAAAAAATCAGAAATATTACTTTTTGAGTTTTGAAGTTTATATCTATGCTAGAGCCAATCTCTGGTTTAGTAAATGATTATTAATATTCATTACTATATTTATCTAAAGTGAATAATGTCAAAGATGTGGTTGAGTTAATTTGACACTTGGAATTAAAAATGTAATTATTTAATATAGACATTTTTCATATAATAAAGATATATGTGAGAGATAGTGACCTAGACCAGCTGATGAGTACTGGTTTAGCATGAAATGCATTTTGGGATTATTTGTCTTTTATTTATCTTTATATGAATTAAAAAATATATATGGTAATATTGAGATTTAATATATTTATAAAAAAGGAAAAATATGCTTAATATTTTAGAAAATAAGTATATTAGTAATTATAAATAAAAATTCAGATAATAAAATAAATAGAATACACCTGGGCCTCTTTTTATGCAGCAGAGAGATTCTGCAGAAAACCTGCATTAAACAAAATCACACAAAAATAGAATTAACATACCTTGGAAAATGGGGGATATGTTCTGTAATTTTCAAAAATCACATAAAACTAAGGCAATAAGGTAAAATTACTTGAAAATTCACATAAAAAAATAAAGAAATAAAGTATGACTAATAAAAACTTTCAAATGTTTGAAAAAAATTGATACAATACAAACTTTTTTAAATTTTATTAACTATTTAATTTTATTCAAAACAATGTTTTTATGTGTAATTTAGTTTACATTTTTTCATACATATTTTAATCATTATCACTATTTGACAATATGCAGATTTGTTTGAGAACTGATAAGAAATCAGATTCGTCAAAAGAGAAAGTACAACTAGCACTATACTGTATTAATGGTTTTCTGTCAACAATGTAATCAGTGATTAAATTTTGAGATGATGATTTTACTAATTGTTTATGAAGCTCATGATATCCAGACATATAACTACTTAGTTCTCATTGGAATTTAAGAACTCATTCATCTCTTTCAGATTTTAGCATTTTCTGATGTTTTTCTTGTCCCACACACCATTGTAAAATATATGATTAAATGATTATTACTTATCAGAAAATAAATTTGACTTCATTTGATAGATATTTTTATTTCCTACTGAAATAAATGTTAAATGTTCACATTTTGTTTCTATAAATATTAAAAAAATGAGATTGTAATCAAAACAAAAAGATTATACGTCATCATTTCTAGAAAGATTATTTTCAGTTTACAAAATCAACGAAATCTTTGTTATTTCTGATTACACCTACGTCTCCTTTTAGGTTTATTTGTAAAATCTGAATGAATATTTATTTATTTCCATTATATCTAACAAAATATGTTTTAAAAGTTTAAAATTTTAAATATTTATTGCAAAATTGTGATTTTTTATACTCTTTCAGTATAAGTAGATTGTTTATGTAGAAGCTAAACTTCTCATTAGCTTCAGGCCATATTCACGTTAGCTGCTAATGTAATGTTATATTTTTGAAAATAAAGTATTCCAAGTTAAAATAAATTATTAATAATTTATATTTCTTGAAATCTAATAAATATAGTGAAATATGAACTTCTTTATTGCATAAAAGAAAACCATGTAAAAAGACATTAAGAAGAAACATGAATTGCATTAAAAAATCAGCACAAAAAGAGCTCCAGATATATATGAAATTAATTGTAAAAAGAGTCAAATTAATAATTTAAAAATAAATTATGAAGGAGAAACAAAAAAATCAATATATAAAAGACTATTACAACATAAATATGATAGAAATTCTCTGATATATTTCCATACATTAGAAATAGAACACAAATTTGGAAAGAATTGTATAAAAAGGATATAATTTTCAAGTAATAAAAGGGATAGAAAAGTAAAAGAACCTACTGATATTAATAATATTAAACAAGTATTAAATAGAGATTTGGACCTAAAAAAACTTTGACATATTAATATATATATATATTATAACGATCGAAATGAAAGTGAAGATCGAATCTAACCGCAAAAACAATATCTGCATCTACCAGGGTGCCATCTAGGCATTTGAGCCTAGAAAAATTTATAAAGTAGGCAGATACGCGCTGTTAAGATTCCACTTTATTTAAATATTCCGATCGTTAGCCCAAGTCACTAGCTCAGCGGAGACGCAGAGATAAAAATCTATAAATTTTATATCTTAAATATAAAAGAATAAAAGCCACTGCCAGAAATTAACACATAAAAATATTTATTTACGCACATATAAAATAACATTTAAATTTTGAGAAATAAGTTTAACATTTTAGATTTTTATATTAACTTTTAATTTTACATTTAACTAAGTTTCAATGAGTTTAATATTTTATTTAGATAGTCAAGTATGAATAGACTACATAGATCTGCATTTGAAAAGAAAATATTCTTCCCTGATTTAACCTTAGGCAACAAATTTCGCAACCAAACTGGCGCTAATCCATCTGATACATTTATGTATTCAATGTAGCATGATACGACAACACAAAATACTATGCTGTCAGGAAATGCACATCTGAACAATAAGTAGAAATAGAGAAGACATTGACTCTCCACCAACAGGAATGTGACATCTGTTGGCAAGTAGAACAATAAACAAAAAACTCCATAGGAGAATGGACTGCAGTCTTCTGCCGACTTACAAACCCATCCATAGGCAAACAGAGGATGTGTGGCGTATATCTATAATCCTTCCCATAGCGGACCTCATACTACATCTACTAATTACACAAATATATCCAATCCATTGAACCAATTCAACTACGAAATGAATAACCTAAGATTACCCTCCCTTAATATAACTTTACAAAACTATATAGCCATTCACGCCCAACTTAAATTTAACATTTAAATACGTTCGCACAAATGCATTTTATAAAATTTGTTTTAAAATGTTGAGTACAGATCAGCTGCACAGATTCCACGGTCAAAAACATTCCAAATTAAACACAACCGATCAAAATACAAAGTCATCGATAAACGTCACTTGCATAGGGAATATACAAATCCCATTAGCATTCATCGTAAGATGCTTGCAGTGATATCGTTGACATATATTCTAATCAAATGTGGAAACCACAACATTATCAACCGCTAACGAATCTATGCAACGTCTATACCCAACCTAAATTTCATCATTTAAAATTTAAACAATAAACAATTTATACAATAAGAAAGAAAAAAAATGGAAATGATTTTTATCAATCGGAAAACATATAAAATTAAACATTATTAATTTGATTTAAAAACTTACAAAAGTCAGATAAGAGTCCGTTTTAACATTTAAGTTGGCTTGTTTATTAATTTGTAAAACTTGACGAAAGTTCTTAATTGATTTCAATAATTGTTCATTTCATATAGCTTATGGTAGAAGAGTCCATGTTCCCGTTGGCAATTCCCACAGAGACTTTCCTGGAAGACCGGTCTGATATTTTGGAGGTAGCATTAGCTGGTTCTGTTCTGGTATCACAGTCTTTGCATTTTTAAAATAAATGAGTGAGGACGGCAAGTGCGTCTTGTCGCTCGACTCACCAAAATCAAGTTGGAAAACTGACTGGAACTCAATATTTTTTCTTTTTATAGTCCTCCTATGAATTCCATGAACAAAAACGTCACTGTTCTGTTTTTCCGTTATGGTCTGGGCCTTTATTTGCTTCCACTGGTCAAGCTAAAATCTCTTTCTTCTCTTATCTAACTTTTCATCTGACTTTTTAATTACACAGCTTTTAGATAATTAATAAACAATCATTTCCATTTACAGATTACAGGAATTAATTAATACCTGTTTTTATTTTAACTTACGTTATTTTTTTATTAAAATATTTTTATATTTCAATCTTGTAATTTTTTATTAAAAAAAATACGTTCAAATACTTTTTTTTTTTTTGTTTATGAAAAAAATATTTTTAAAGTTTAGCATCTGTGTGAATATATATATGTTTAACAAACATTTGAATTTTTGCGTTTAGTTTTTTCCTTTTATTTGCGAACAAGTTTTTATTTTAAATTAATGTAACGACATATTTATATATCGTTACAATATATTAGTAAAGATTAAAAATAAGAACAGATTTAATTATATAAAAAATAGAAAGAGGGAGTCACTAGATATAAAATAAAGGGTCCTGATTTAGACTGCACTCACCTTCATTTATTATGCCATCTCAGATCTATCTTGTCAAGTGTTGCTTTTTATTGATAGTATAGTCACGTGATCAGAGTTCTGAATTTTTTGTTTTTGGCCTTTTTTTGCTTGATCAGATTTTAAAATTTTTTACATTTTGGCTTTTTTATTATTATTATTATTATTATTATTATTATTATTATTATTATTATTATTTTGACTTTTTTATTATTATTATTATTATTATTATTATTATTATGCAATCTCAGATCTATTTTGTAAACTGTTGCTTTGTACTGATATTATAGTCACATGATGCGAGTTCTAAATTTTTTGTTTTTGGCTTTTTTTTAGCTTGGTCAGATTTCTAAATTTTTTATATTTTGGCTTTTTTTATTATTATTATGTGATCTTGGATCTATTTTGTAAACTTTGGCTTTTGATTGATGAGGTGTTTGCATAAAATTTTGGTCATGTTATTTGAATTTAAAATTTTTCACTTTTGGCAGTTTTTTTATCACTTATATGTGTCAGAGAATGTTTGTGGTCACTTTTCAAATTAAAAATGGTGGAAATCACATACTAAATTAGCACTTTTCAAATTTCGACAAGAAACATTTTAAATGCAGAATTAAGTAACAACTAATTTCAAATTTTAACAACAAACTTCTTAACGGGACAAAAAAAAAACATTTTTATACATCACTAGAATTCAATATAATATGTGAGCAAAATCTCCAAAAGGCAGTAATAGAATAGCTTTTGTTTGGAGTTAAAAATACCCAGAGAAGTCATCTGTGTGGGCCATCTGGTTGTGAAAGATCAAATCACACTTTCGGGCTGATCCCCAGAATTTCCTGGGTTTTCCAATATTTAAATCACAGACAGAAATGTCAAAACACCTACAAAACTCAATACTCAAGTCCACAAAAAAATAACACAGTCCTTATCTAAGGTCTACCTTTTCATTCTAGGTAAGGTAGCTATTCTGAATAGCTTACTTTTTGCCAGTAATGAATATAAATGACACATTCTAAAACAAATTAACAGGCACTGTTCAAGACTGATCTGGGTGGGCCATACTGTCATCATCAGTATTGCTAGTATGCAATGGCCCAGAAGGCTTAGCAGAATGTCACTTCACTCTATTCCATCTATCCTATTTCAGAAAATGCATATACTAATCTACAATCTAATACAGAAATATGGCCATGACCTGATCCTGGACTTCATAATTTTCACGTATAGGCCCCCTCCTAAGAATATAGGATTGCTGGACCAATTGCTGTTTGCAGTAAAGCAATACAGCATTAATACAGACAATTTCTTCCAGAGTAAGCTAAAGATGTGGGATGCCTATCACATTCTAAAATCACACTTTCACATAATCAATCCAAAGCTTAGAATATCAAACCAAAGGATAGTGTCCCTGTTTAAATACTGGGCATTAGAAGCAAAACACCTGGACTATATTGTTAAAATCAACCTTGACGTCATGCCGGTCAACTGCTTCCTCAAATACAAATGTTTCATTGATAGTGTTGACCCAATATGTATAACCTGTACCAGGAAAGAGGAGACATTTGACCATATAATCAAAACATGCATGGGTCTAGGTAGCATCAAATTCATCATATTTAATAAAACAGAGAGACTATTATAAAGTACTCAATATTAAAAAATGTATTCATGAAAGGGGCATACCAATCATCTGGATGTCCATATTTCTTATTACTCCATCTGGACTAGTAGGTATAAGGTTCAATACACCCTTCCTCATCCAAATGTGGACCAACTATTCATATAAACCATGCAAAAAATTAAACAAAGACATAAGACTTTGATATCTAATTTCATGTTCCAGGAGACCTGGAACCCTTTTCAAACTCCAGCTGATTAATTATATAAAGCACTCTAACTCCTTCACTATAAACCCATAATAGACTTATGAACATTGAATATATTTTGTGAATAATAATTTTCCTGTTGTCTCATACATTAACTCATATTGATTCAGGTACATGCTGTATTTCAGTTTAATGTAAACACAATATTAGTCTAATAAATATAATAATTTAATATATCAATCACACAGTTCTTCTTTTCAAAATAGTTCATAAATATCCAATATAGAAATAAAACAAACAAACTCCTTTTTAAAACTTGCTTTTTATATGACTATAATCATGAAAAAGAAAAAAAAATGTAGAAATGACATATGTTGGGACTAGTAAGAATAAATTAAAAACTAGATTAAAACAGCATTTAGGTGATAAAAATTCTGCTGTTTACATTGACATGAATAAATTTAAGCATGGGGATTTTGAAATAAAGCCTTTGGAATATATTAAGTCATACAATGAAAGAATGATAAAGGAAGGTATGTAGATTAAAAACCAGAATTAAATAGGATGATAATGGAAAAAGTGAAAAAAAAGTTTTTAATTAAATGTTTTAAAGGATATATATTTTTTAAAAAAGGAAGTTGTGATTGTTTGTAATATGAAAGGGGAGTGAGATATGGTAAATTTTGGGTTATGAATATATTTTGTAATTTTTAATTAATTTATTTTTTATTATTTTTTTTGGAATGTGTGTGCCTTAAAAAGGACTATATAAAATAGTCGCAATGTTGGATTTCTTTTTCATGATTATAGTCATATAAAAAGCAAGTTTTAAAAAGGAGGTTGTTTGTTTTATTTCTATATATAATAAATGTAACTTGAAACTAAACACGTTTTTCGACGAGAAATAACATTCAAATCGCAAGATTTATTTAACGTTCGCAAAATTATTACTTTATCAAGTATGTGATCTTTCCTTCGTTGCAGGAATAATAACAAGTGCCGTTCAAATAATATACCGAAACTGATTCCATTTTACGACTAAATATTTTTATGGTGATTGTTTTCCGTTAAAAATAAAGAGGAAAAAAACATTGAAGATCTCTTTTTACAAAAAGACAAATCATAGAGAAAATAAAATAATTATAAGAATAACGTAGATCAGATTTCTGCAGCTCTTACCAATTATGCGCAGCCGCGATTCCAAACCAATGATTGGTTAAAATTGTAACTTATTTTGCATGTGAAATCCCTGTGCACTTAGCCTATACTTTTCTTTGAGAGAAACTAGAGAAGGTAAGGCAAATAATAAGCTCATGGTAAGTCGAAAAATAGCGGTTTGCCCTTCAATTAGTCTGACTTAATTTCATTTTACTTTTGTATTAAAAACTGTCTTTTTTAAAAAATAGTTTTATATTTAATGCGTTTTCACAATTATATTTAACTTGTCATTATTGTGCTAATATTTTTTTTTACATTATCATTTGGTTAAACTATTATTTCAGATTAAGTTATACTTGAAAATGCATAGTACTTATATAATATTCAAGTTTTGCATTAATAAAAAAAGTTAGTTTTATTCAATGAAGAAAAAAAACTGGTTGTCTTTTATTATTAATTTTAATTGTATGCTATAAGGAAAGTTTTGTTTTAGGGCTCGAAAATTCTTTTATAGATAATACTTCGGTTTTTCAGAATTATATTCATTTTTTGTAATGTTTGTTATAATATTGTTTTTACATTAATTTGAAAAATTATTATTTACAGTTGCTATTAAAGCTGTCTGATATTTAAGGATATACAATTTTCTAGTCTCTAGATAATAGAAAAATGTAACTAAAAGAAAATGTGGTTGGCTTATTTAAATTCTATTTTACACTATACGAAACACTTTATATTGGGAGTAACTGTCTTTTTTTTTCAGTTTGTCAACACTTGTTTCATATTTGTATTTTATATTATAAAAAAATAATGAAATATCTGATAAAAATAATTTATTAAAATAATATTTATCCTACCAAACATAATCCGTAATGTAGCTTTAAGCACTATTCCACTTATCATTTATATATATATGCGCACTCTGTTGTTATACACCAATAGAACTTTGTTGGTCCTCATGACCCACTAAATGTGGAAAATATGTGGATGAGGACTAAACGCAAGCTCAAATATCAATGTAGTACCAGCAATACTTTATTCAAATCCTACCTACAGGAATTTGCTTTTAGACTCTATACGTCTGCCTCCATCCTTGAGAATTATTTGAACATCAAAAAATAAATTTGAATTTTATCGTGACCTGGCAAATTCATGTTTACCAGATATATAAGATTCATGTTTAATTAATATGAAAAGTTTATAAAATTCCTGTTTATTGTAGACAATTCCCGATTTATCGTAATTTTAGCCTGTACACTGTACAGTGTACTAATTTACACCGTAATTTGGTACTGCTCGAATTTTGTTAAATGTAGTTTCGAGGGCCTATTATCTACCGAATATGTATTTGTTGTTAAATTTTAAAAAAATTAATAAATCAGTTGTTAAATTTAAAAAGAGAATAAGATAAAACTGACTTTTAGCAGCCACAACATTTCGCTCTCTATTTTTAAAAAATTGAACTGTTTGTTTTCATCCTACTTGCAAAAATTTGCATTTATTTTTTAAAAATTGAACTATATTTTATTCGTACTATGTAATTGTAACGTATATCGTATTTTTTACATGAAGGTTAATAAAAAAAATATATAGAAAACTTACATTTTTATGTACAATATTGAGCTAGCTTATCAACTATTAAATATTAACGTTTACATGTGGCAAAATTTAAAATAATTTGCCAACGCACTTTATTGTTACGCGAGATTGATGTTAACGAACGAGTGGTCATAGACTGGTGTCATTTTTGCCAGGAAGAATTTGCAACATATTTCGACAGAAATCCAGCACTTGTCAGCGGATTTGATGAAAACGGCGAACCACAGATAGTGAAGATCGACGAGTCGTATTTCTTTTGCCGAAAACACCATAGGGGGGCAATGAGAGAAGGCCATTGGGTGTTCCGTAGGATAGAGGGAGAGTCATGAAAGTGTTTTTAACAGAAATTGAAGATAAATCAGCTGCACTCTCTAACTGCTTTACAGCAACACATTTTACCTCGTGCATATAGATAATGGCATATACCTTCACTCTGTCGTCGTCCACCGTGACAAACTTTGTTGACCCGGACAATGAACTTATCCATGCTAATGTGGAAAATATGCTCAAAACTACGCGTAAAAATGTAAGCAATTTTGTTCACTTATAAAATGAGAAGCGTCAAAACAATCTTAACATTGTTGTATTTATTTTTGCTATGTATTCAATAATTAGCACAATAATAATTAAAAATAATATATCTATTTTACCTTACTCTCAACCTGTTAATAATAATTCTAATAAAAATTACTCCTATGCTAAAGCATTAAAAGGAAATAATACAAAGCCTGAAGTCAACATAAACTGCTCATATGAAGATATTACCATTTTTTTCAATATAGACAAAATGCGAAACAATTTGATCCCCTCTTATCACTAGATCAATAAATCAACTCAAAATCACCTCCGAACAATACAATGAATATTCTGAAAAATTCAACTTTACTATCCCTTCACAATTTGTTAAATCTTTTAAAAAATTTCACCATAACAATGTTAATTATGAATTATATAATTTTTTTTAACAGGAAAAAGGTTATGGAATTTGATATACAAGATCCTCGAGACCTCAGTAATAGATACATTGTAATTGAAATTCCACAATATTTCTCAAAAAGAATTTTTTTAACAGATGTCATTTTAATCAACAGGAAAATTTTAATGTTTTTTTTTTTGTTTAAATTTTTTTTGATAGCCTAGAAATGAAACAGCAGAGATGTTAGTTTGAATATGAGAGCTTAACTGTAATATTAGATTTATTAATATTTTATTTCATTAAGCCAGTTAGGAAATAATTTATTTATTTTTTTATAAAAAGAATATTTTAGGGAATTGCAATGTTTATCTTCTCTTGAGATCATTAAAATAAATATTAAAAAATTTAACTATAATAAATGTTGATTTAGTGTACCATTGGTTCACACAGCTATCGTTATATCAAATCTAATATAGCAGTATATGCATGAGAATTTGAATTTTCAATAGTTAAAGCCAGATTCTGAATGAAATTTTATTAAAAAGATATCATTTAAAAATAACATGTTGTACATTAATATATATATATGAAAAACATCCTTAACCCATATAATGCAATATCAAAACAATATTTTATATATTTAATAAACAGCTATTTTTAAAATATTCACAAAAATTATTTAAAATGACATCATTTTTAGTTCTTTATTTTCACAACTATTTTCAATAGATTATCAAAGTTACTAAATTTGTAATATTTTTATAGCATTGAAGCATTAGATAATGTTCCATGCTTGATTTAGTGCAAAATGAGTAATAAATGTTCATGAATTACTGAAAGTTACTATAATTCAATTTACCTGTACAATATTATGTGAATGCATTCATTTTTTACCATATTGTCTTGAATAAATACTTAAAAAATTATTACTAGTCATTTTTAAAGATATGTTATTGTTTTAATATCAGCACAAATATTATTTATTGAATTCCTTTTTCTACTTAAATGTGGTATATAGAATAAAACTGACATGCATATGTTGTAAGAGTATATAGAATTTAGAAAAAGGAAGAATTAAATAATCTTAATGCTGAAATTTAGTAGTCTTATATATTAATCTTTAATTGAAATTAAAATTTATATCTAGTCTAGAAAAAGTGATTATAAGTAACAATTTTTAAAATATTATCAAATGAGTGCATTTAATGTCACATATGAAAATTGAATTATAATAATTTTCTATGAATAAGTAGCAAATTACTATGATATGAAGATGTGGGAAATGACTCATTATCTGGTGATGGCTTCTTCTGCCAGAAATGCATCTTAATGAATATTTGTTTATTTCATTTCTTTTCATCCATATGTTTTATCCTTTATATTGTGCCTTTTTGTAAGAGTGCCAGACTTAGAAAATCTTTCAGTGTAAGAAATGCAAAACATTTAATATGTAAAATAGACATTGTGGACTTTGGAAATAAATATCCCAGCTACAAAATACAAAGTTAAAAACATAATATAAAACTAAAAGAAAATATTATATGCCTAAAATATAAAATATACATTGTAAATTCTGTTATATTGATGTGTTATATAAAATATTATTAATAATAATTTTATTGCACAGTGAAATATCAATTTTTCAAATTTATTAAAGAATATGTTTGGGATAAAAAACCCAAAATAATTAAAGTTTATAGTTTTCTTTATGAAACCTCAGTAGAAAAAAGAATCCTGATGAACTCTAAATGATAATTCATTTTAAAACTAGAAAAGTTCTGATTTCTTGTGATTCTGTTATTAAAAAATATATAGATTAGAATCTGAATTAGCCATCAAATGCTCAAAAATAAATACGTAGCTTAATAAATACTATTAATACTATTAAAAAGCATTCCTTGCTCTAATAATGAGGTTCTATATATAAACTAGAGATGACTACCCCTGATGCCAGAAGACCTGTGCATAAAATCCCTATCTAGTGCTTACTCATCCAATGTCTCCAGACTAGTTTCTAGCTTGTGGCTTTCATCAGTGAGGAGCCTTGGATCTGAGAGAGCACTTCATAACTGAGTGGCACTACTGTATGGAGAGTTTTGCCTGTTTTAGTATATATGAGCAAGCATAAGAAATGATCATGTGATGTTTAGTGATTTCAAACTTTTATATTATTAGTAAATACAAATGTAGATTCTCATGAACTCTCATTTCTGAAACTCAAATTATTAAACATTTGTTATTCCTGCTCTTTTTTTTTTGGCAAATTAACAATATGACTCTTTATTATATAACTTGCACTCTAATTTTTGCATTTGCTTCCTGCTGTCTTCTCTATTATTTAAGATATCTATTTTTATATTAAATGCCATTGCATATGAAACATTAAAGTGTTATGATAAAATAATTGCTAGATTCTTTCTGTACAAATTATGAATGGAATAGTCAATGCATTTCATCATTTATCCCTTTTTGTATTTATCTTAATTACATACACTATATCTCAATGTTCATGTCATAGCTTATTTATTACACCAATTTATTTTCATTATTATATTTGTTACAAAAAGTTATCTTCCATTTTGGGTTAGTTCATAATGAATGTAGGCAAATAAATTGATTTAGTTACTGGAATTACTTTTTAATGTAAATTTTGTCTTTGAATTATTCAAGAATATTTAATTTTTGCCTCCAAAGTTACATAATAAGTTACTAAATTATCTTGTAAAAGTGAAACTTTTTTTTGATCCACATTTCTGTTATGATCTTTATTGTTTTGTAGTGTTATGAAATTGCTCTACTAATTTTATTGGGTTTTATTTTTACTCTGAATGGTAGCTGTTTTAAGGCTCTAGTTGTCTGAATTGAACATAAAATATAGCTAGTTAAATGGTACTGTCATACTCTCCTACTTTCCTCCTGGGTAACTATTTTTGTTATTGTATATATATATTATTATTATTATTATTATTATTATAATAATAATAATAATAATAATAATAATAATAATAATAATAATAATTATTATTATTATTATTATTATTATTATTATTATTATTCACATTTAGTCACCAGATTATAGTTTACAATGTTAGACATTGCATGCTAAATGGCTAATTGTTATATATAAATATTATTGATTATCTAGTTATAAAATAGTGTTGGTCTAAGTGGCAGTTTTCTCACTAAGAAAGTAATGTATTATTTGCTTTTCTCCACATCTTTTGTTTTAATACAAATGTGCCATGTCTTTCTTTAAATATCTGAATTCAACATTTAAGGTCTGTTAAATTGAATCCAAGAGTATCATATAAAAGCAGATCTTATCTTGTAAGCTTCAGTTACGGATAAATTTTAATATATGATTTGCAAATTAATTTTATTCAACAATTTTGATATTTTCAATTTTGCCAGTGCTGCTATTTTTCTATAATTATTTAAAATGATTGATAAATAGTTTAAACAATTCAAAAATTTTTTAACAATTTTTTTTAGCATCCACTTTATGTTGATATGCCAAATTGCAACAACGAAGCTATCATTATATGTGGTTAGAATGTGAATTAAAAGAAATTGATCATGCTGTCAGTGTGGTATAATAGATATCAATTTTCACCATTTTCAATCATTATTAATCTATCTCATGTTAAAGGTCTCTCCAAATTTAATTCATTTTCTCTGACCAATAACTTCTCTTTTCAATATCATTCTGGCAAACTTTTTTATTCTGTCCATCCATATCACATTTTAAAATCTACAGTATTTTAGTATCATGTTTAAGATTTACAACTTTCCATCTATTATCGTCTTTTCTAGAAATATGTCTAGTCTTTCTCTATTCAGTCTGTTCTCTCAGTGATGTTTGTGCTGTTTAGTTTTTCATTCTCTCCCTCCTTGTTCTAACATAAAAGATCCGAGTCTTATATCCTTATGTACAAACTGATAACCACATAGTTTCTTTTAAACATAGAAACATGTTTCTTTTAATAAGTTATTTCTACCAAAAACACCTAATCCAAGTTTAATTGTATGATTAATTTCATCCATTATACTTCTATATGTATTAATAATTTGATCAATATATTTATAGTTGTTAATTTCTAATTTGTGATTATCAATTTCCATTTTTTCTTGGAAAAACCATTGAACATTATATTAGTTTATTTTTTTTAGCAATTATCTTTAATGGTATTTTCTTGCTTTTATTTGATAACTTTATTATTTTCTGAAGATTTAAAGCATTATTTGCAAAAGCAATCATATCTGCAAAATCCATATGGCTTAATTATTTTCTGTTTAGTTTTATTCCCTTAGCTTTTCTTTTTAATTTATAAAAACATTTTTCAGAAATGGTCTGTAATGGAGATATGGAATCCTCTACTCATACATTCTTATAAATGTTAATTATCATCATGTAATCTACTCACTGCTATTTTATTTTGATTAACATTGCTCAGAATATGAGAATATTTTGATTGTCTTGATAATCCAAATCATTAATGTGGAAATGCCTTTTCTTAATTTACAAATCCAAAGCATAATAATTTATAGTCCTTTCTCCAATTTCTTTTAATATTTAAATGTGATCTACAGTACTAAAATGACTTAAAGTCAGTTGGTTTTGATTAGTCTGAAATCATATTTTTTTTAATAAATGAATTATAATGATCTTTAGTAATTATTTTGTATAAAAATTGTAAGTCTGTAATTTCAAATATCCTATTTTCACACCTCTTAAATATCAATATTATGGCTGCGTTTTTCCAATCTGATACAATTTTATCCTGTAGACATTTTGGAAATAGTTTTGTCAATAATTCCTTTATTTCTTTTGTTTCTTTTAAGATAAAAATAAATAATAATTCCATCTTTTCCCATCTTTAAATATTTAAATACATGTTTTACTTTTTCATTTAAAGTAAGTGATAATTCACATATTGTATAGATTACTTTGTTTTTTATTTTTCTGTAATTCTTTCTAGAACATTTCCATATATTTTATGATGTCATTCCTTTTTTAGTAATAGTTCTGTCTTTTTTATAGCTTTTTTTTTGTTAATTGATATCCATATATTTTATATCAACTTTTTTTTGTACTTTTGTAGAGAATTCAGATCAAATATTCAATTCTTATTTAATCATTTTTAAATGTTTTATATCCTTTTTTATACATTGTTTTGTCTAATAATTAAAAAAGCAAGTCATATATAGCATGTCATTGCTTTTATAAGCTTGTATTTATAAATATATAATATAGGTAGTGTACCAATAGCTCAAACAAGCTTTTATTTATAAGTGCAGTAAGAGATATTTAAAATCTATCTAGAATATTCCTAGCCCCCAGACCAATTGGTTTCAAGCTTTTGGATCATCTCAGTGAGGTTTTTTGAATATCCAGACACTAGATCTAAAATATCAACTCAATATCCCAGCACTTATTTAATACATAACTTCTTAAGTAAAAACTCTGAAATTTTCAGGCATGAAAATGTCTTTAACTTCAGCTATCTAACTTAAAAAGCCATATGGGACAGAACCAAATTCAGATCTTCCATATATTAATAGCACTACATTGCCAAAGCATTAAAGGTAAAATTATAAATAATAAAAAAAGCAAGTCATATATAACAGATATTGCTTTTATACACTTGTATTTGCAAATATGTAATATAGGGAGCATACCAATAGCTCAAACAAGCTCTTATTTATAAGTGCAGTAAGAGATATTTAAAATCTCTAGAATATTCCTATCCCCGGACCAATTGGTTTCCAGCTTTTGTTTTATCTAAAAATTAGACATATCAATTCTTACTATTGTATTTAATAGTGCTTACCTTTCTATTTTTATATTAATGTGTAGCTTAACATATTCCTAGTTGATATTTTTGTGTTGAATTTATTAAGAGCATTAAACATTTGTAATATATATTTTGTTAGTTAAAATACAATCCCACTCTCCTTTATTTTTACTTGGATGTTTCCATATTCTTTTGTATTCATAATATACAATTCTTCTTTTTCTATAAATTCCACAAATCAATATTCTCACTCACATTGGTCACATAATCAAATTTGCTCATAGCACTTTTGTCTTTCAATCATTTTCCAATAGTAGCATTATTTTTCATGGCAATTTTAAAATGTTCTATGTGATCAAACACATTTTGTACATTGGTTTAAAAATCTTCTCTATAAACAATGAGAACTTGTTGAAGCACAAAGGTTAATTATTTGCATTTGATATATTCCATTATATTGAATAATTAATCATGTTTGATTATCACCAATCTCCACTATTATTTTTCCATTTATAATGAATTCGATTTTATTTGTGTTTTCAATATCCTTTATAGTAAAGTATAGTCTATTTTTTAATAATCTGTTCATTTTCAAACTTCAAAAAATCCATCAACATTCTATTTACTATTAGCCAGTTTTTGAAATTCGTAAATATTTTTCCTCTTGAAAATGATCTACAGTTTCAGATATAACTAATTAAAAATCATAAATGCATCTGACAGCTATAATGAATATTTATATATAGATATATAATTATTAAAACCAGTAAACACTTAGACAATTCTAATATCAATAACAATCAACAATTTCTAACTGTTAACAAGGGTGGAATCCCCTTATATATATTGTATTATAAATTTATTTTTCGTATACTTTTCATTATTAGAGCTACAAAAAAATATCAAATTTTATGGCTTTTAACTCAGTTTATTTGAAGTTGTATTGCAAAATGAGAGAGATAAAACCAGTTGTTATTATGTCCTTATTGACTTGTATCATGTTGATTGGAATATAACCCAACATAATTCAGCACATTTTTGATATTAATTTCTAGATATAATGTTTTTTCTTTGCGTTTGCATTTTAATTAATAAAAACATTGATTAGAATACAATACATATTATTTATTGAACTGCATGTGTATAGAACTTTTCAACACACACATATATAGCATACTCATTTTTATATATGTATTATGTAAAGGCCCGCAGTTTTTTAATTTGTTGCTATGACAACCTTTTTTAAGGTTTAATGTAAGTTAAAAGATTTTAAATGTGAGAGTTGAAAGACCATTGTTATATTGGAGTACAAAATCTCCAGACATTCAGCCCATATTTTTTATAATAATTGATTGCTTTAACAATTTTTTTTATAGATTTAATGTAAATTAAACAAAAGATTTTAATATATACATTTCTGAATTTTAATAAAGCTAGATTTAAATTTACATTTCTAAATATATCTTATATTTGCTAGATTTATTACTTCAATTATATACTTAATTGAGCATCCTTTGAGTACAAAAATATTTTTTCCCCCTGATAGTTGGTCATGACTAATCATGCATTTTTTTAGCTTTATTAATAACTACTATTTATTAATGTGAGAGTACAAAGTAAATATGTTTTTATTAGACATTGCTATTTTGTAAAAGTCCATTAGAATAACTAAATATCTAATTCATCTGAACTATATTAGGGGATTAATTCACAGTGAGAGCAAATTATGAATTGGTTCTTGTGACAATTTCTGTAGCTGGATGGGAACCACAAAAGCACTCGTACTGGTTTTTCCCCCAGCATTTCTTATTTAATGGCAGAATTATTTCCTTCATATAAACATGGTGTTTGTGAATTTGATATGACTTTGAAAAAACATTCATTCACCAATCAGACAACAGAGAAAATATGGATTTTATATGTAAGACAAATCAAAATTATACTATAAACATAATTTTTAAATGTAATAATGGTATAGTTATTAATAATAAATTGACTGGATATTTTATTTTACTGAATTCATGCATATATTGAAACTTGAAACAATAAGAATATGAAAAAAAAAACTTTCACCATAATATTTCTGTAGTGTAATTTTTACTACCAGTCTCACCCAAGATGGAGACTGGTTTTTATCCATTTTTAACACCTTGTAGTTTGATACTTATCAGTTAAACTAGTAATTTCCTTATCTATACATACTGAACAATGATAAAGATATGTGTAAAAGAATATGATCTAGGACAATGGATTAATGCTGGTTCAGCACAAAATGTGCATCTTGTGCATTCTATATTTTTTGATGTCTTTAGTCATATTTATGATTATATCCCTCCACAAGATATTAAAAATGAATCAAACCCAGTCCTTACCTTGTAAGAGAGGGGTGTAGTGAAAATTATATTATAGAAATATTATTCATTAAATGGACAATCCCTACTCAATCTCCTACCATATTTTTATTTTTAAAGTAAAATAAATAGCAGAATATCTGATTTTTCAGTATTATTAAATATACTCTGGATGATTTTTTTTTCAATAACTTTTTTCTCATATAGAAACATAATAGACTATTCTCTTTATCAAGAAATTATAATCTCTAATTATGATAATGCATGCTTTAAAATTTTATAAAACATTTACTCTTAGAAAATATTTTATTATGTGAAATACTGCATATCAAATTGAGAAAGGCTAATAAACAAAGAATAAAATGTATGTGCTTTCAGACAATGAAAAATGGAAACTGGATATTAAAATTTATGAATTTTAGTGAGTTTCTTTTTGTTTTATTTACAATTTTGTTTGTGTATTTACATTTTTCTGCGGATGGCATATAATTGAAATCATTAGATACAACATAGATCCCACACAATTGTCAATCTTATATAGTATGGTTTGCTATATCAGACATTTTTTCTCTCTAATCATTGTTTTATGCTCCATTAATCATTATTTTTCAGAGAGATATTGTCCTTCCATAGTCATATTTTAAGTTGACATTTTGTAAAGATTAATGTTTCTTGCAGTGTGCTGCAGTTTTGAAAAGTTGTTCTTATGTTATATTGATTGCAATTTTTTTTTTTTTGCTTTATCTGTTATCCCTTGTTTGTATCGATGCACTATGGTTAGTATTATATTTGTTTTGGTTTTTTTGCTTTCTTTTTGTTAACTATTTAGTTTTCTTACTTGATAGTTCATGGGTAATCCATTCTCTATGAGAGTTTGTTTTAATTAACACTAATCTTTTTCCAAGTAACTAGCTTTTAAACAAACTATTCCATAGTGATAATGTACTTTCACTTTTTGTGTTTCAATCATAATTAGATATATATAAGTATTTTTCTGTGTATTCAGCTTTTCTTTCTCAAATTACCCAGTGTTTTGAAAGAGGTGATTGAGGCCTTTTTATCAGAAAATGGAAATTATTGGAATAAGTATTCTGTGCATTATAATATATAAGCATGTTTGAAATATATAAGTGCCAGATACTAAATATGGAGTAGAGAAAACATAATATTAGACTCATCATCCATACTAACCATGAGAATGTGTTGTTTCTATTGCCATCTGTCTTCTTGTTGCCAAATGGAGTTTTATATGTATATATATCTACTGAAAAGACATTAATGGTTTGTGTGGATCATAAACACAGGAATGACCTATGGCTGAAGGTTAGCCTTCTATACACCATAGGACAAGACTGACTTTAATTCCAAATGGTATGTGGTATGAACATTCTTTGGGGAGAACATTAAAGTCAAATAAAGTTTACATTTATAAGTAAGTTTACCTATTTTTACTGTTATATATTCCCAGGAAATAAAGTAAACATTTTTTTTAATTTCAATTTGTTTTTTAAGTGTGAAATTTTGTCATGCTGTTTCTTGTCTTTATTAATGAATTTAAAAAACCCCATCTGTGCATGGACATATAAGTATGAAAGGCAAATGAAGAAAGGGAGTAGGTAGAATTAATTAAATATATTTAAAATTTTATATTTAACATATGGCCAGGTAAGGGCAAAAGGGAATTTATTGGAATGATTGTAGATATTTTTTTGTATCATTTTTATTATTATTCATGTTTGATGGAGAAAATATAATACGTATTTGGAAAAATAGATAATTTTGTTAGATTTCATTATTAGATATTTTGTGTAAAATAAATTGGATTTTGTAAATTAAAAAATACATTGTTGGTGGCCAATTCAAATATGATGTGAATATTAAAATATATTTAATATTCTGTCTGCAGAAAGGAATTTGCTGTTAAGTGAAGGGAGAACTTTTGATACCTCTTGAAGGCCTTAAAGGAACCGAGCAGCGAAAATTCAAAATGTCTATTCCATACATTCTTGTCAACACAGCAGTTATTACTATGTGATTATTCATATAGTATATGGATGTGGATAGACTTCTCACTAACACACATTAGTCAGAGTGGTGAATTTATTGGTTTTTTCCTCTGAGTTTAATATCAAGAAACACCATGGCTTTTCTTTTCAATTGCCTGATAAAGGAGAATAGATATCTGTGTGAATGTAAAAAAAAATTTTCTAATGGATATATACAATCGTGACAGACAAAAAATAAATCGTGTCTTATTTCAGGAAGTTGTAAAGTCACCAGTCAAGGCAGCAGTTGGTGGCTGAAGGCAGAGGGTGCTATGAATCCTGATTATGCACACAGGTTGCCATTCGATGTGCTGCAGATCACTTTCAAGTAAAGGAAGATTTCAAGAATTTGAAGAACTATCTCATTAAATAGGACATTATTAGATCTTGTGAAATTAGGAAAAAAATGTAAAAAGTGGTCATGTACATTACTACAAAGGCACAGAGATTGGAAGTACAAGTGGAGTAGGGTTCGTTATAAATACAAAATTGAAGAACAGTAGTGTAGAGATTGATGGTGTATTGGAATAGAGTGGCAATATTAGTTATTCAATTTAATAGCAGATACCAAATGCACATAATTTGGTTTATATCCAAAGTTCTCATAGTGATGAAGTAGTAAAAGATTTTTATATTGATGTATAAAAGTTGTTTGATCAGACTAAACTACATTTTAAAATTGTTATGGGAGACTTTAATGCAAGAATTGGTAAGCAAGTGAAAGATGAAAGTGCTGTAGGTAAATTTGGTTATGGTAATAGAAATGAGAGAGGACAGATTTGTGGAGTTTGCAGAAAAAAACTCTTTATATTATGGATTTTTGTTTTAAAAAAAATCTTTAAAAAAAGGACATTGAAGCATCCAAATGAAGGTACAAGCAGAATTGGATTACATATTGACTAACAGAAAATACATATTTCAAGATTGTAATGTCCTTGATAAATTCAATGCAGGAAGTGATCATCAATTAGTAAGATATGTGCTTATGCAAAACTAGAGAGATAAAAATTAACAAAAACAATATTTACATTTGGTATTCCTAATTTTTAGAAACATAATGAATTTAAATTATAACTTGCAAATTGTTTTCAAGTATTAGTAGATTTTGAATATGATTTCAGATTTGAATGAAATTAATAGGAAAATCACTGATACACTTTTAAAAACTGCAACAAACATAGCTGGTAGAAAGAAACAGCAATTGACCAATAAAATTTCTATTGAGACTAGAGAATTTATGAAGAAAACAAGGGATATGAAAATATATAAAAATGATGTCTTAAGAAGAATTGAATGAATATCTCAAATTTTGTAAAATGGTGAGAAAAACAATTGTTAATGATATAAGAAAATATAAATGTGAGCTAGCAAGGAAAGCTGTAGAAGGAAATAAAAGTCTCGGGAGTGTAAATCTACATTTTGGTTTTGATATGAAACTTATTTGCAATAAGAAAAAAAAGATGGAACTATCTTTGTTAAAAGAGAGATGACATCATGAAATGGGTGGAAGAGTTGTATCAAGAATTATGTAGTAATAAATGATCACTTTCTACATGTATTATATTTTCTGAATTGCCCAGAATTTTAAATGAAGTGAGACATACAATTAAATTTATGAAGAAGGGACAAACTCCAAATGGTGAATTATAATTGATATATTAAAAGAAGCGGGTAAAGAAATAAATTTTTTTTTGTCAATGTTATATACCAAATGTCTAAATGATAAAGATGATTGGAAAAATGCAGTATTAATATTATTTTAAAAAGATGATAGAGAAAATATTAGAAATTACTGACCTATCAGCCTTTTATCAGTTTTTTACAAAATTTTTATCAAGATAATTACAACTCATTTATGAAGAACATAGGATTTTAACAAAACAAAAGAACAAGTTGGATTTAAAAGTGGCTTTAGTACATCATATTCATCTATTGAGAGGTTATAGAAAGGGCCAATGGATATGAGTTGCCATTATGCTTTGGATTGTAGATTATGAAAAGGCATTTGATTCTATAAGCATTACTTTAATGATTAAAGCATTGGATCATCAAAGTATAGATCCAGGATATTGGTCATATTCTGAAGAATATTTATAAAATTGCAACAGCAACAATTAGATTATATAATGATACTAAGAAGCTTAATATTGAGAAAAAGGTGTAAGACAGAGTGACTCCATATTTCCAAAACTTTGTATAACAGTGCAGCAAGAAATATTTTGTGAATTAAAATGGGAAGCTAGGGGAAGAAAAGTTAATAGAGATTATTTGTCATCTAGGGATTTTGCAGATGAGACACATTTTTGCAAATAATCCCTCAGAGTTTCATGAAGTGTTGCAAGAGTTATTAGATGAAATAGGACTAAAAAGGTAAATGTTAAAAAGACTAAGTAATGTTCATTGGATTTTCTCAAAAGAAGAAAATAAAGATTGATTATGATGAGTTAGAACAACAACTACAAATACCTTGGTCAAACTATTACTACAGTTGAAAACATAATAGATGAAATTAATCATAGAATTATACTTGGTTGGAATGCTTTTTGTAGAAATAACTTAATATTAAAAGGAATACACCTGTGTTTGAAAAGGAAGATTTTTAATATGTTTTATCAGTTCTTACTTACGGATCTGAGACTTGGACACTTAATAGAAGAGCAATAGAGACTCCAGACCACTCAAAGAAGTATGGAGAGATCTCTGTTAGGAGTAACAAGAAGATATTGAAAATGCTATATATGAGTAAGTGAACAAATGGGTGTTACTGACATCATTGACAGATTTAAGATGGAAGTGGAGTGCGGCTGGACATATTGCTAGAAATGATAATAGACGGTCAACTGAAATCCTAAAACTGGATTCCAAGAGATTGTAAAAGTCCTAGAAAGAGACCACATGTGAGATAGATGGATGGATGAAATAAAGTATTCAGGGGTTACGTGGAGCAGAGAGGCTAGAGATTGGAGATGGATTAAACATGGAGAGTCCTTCATCCTGCAGTGGATTGATAATGGTTGACAATGATGAATATTATTTTGTGTCTATTTCCAATTATTTATAAATAACACTCTGGTAGTTTTTATATGATGCTGAGCTAGTATAGGGGATTGCTACACCAGTAGTTAGTTTGTGCTTTTTGTATATGTTCTTCCTCATTACATAATTTTTTACTGAGTTTAGAATTGGCACTAAGTTACATTATGCATATTATCCAACAGTGATAAAAGAATCTGTGAAAGAAATAAGCAGAGTTGTCAATCAGTGCAAGAGAAGAAATCTAATGGTGTCAAAGTACAAGAAGTTGTTCAAGAGTATTGAATTGCAACAAAAGCAAAATAGTGAAAAGTTAAACTAGAAATATATTTTGGAAATAAAGAAGTGCTTTAGTCAAGAATATTCAAGTTAACTATCTTACTAATACCATTATTATTTCAGAGTAAATAAACACTTGAAGTTTTTTTTCTTTCTTGAAGTTTTATTAAACTTTGTGCTTAGTTTTCTTTATTCCACAACATATATATTCAGCTGCTAACTGACTGCATGGCTTTGAATATATTACAGTCCTATCTGAACTGCATAAAACTGTAGTAGAAATTTCATGCGCTGAGAAGCCATATTACCATTCTTATGGTCTAATTATTACTTTGAATAAAAACAATTGCCATTGTTGGATAGTCAGGTACCTCGTGGTTTTTCTGGATGAAACAATCATCTTCCAAGATGTTTATAATTTATGCAGTTAAATATGGTTTAAATTTTATTGAGTCACTGGTATCTATCTATTCGCTTCAGTCAAAGGACTTGATGCTTTTCATCTTAAGAAATATTCATTATTTCTTTACATCTTTATTTCTTTTATCATTCCACCCATTATAGAATACAAATAGTTTTTGGTATAAATTTCAATTTTTTATCGAATTAATAAACATGAAAAATCTATCAAGAGATGCTGGTATTATTTTATACAAACTTCGTAGCTACTTGATTGAAATATACAATTTGGGTATTATAATAGTTCAGTTATCTGTTAAATAGAATGGCATTTGTTTTACTTAGAATGCCTATTCAATATATATATATATATTAATCTGTAATCTATGAAATTTCACTAAAGCACAGTATAATGGCAGCTGTCTATATTTTATTTATCAATTATTGCCATCAAAAGTGTTAGTATTTAAAATTCTTAAGGTAAATCATAATATAGTGATTGAAAGTTATTGTAACTGCTTCTGTCAATGATGTTAAGATACTGTCAGGGATTAATTTAAATATACTTACCAAGTCTCACTAAAATTTTAAAACTGATCACAACATAACATAGCTTTGTTATATTGTGGCACAATTTATAATAATTATGTACACAGTAAATATAAAAATTCTTTAGTATTTTGTTTTATTCCCATCATTTTAGTCTTGGTTTATTATCATTTATTTTTTATTCTTTGCAACTACTTGAACTTTAGAAAATGTTTTTGAAGCTAAGCAATTATTCCTGTGTGTTTCAAATTTCCTAATAAATTCAGTTCTGTATTTGAATTTTTAATGAAGCATGACTTCTTAATAATATTTTACAGGATCTTTAATTCTATTTTACCTACTTGAATATAAAAATTTATAGTTTTTAATATACATTTATAGTTAACATTAATTATTGTACATTAAATAATTGAAGTTTATTATTTGTTTTAAATGTATTTTTATAGTTAATCATGACGGACCCATTTGCTTCCCCTGAAAACATATTTACTCTACCTGATAATTTATCGGTTAGACAGTTAACGTGGTTTAACGTAAGATTATTTTTATTTTATTTTTGTTTTCAAAATTAGCATCATATTTATAATTAACATTTAGGTTTAATTTTTTTTCCTCATTGTGTTTTTTTTTTAATTAATAAATTTGTAGATGTTTCTGTATTATTTATGGTCTGTTTCTTTATTAAAATACAATTTTGTTTATTTATTAAAATATAATTTTAATAAATAAATTTTGGGTGCAGTTTAAAAATTATAGTTGTAGTTTGTGTCTGCATTCACAATAGTTTATATTTACCTGTTTAAGAAGGTTTATTTAAACTTCTTTGTATCAATAGTTTCAATTTTTGTGGTCAAGTTACAATCTTTAATTTCTACACAAATATATTGGACCATAGATAAAGGTTGGATTCTATTAGAATTTTACCTTTATTGTTAAAATGTTATCTTGACAACAGTTTGAAAGGGATTGTGTAAGTGTTGACTGGTGTTTAAAGAATATTGCGTTATGTATGTACATGTGTTTATTTTATTTATGTAGCTTCTAAATCTTAATTTCATTAGTTTATTTTTATTTTCTATTATTATCTATTTTTGATTTTTATAATTTTATACAGGTAGTGATAAAAATATGGTCATTTACTTAGTGGAGAATCAACTAAGAATGAATTCTATGATATTGTTGTGTTTAATCATGAGTATACATACGTTTTATAATATATTTAGTAACATATAGATAAAACGGGCAAAACTCACTATACATATTGCCACACACAGCAAGCTAGAGTAATCAATGGATGCCAGAAGGCTTGTGCATAAAATCCCTATCTAGTGTCTAATCCAATATCCCCAGACTAGTTTCTGGCTTGTGGGCTTCGTCAGTGAGGAGCTTTGGATCTGGGAGCAATGCACCTAGATCTTTAAGATTTAATGAAACCCTCTAGCAGCCACCTTTTATCTCCACTTAACTACAAAACTATGAGTCTTAAATTGAAAACACCTTAATATTTTCAACCCAAGATCATTAGCTTATATAGTCATAATAGATCTGAACTCAGTTCAGTAAATATACATTTTGTTGTCTTTGGTGATCATGTGATGTTTATTGGCTTAAAACCAATCCTGCCTAATGGGATAGTGGTGGCTATGGTTATTAAAGAACCAAAGGCACCAAAATGTATAGGTACTGAACTGAGTTCAGACCTATATGACTATATAAGCTAATCAGCTTGGATTGAAAATATTAAGCTGTTTTCAATTTAAGATTCATAGTTTTGTAGTTAGGTGGAGATAAAAGGTGGCTGCTAGAGGGTTACATTAGATCCTAAGATCTAGGTGCAGTGCTCTCAGATCCAAGGCTTTTCACTGACGAATGCCACAAGCCAGAAACTAGTCTGGGGATACTGGATGAATAGGCACTAGATAGGGGTTTTATGCACAAGCTTTCTGGCATCCATTGATTAGCTTGCTGTGTGTGGCAATACGTATAGTGAGTTTTGCCTGTTTTAACAACAGTTATAAGCAAGCATAAGAAATGGTGATCATGTGATGTTTATTGGCTTAACATGTAGTTACAAGCATGCACTCATAATTATAATTTATAGATAACTAGACTCCGTGTACTATGTTGGTGAAAAACAGTTTCCAGTTCTAGGATGAACTGTTGAACAAGGAACTGTACATGCCCTTATTGATTTCCTATCTACTTTCAGCTGTACATGAGAGCCTGCCTCATGAGCAGGTATAGTGACTTTCAGCTGTAAGGATGGCTTGTTTTGTTCTGGCAGCTTCCAGTCATAATGTGCACTTGCCTTACTGCATATACATTAGCTTAAATAGCTATAGTCTGAAGAATGAGCACTGCTATTCAGATTAAGAAGTTCCCTTTCACCTTATATGAAGAACCAGCTACTGTTATTCAGGTTTAATAGTTTTCTGTTCTTACTTTCAAAATGGCTGGCTCTTTATTGCCAGATTTCCAACCTTAATGGAAACATTTGGATTCAGTGAGTGTCATTCTATATTGGCTTATTCATGCTATAGGCTATGTGTTATTTCTTTATATGTCCATTGGTTGTGTCAATAAATACTCAATCCGATCGTAATAAAGGAATCTGGACTAGTCACTTATTTGTAAAAAAGGTGAGATATAACATTACCTTCTGCTGGCTAAAATTAGCTCTGAAGAATGTAATGATGCCAGTGCATTGAAAGATATTTTCTTTCCTTTGTTTTTTCTTCTAGCTTGGTGAGATAAGATCCACTATTGTAATTATCTGATTTTAGGGGTGAATGTTTGTTACAACTGACTGATGACTTATGATTGGTAAATTGCAACTGTTTTATCTTGCTTGGAATTGTAGTTTCATACCACTGGTTGCTGACCCATCACTATTGGTTTGTCATTTTTTTTATAATAGGCTGAGGTTTTGATGATGGATAGTCTTGGAATTGTAGATTCATAATAGCTAGCTGATGTGTAATTTAACCTGTTGATTTCTGTGACAATAATGTCCATCAGCAGTTTTCACCACCAATGTTTATGGCCCTTTATGTTTGATCATGACTGCTGGAATCCATTTGATGATTCCCTTAAACATGTGGTATAGGATGTGAGAATCTATCTACTTAGTTGCATTTATAGTTTTGTGAATTTTAGCATTCAAACCCAACTTATTAATAACTTCTGGGGAGATCCTATTTGAATTTATTGTTGTGAGCTGGTTCACTTGGTTCAGTATGAACCCTAAGTGAGTGAACCAGTTATGTCCTAATAAAATGCTCTGTTTACCAGCAGATACAATAAGAGGCAGATATCTAGTTTTATTGGTCATTGTAACCTTCATTCTTGCCTGATCCAAGAGTGCTACTAGATTGCCTTGGTAATCAGTTATTGTTTTGCTGCTGAAATTTATTACTCTTATTAATAATAGATCATGTCCTGTTTGACACTATGGACACTGCAGTTCCTGTTCTAGTTCCATTGTGACCAATATATCATTAATAAGAACTCTTTAAGTTTGAAAACAGACTCAGTTTCTCACTTTGTTTATGCAGGCAATTTTGGGTTTTTTTTTTACTTATAAATTTGCATTTTTGCTTTTTAGAATGCCTTCATTCATTCTGTCATTAGCTACTTGTTTACTTTTAAAGCAACCAGTTTTTGTGTACACACTATATAGCAGTCTGGACATTCTATGTATGAGGGTATTGATTCATTCTGTATGTAACAGTGTGGATATTCTATGTATGCATGTATTTAATAATGCTTTTCACTCATTGATTTATTTGATCTGTTAGCTGGGTTGTTGACTGACCCAATATTTTGTTCAATACTTGAATGTTATAATTTATTTTTTAATGGTTTGCTTGATTAGCAGTTGATTCAACTAAGTTGCTTGAGACAAAGCAAATTCAAATGTTATGTCAGAATTGATTAGGAGTTTGACCCTAAGATTATGAGCACCCACTTCACAGATAAAAAGATTTTAAAGAGCTTGATTAAAGGTCCTTAAAATCACATTTTAAAGCTAATGAATGTATTCTAACAGAAAAATCATTTAGCTTTATCTCCTTCCTCTTGCACACAAATATTGTAATCATATTTCTGCATTATCATAAGGAATTTAGGCATACATGTTTTGTCAAAACCTGTCTGTCTGTATCTGATGTCATTTATGTAATGATCTTGTAAGTCTGGGGTCTTATTATTGAAATAAGCATAGTTAATTTCAACTCTGGCTTTTGATTTGATTAACCTTTATATACAAGATTATTCAATCTATAGCTTGGTCAATTCACTGGATAGGCCATATTGAATGCCTCAGATGAGTCAACATTAGCCATCCTGATGTTTTTCTTCTCTTTACATCATGAGGTAGAAAATAACTTTTTAAATTTATGTGAATCACCACTCAGAAAGTTCTTTTAGTGTTTATTTGACAAATTATTATTTGCGTAACTAAAAGTAACCACTCTTGTTTGATTTTACAAAATTTTATTCAACTTTTTTTGGAATAATTTTAAAGGGAATATTTTGTTTAAGACTTTTTTCAGCCATGGGTAAAATTTTTTTTTATCAACTGCATCTAATAAATCTGTTATGTTTAGTCATGATTATACATATAAATACAAACATAGTAGATTTGAACTCACACTTTCACTATACACACTATCTCATACTATTGATACACATAACCACACACATGCATAATAAATAATCACCAATAAAAGTATTTTGTGCTAAACCAGTACTCATCAGTTGATCCAGATTATCATCTCCCATACATATATATATATAATTAGTGCTCAGTTTATATTAAGATAGCAAATCCTTACACTTTAATGTCCAGCTTCAACCTACTCCCATCTCCAACACTTCAGCCATCCATACCATTGAAAATATGATGATTCTATCATCAGATTTTCAATGGTATGGATGGCTGAAGTGTTGGAGATTGGAATAGATTGAAGCTGGACATTAAAATGTAAGAATTTGCTATCTTAACATAAGCTGAGCACTGACTATTGTACTGCTAACCAAGCTTTACATGTTTGTAATAATCTTTTGTCTAAAATTATTAAATTAAAAATTTCATAAACAACGTAAAGATTTTAGATTTAAAGTTTTAATAAATAAAAACCACTGCAGAAGCAGTATTGTAAAAGTTAAAGAATTTTAATAATAAACTTTGTCAAAAGAATGATTAAAGAAGAAAATATAATTTAGAAAAAGTTTTAAAAAGTGGTATTTCGAAACATGGGTGTGACGAGAATTTCAGTCTCAGGGTGGCCTTTGAGCATTCCATTGTCAGATTTTCAATTGGATGGATGGTTGAAGAGTTGTAGTGTGGAGTGATTTGAAACCTGCCCATTAAAGTATGAAGATTGGCTATCCTTAATATATATCTGAGCATTTATTTCATATATGTGTAGAGATGATAATCTGGACCAACTGATGATTGCTGTTTTAGCATGAAATATGATTATTGGTGATTATTTATCTTTTCGACATATGTGTTCAAGTGTATCAGTCGGGGGGGGGGGTCAAACATTGTCATTTGTAAAGTTTTACCAATTAATTAAAGAGTAATTTGGGGGGGAGGAATTTAATTTAGAAAAAAAGTTAAACTATTAAAAAAAAAGAAATCTTAAAAAACTAAAAAATGTCTCTTTTCATTTATTTGAGAATGAGGGATGTGTGTGTGAATAATGTTGATTTTAAATATACAAAAAAATATAAAGGTGTGTAAATAAAATATGAAAGTTTAATCGAATAACATAAAAGAAAGCTTATCAAATTAAAAATTCACTCAAGGATTGCTTGTCTGAGAATGGGAATTAGTACCTACAAACATAAACAATGGGAATAATTAAAAAAAACCTCTTATCCAAAGTCAGATCGATCTAAGCAAACATGCAGATTATGAGACAATGGCAAGGAATTAATAAAATTTAATTAAATCAATTAAACTGATTTGGGAAAAATTTAATTAAAAGATAATAAATAGGACTGAAAATTCGAAGCAATCAGTTTCACCAGTTCATTTAGTTCTTTTACTGCAGATTCTTATTTTTTTCAACTCATTATTGTTAAGATCAAGCTGTGCAACTACAGGACAGAACATCAGAAATTTGCCTGTTTGAGAATGTAAACTGCCAAGAATATCTATCTGCTTGAACATAAGAAACTACCTGGAGCCATAACAAAACTATCAAAGAACCAAAATCTAACTGGTTGATAAACTACATGCAGCAGGACAAAGCAAGAAACCACCCATCTCAGAGAGACTTTCAAAATCTTAGGTAATATTAATTCTTATTCCCATTCATAGACTAATATTAACTTTGGTAGAACTGACTTTTAGTGGCCATAATTTTTTGCCCTCTATTTTTAAAAAAAATATGAACTATATTTTATTTGTACTACATAATTGTAAAGTATATCTAACTATAAATGTATTTTTTACATGAAGGTTAATAAAAAATTTTAAAAAAATTACATTTTTATGTGCAATTTTGAGCTAGGTTATGTGACAAACTTAATTTGCCAATGCACTTTATTGTTTGCAAGACTGATGTTAGCAAACAAGTGGTCACAGACTGATGTCACTTTTGCCAGGAAGAATTTTTTACATATTTCAACAGAAATCCAGCACTTGTCAGTGGATTTGGTGACAATGGTGAACCATGGATAGTGGAGATCGATGAGTCCTATTTCTTTCACCAAAAACACCATAGGGGGGCAATGAGAGAAGGCCATTGGATGTTCAGTGGGATAAAGATAGGGTCAAGAAAGTGTTTTTTAACTGGCATGCATATAGGAATATAAGTGGTATAGCTAATGGGATATACCTTCACTCTGTCATCATTCACCAAGACAACTTTGTTGACCGAGATGATGAACATATCCACACTAGTAATATGGAAAAAATATATGGATGAGAGCAAAGCAGAAGTTAAAATACCAATTTAGTACAAGCAGAACTTTCCTTTCATCCTACCTGCAGGAATTTGCATTTAGGGTTATACACAAAAATGCCACCATTTTTGGGAATTCTCTCGTGTGCATAGCTCAAAACTACGCAGTTTTAAATTTTTTTTTTTATTAACCTTCATGTAATAAATACTTTTATAGTTAGATATACTTTACAATTACATAGTACAAAAAAAAATATAGTTCAATTTTTTAAAAATAGAGGGTGAAAAGTAAAAGTCAGTTTTACCATAAATTTATAACAATAGTAGCAGTAACAATCTTTTAGTGTCCTTTGATATGCAGCATAGAAATGAACTATAGTATGTGGATGTATATCCACTTCTCATTGTATTTGCCAAATATTTCAAAAAAAGCTTTCCTGGAATAATTAATATGTATAGCTCTGATATGTATGCATTTAGATGTGTATTAATTATATTATGTGATTATTAAGTGTTTATTAAGAATGTGTATAGAAATGATACATTATTATTGTATGTTTTATTGAGAGTATGTGTGCATATAAGTGTGGCAATTTTATTATTATTAAAGATGAGATAAAACTAACCTATAAGTTTCTAATAACAAATTTATTTAAATATATTAGAAATTTTTTTTTTCCATGTGTCATAGCATCGGCCGGGATGCGAACCCACAACCGTCTGCAACCAACTACTTGCTTGCAAGGCGGTTGCGATGACATCTCGGCTAACAATGCTTGACAAATATATTAGAAATTTATGATATTACAGTGCGAAATCACATATTTACTACACCGCAATTTTCTAGATGTTACTATAAGTTATCAGCAACATATGTAAATAATATTTGTTTTAAATCGCATGTTGTTATTAAATTAGTAATGAATTGAAAGTTGCTTATTCTTTCACATGCGCATTACTTTTTGTTTTTCAGACAGCCAATATCTGTTAAACAGCAGTCTGAAGAGTGATCAGGCCTAGACACATGACAGAGATTTTTTGACAAGAAAAGAATGATACCATTCTTTCTTTTTACTTAACTTTTATATATATAAGCCAGTCTTAAGCATCTTGGCTTGAAAGCATGAATCTATAAACATATACATTTATTACTCACTGAGTTATTAATTTACGATATTACAGTGCGAAATCACAGATTTACTACACCGCAATTTTCTAGATACTACTATAAGTTATCAGCAACATATGTAAATAATATTTGTTTTTAAAAAAAACTCTGTCATGTGTCTAGGCCTGATCGATCTTCAGACTGCTGTTTAACAGCTATTGGCTGTCTAAAAAACAAAAAGTAATGCGCATGTGAAAAAATAAGCAACATTCAATTCATTACTAATTTAATAACAACATGCGGTTTAAAACAAATATTATTTACATACATTGCTGATAACTTATAGTAACATCTAGAAAATTGCAGTGTAGTAAATCTGTGATTTCGGACTGTAATATCGTAAATTAATAACTCGGTGAGTAATAAATGTATATGTTTATAGATTCATGCTTTCAAGCCAATATGCTTAAGACTGGCTTATATATATAAAAGTTAAGTAAAAGGAAAGAGTGGTATCATTCTTTTCTTGTCAAAAAATCTCTGTTATGTGTCAAGGCCTGATCGCTCTTCAGACTCTTGTTTAACAGCTATTCGCTGTCTGAAAAACAAAAAGTAATGCGCATGTGAAAGAATAAGCAACTTTTAATTCATTACTAATTTAATAACAACATGTGATTTAAAACAAATATTATTTAAATATATTAGAATAAAAGATTGTCTTCTAATTAATCTTGAGTAGTTCTTTATGGTTATACCACTAGTAAACAATTCTCTTAAATGGGTTATTGGATAGTCAGTTAATTTTATTCTTGATAATTTCATGACTGAGCTAATTGGGATTTATCAGCTGCTGAGTTAGTAGTCATCATCAGAGGCACATTAATTACATTTTGTAATTGACTGGCACCGGAATTTTACTTCAAAACAAATAAAGTGCTTTGGATGGCAGGTGTTTGAATTCAACAGCCGAAAAGATATGTAACCTGGAAATGTGGCTGTAGGTTGTATATCTTGTGTAATCTTAGTCTTCTGGCTACAGGTATCTTTGGGTATTGTGCTTCTTTGACTGAGTGATCAGGTGCTGTAATACCAAATTGTAGCTGGAGTGGATCGAATCTATAATAAATAATTTTGTAATATTTTTTATTAAAGAAGTCAACAATTTGTTCTACAATTTTGTTTTTTTTTTCAGTAAAGAGTAAAAAAAACGTATTTTGTATATATTTTTTCATTTGACCTACTGCCTTTCCCAATGTGGGTGCAGAGCCATCATAAATGACATTCAATTAAATAAATTTTTGTTGTTTTGAAATAAAGATTTAAAGAAATGGTAAATTGCGTAATTGTGAGTAAAAGTGGTATAATTTGAAAAAAAGAATGGACCGAAGCAGACAAATTATATATACAAAAATACAATTAAATGAAAACAAAGTAAAGACAGTTAGATATTTTGGGAAGATTTAGGGCATTGAGGACAGGTAGAGAAAAAAGAACAAGGGGTTGAAAAAAAAACTTTGAAATTGAAATTTTCTTTTGGGGAAGTCAGCATAGAGAGTGGTCAGATAAAGTTGGAAGAAAGCCTTATATTCTTTAAAAATTCCCAAATAGTGAAAAAAGAAAAAAAAGAGTGGGACACAGATGATTATTAAAATGATGGTGAATCTGATGAAAGAAATGGGTCAAGAATTCAAGCAAAGTCAGCAAGAACTCAAAGCAGAAATGAAGAAAGAGAAATTAGGGAACTCAAACTGGAAATGAAAGAAATGAGACAGGAAATAATGGGGAAAGTAGAGAGAGATCCTGTAGCTGTAGAAACCATAGAGATGGATTTGACTAAAGAAAGTCAGGAAATAGAAAAGGAAGTTGATGTGATAAAAGACATGAAAATTAAATGAGAACCAAATAGTGTTAAAACAGATGAGGAAAGAGATGTAAGAGAAGAGAAAGATGAATTAAAATAATGTTAGAACAGATGAGCTGGAAATAAAGATAGAATTAAGCAGAGATGGGATACAGGTAGATAGTCTGGTGAAAAAATTAGAAAATGCAGATTGAGATATAGAAGAAAGTTATAAATTAAAGATAGAAAAGAATATAAAATAGTTTCCACTGGAGCAGTATAATTTCAAAGCAGAAATAAATATAGAAGAAAGTTATAAATTAAAGATAGAAAATAATATAAAACAGTTTCCACTGGAGCAGTATAATTTCAAAGCAGAAATAGAAGTCCTTTACAGAGCAATACTATGTAGCACAGTTTAAAACACTGCAGATGAAGGATTCTCTTCGTATGGTATTATTAAGGCAATTAACAATAAAATGAGGGCCTTTAAACATATGAAATAGAGAATAAAACAAATATGAAAGAGACAAGATTATAATCCAGGCAAGTGAGAGACATAAGAAAAAAAGTAACTTAGATAGTTAGTAGGAAAAAAGAACCACCTGACAGCATAGTTAGTATTAATCGGATGGATTGCTAAGAAAAGTAACACAAGGAATTTGAAGCGGAGTATGAGCTTGAATAGAAGTATTTTGACATGGGTGATAAACCTGAATATAAGACTTTCATTATTTAAAAATAAATTGTAGGGGATTTAAATTCAGATTTTCAAGCAACCTTCAACTATCCACACTATCTCATACAACTGATACACATGACCACACACATATAAATAATCACCAATATTTGTATTTCGTGCTAAACCAGCAGTCATTAGTTGGTCCAGATTATCATCTCCCACACATATATAATCAGTGCTCAGTTTATATTAAGATTTATATAATCAGTGCTCAGTTTATATTAAGATTTATATAATCAGTGCTCAGTTTATATTAAGATAGCAAATCTTCATTCTTTAATGGCCAGACTTCATTCTAGCTCCAACCTCCAACTTTTCAGCCATCCACATCATCGAAAACCTGATGACAAAACTCAAATCCTATGCTGATGCCAATATTATTGCCATGCCCATGTTGACCTCACATCACTTTGACCCTCATGTATAGGACCTTATCTATTTAAATACATAGAAAAGGATGGGCAGGATACAAGCTTGATGTGTAAATATTTGAAAACCAGGCACTCTGTACAAACCTGGAAAATGTAAGTATAGTGTATTTGAACTCAGTTATCAAGCACCCTTCAACTATCCACATTATCATACAACTGATACACATGGGATTTGGATTGTCATCACCAGATTTTCAATGATATGGATGGCTGAAAAGTTGGAGGTTTATTATTAATGTGTGCAGTGGTTAATTAAAAAAACAGTCAAGACAAATTTGTACATGTATTTTGGAAAATTATTTGAGTTCAAATAGGGTAAGGTCTAATTTTGCTCTGACTATATCAATGTTCATCTGTCCAGCCTTTGAGTGTTTCCAGGTTCTGATAGAGAATTTTCAAGCAGGTTATTATCAAGATGTATAATAAACAAGTTTAATATTTGTTTTTTGCTGAGTCAATCACTTTAGCTATTGTGTTTTTTGATCCTAGATCTAGTCCAAGGTTTTTGAGGCCCATAGTGATGGTTTCAGACCATATTTTGCCATAAATCAGGAGTACTAATCAACTAGGGTAGGGATGCTTATTCCTTTTAAGTTGATGCTTTGAAATTGAACAGATCCCATGTTGATTCATAGGTGTATTGGGGAGCGATATGCTGGTCTCTTTTACTAAGTTTTTTAAGAAAGATCTGAGCATGAATAATTCTCATTAAATATTAATTCACATCTAGTTAGCCAGATGTAACATAACACTATGTACTATTGCATATTCCCCTTCTAAAATAGCATGTACAAGTAAGTCAATAAGAGGTTGCTTATAGTGGAATATTGACCATATTATGGTTCAGCCATGCATTGCTTCAAATTTTTCAATGAGATGAGTAATTGACTCATCTTCTCTTTTGCATATAGGGCACATGGGGGTCTAAGTTTTTGAAGCCCCTGTAGGTAATCAAAAAATAGTTGGTGGGAAGGGCATCCAAATAAAATTGAAGATCTTAGGTTTCATGTACCATCTTTTGAACCTTTTAATTATACCAAGATTTATGATGTTTAGCTGTGTATTCTTTGACATGGAAATTTTATTTATTAGCTGGTATGTTTTCCAGTATGAGATTCCCAGGTTTTTGCTGCAAAGGGTGCAATGTGAATATCGTTAATTCCATTACCATGTTATTTAGCCAGCTTTTCTCGAGTGATGGTGGTGTATCTGTAGGAATTATTATGTTGGGTGTCCTAATCTGCAGGCAGAGGCTGCCTTATTTTGTTAAGAGGTTGAATGAATGTTGATTCTTATTGTTTGGACTTTTGTGTATAATTGCATTTTTTAAGGCTGGTGTTTATCATTTTCCCTTTCCACCGAAGACTGGTACAGAGGGAATTTATTTTGGTGATGAATCTGTTAAGAAAATTCGATAAATGGCTAAAAGTAGGCAATCCTAGGAAACACCAGCATGTTATAAGTGATGTCTTGGTGTATTTTTGTTAATGATTTGGTTACTTTGTTGACTACTTCCAATAAGTTTTCTTGGACTACTTTCATTCTGGCGGTTGAGAAAGAAATATAGGGAGTCCTTGGGGAGGTGCTGAGAGCTATGAAATAATAATTTTCCCTGAGGATAGCCTCCAAACTGCCAGACCTAATTCAAGGGAGAATTTTGTCATAATCTGTGCTAATATGGGGATAAATATAGGCGATGGAAGAAACACAGCCAGGTCATCCATGTTGACAATGTTAGTGATTTTTTTAGCAATTGGTGGAATATACAGCTCTGGTAGGTACTGATCTATTGACTTTAAAAAGGGGTTGATATATAGCAAATAAGAATGCACTGAGAGGAGAGCCTTGAGGGATGAATTTAGAAGGTTTGAAGAGATGAGAAATATTTTCATTGAGTGCCATTGATATTTCTCTGTTATTTAGGAGATTTTCTATAATGTTGTCTATCCCAGAGGGTAACTCAAATTCTCCCAGGAGGTGCATTAGTTGAGGGATCTTCACAGAGTCAAATGCACTGTTGATATCAGTGGGATGATCGCCAGTTTGGATTTCCTATGGGTTTTAGAATAATGAAATATTGTGTTAAATAGGCATAGTTCTGCAGTGATGGGGCCCTTTCTTACCAATTGAAATTTAGAAATGCTTTATAGTAGTTTGCCTTCAATTTTAAAGTGGCATCATTGAGATCGGTCTTAGATTCTCAGGTGGTGAAGGCAAGATGGGATTTTTAAGAAAGGGCACTAAGCTTATGGGATATAGACCTTCTACATTTAATTGACTGATAGAGAGCAGATCTATTAAGTTGTACATAATAGGGATGGAGAAATTTTCAAGATGAGCTAAAGTAAACTTTAGAATTGCATGGAGACTAGGGTGCATTCATTTAGGCATTGATGCGAGTTTTCTTTTTAAATCTGTTGCAACAATTCCATGATTTAAGCAGGGAGTGTCACTGATATCTGTTGGGTTAATCAATTGAGAGTTGTCTGAGAGTCTGCCTTTGTAGAAGGTATGTATTTGGTCTATAATTCCATGGCCTGTGTAGGTATTCTCTCCAATAATAATAGCTGAAAGTGTGTTAGTTTTCCCTTTATATCCTCTAGAAAAAATGTGCAGTTTGCTCAGGTGCATTTTTGACTTCTTGACAGCTAGGCAATCTCCAATGATTTGATGATTCTTGGCATATTGGATTTTCAAGTCTATTATTGATTTAATTGCTACTGGAGTTACTGGTATTTTTTTAATGGTGTCACTTATGGATTCTATTTTTTGAACGAGTGCTAATGTGCCATTGTTTTCTTTTGAGTGTAGATCATGATTATTGAGCTGAGAATATTAATAAATGAGAATCATGCTTACAGTGGCTTTAGCAAAAGTATAATCTTTTTAAAATAAATATAGGCCTCTGAAATTATAAGCCTTAACAATATTCATGTCATAGTTCTTATCTGCACGTCAGTATGTATGGGTATGTTTGGTATTATTTTTAATACAATAAGTGCATGGTGATCAGAGAAAGGTATTGGTTAAAGTAACAGATTAATAATGAAGTGGAATTCAGGAAAATAATATATTAGATCAGTCAGTGTGGCAAATTGTTTAGTATAAAAGAAGCAGGCAATTGATAGAAAGTAGCCTTGGCCACACATCAATCTGGTGTTAAATTGATAGATATACTTTCTGTTGAACACTTCATAGGAGATATTGAATTCCTCAAATAGTATCATCAGATATGGATTAGCATTTAGGTTTACGTTAGTATGTATTCTGAATGTGAGTGCTATCTCTTTTGAGGTATAGAAAAAATATGCTGGATTTTTATTCTGTTGTAATATATGGTAATAAATAGGAGGTTTGGATTTAACCCTTTTCCCGCCTCTTACGAGGCTCCTCATAGACATCTGACATCACTCTAACTCTGCCAGTTTTTATACGAAAATATTCGTTCGATAGGTTTTTGAATAGGTTTTTAAAAGTTCTATAAGATGGTGCCCTCTTCTGAATTCTTTTACAAGTAAAAAATATAAAAAAACTGCATTTAAAGCTAAACAAAGAAAGAAGCTTATTGGTGATTGGCTCTCAGCCAGTTCTCAGCCGACAAAGACATTCTGATTGGCTGGAAAAAACAAAGAAACCGCCTGATCAAAGAAAATAAAGATAAACGCTGAGATTTTCATTTCGAATGTGATTTAAGTATTAAAAAAAGTATAATTTGACAAATTAAAAATAATTTTTAAAAAATAAACTAAGAAAACAAAATTATTTTAGAAAAATATCGAAGATTTTTGTAAAAATGTTGAAGATTTAGTAAAAAGAAATATTTACTTTTCTATAACGTAAAAGTCGACCTTTTTGTTTATATTATAGCTTTTATGTTGCCGAAATTGAATATTTTAGAATAAATAAATAGCAATTTATTTTTGAAAGAACTTTCATTCTCTTCATAACATGAAAAATTAGTAATATACTTTTTATAAACGTATCTGAGTTGAATTTAATATTATAGGCGAATATGTTTTAACAATAGGCTTTGTCTTCAGTTTGTGAGTTGGCCAATTAAAAGATTTGATTTTTACCTCATACAACCAATAATATAATTAGCGGTTAAAAGGTTAATGTACTAATTTTATGTGTTTTTATTGGTGATGCAAAAGAGATCAGTATGGCCACTCCAGCTGAGGGAATGTTTGATTTGGAGTAGTAGAACATACAAATTTTATTTAGTTAACTAATGATTTCTGGGTTTGTGTTGATATACAGTTTTGTTTTAGGGTGTCTAACTCTGTTTTGTAATAATAATCTTTCGATGATCTAATTCAAGCTGGTTTTATGTGATTCACTTTTTTT